>CAUYUJ010002568.1:80531-88220 GCA_963575745.1 Prorocentrum cordatum | reverse complement strand
CGCACACACGCACACAAGCGCACACGCGCACACACGCACACACGCACACACGCACACACGCACACACGCACTCACGCACACACGCACACACGCACACACGCACACACGCGCACACGCGCACACGCGCACACGCGCACACGCGCACACGCGCACACGCGCACACGCGCACACGCGCACACGCGCACACGCGCACACGCGCACACGCGCACTCGCGCACACGCGCACTCGCGCACACGCGCACACGCGCACACGCGCACACGCGCACACGCGCACACGCGCACACGCGCACACGCGCACACGCGCACACGCGCACACGCGCACACGCGCACACGCGCACACGCGCACACGCGCACACGCGCACACCCGCACACGCGCACACGCGCACACGCGCACACGCGCACACGCGCACACGCGCACACGCGCACACTCGCACTCGCGCACACGCGCACACGCGCACACGCGCACACGCGCACACGCGCACACGCGCACACGCGCACACGCGCACACGCGCACACGCGCACACGCGCACACGCGCACACGCGCGCACGCGCGCACGCGCGCACACTGCGCACCGCGGCACACGCGCACATCGCGCACACGAGCACACGACGCACACGCACCCACGGCACACGCAACACACGCAAACACACACACACACCACACACCCACACCACACGCCCTACGGACACGATTCGGGGTGCCCCTCCCCGAGCCGACCTCGATCTTACACCTCGGTCCGACTGTGCCAGAATGTTGCAACGCAACCACTGGGTCCGCCAGCGGCCCCCCTCCAGAGGCCCCCCCCCCCCAAAAAGTGGAGGAACACCGCCGGGGTGGCACGAGCAATCAGACAGAGCCGGAGATCTGGGGGCGCGACGCGTCTCACGGCCGGGAGCGGGGGGAGGGGGGAGCAGAGAGCGGAGGGCCTAGGGCAGGGGGAGGGAGGCGAGGGGAGGGAGGGCGGGAGGCGGGGAGGTGGTGCGGGGGAGGCGGGGAGGGAGGGAGCACGTGGGAGCGTGTCGCTAGACACGCACGTGGTTTCAATAACAAGCCAGTCAGGGCACAGGGGGGTGACCACGTCGCCGGCGACTCGCAGCCTAAGCGTGACGGCGAGGGGGGGAGGCGAGGGAGGGAGCAGGCAATAGGGTGAGCGGGCGGCACCCTAAAAAGGCGGGGGAAGCGGCCGAACGGGAGAGATTGTGCGTCGCTTGGACGCCGCGTGCTAGTAGATTTTCTAGCACCCCGACCCCCTGTAACATTCGGCCCCTCCTCATCCTCCTCCTCCTCCTCCTCCTCCTCCTCCTCCTCCTCCTCTTTCACCCTCCTCCTCCTCCTCTTTCCTCCTCCTCCTCTTTCCTCCTCCTCCTCCTCCTCCTCCTCTTTCCTCCTCCTCTTTCCTCCTCCTCCTTTATTTACGTTCGACCAACCTAAGATTACTCTGTGACGTTCTCCTCTTCCTCCTCCTCCTCCTCCTCCTCCTCCTCCTGCCCCCCTTTCAGCGTCGGCCCCTGCCGGGCGCGCCACGTACGGCGGCGCGCCGAACGGCGGCGCCGCGGCCAGCGGCTGCACAGCGTAGGGCCCGGGCGGCTCCAGCCGCGGCCCAGCGGCGAGCCGCATGGCGCCCGATGGCGCCCCGCCCTCCCGGGGGGCTCCGCGGGGGCCGCGCGGGAGCAAGAGGTGCCTCGCGCGAGGGGAGGGAGGGGCGGTGGCGCGACAGGCGGCCTCCCACCAGCAGGGTCAAGAGTGCCGATGTTGGACGTGAGCTGGCAGCTTTCTGTCGCAGTCTGGCTAGTCATGAGCTACGTGTGCATCGCAGGGCGGAGGGGGGGCTGGGAAGGAGCCTTCCACTCCTTGACACAAAACCTTGCTCCGGCGTGTGGCCGCCGCGAGCGCCGCGGCGACCTTCAACACCGACCCGTATGTTTGGCTCGGGGCCGGATAAAATTCAACGAAGGGAGGACTCGGCATTGCCGCAGCCTGCGCCGTCTTTCTCTGAAGGCTCTCTCGACCCGAGAGCCAAACGGCTGTACCGATCGCCACCATCCGAGGCCCAGCGCCGAGTCCCAGGCGGCCTAACGCACAGAAGCAAGATGGCGGCGGACGGCGCGAAGCGCTAGAAACAAGAGACAGCAAGGCGGAGGGCTGGGTCTTCCTCCACCTCGTCGTGTCGTCATCTTTTTTGCTCGGCTTCCCGGGAGCCCTCACCAGGTCCCAGGAACGTCCAGCAACGGCACGGGATGATCAGCCCGTCTTGGGGAAGGGGTTCGGACCTCCTGGGGTCAAGACCGCGAGGGAGGCAAGGTCAGCCAGAATCGAATCGGGGAAGCAGGTCGGATCGAGATGTGCTCTGGATCGGGTCGCATCGGCACAGGGCCACTTCGGGGGGCTCCGCGCAGGCAATCTGTGCCCACGCGCAAAGATGGAGAAGAGATGGGGTGCTGGGCCCCATACATCCGACGTCGAGATTTGCTCACAGCGTGGTTTTCCAGAGGAAAGGACCCCCAGAGGCCGAACACGGCCAACAACCTTCAGTCGTGTCCCAGATGCCCGACGGTGTGATTTCTTCAATGCGCGACCCCAGGGGTCCCGGCCCTGTCCCTCAGGATACACCCCTGCTTAGAGGAAATACCCTTTCTGTGGCTAAGAAAACTGACTTCGCTCGACGCGTTTTCTTAGCAATCGTCCAGGTCCAAGTTTACGAGCACTCTACCACACACAAAAGAAACCAACTCCAAGACAACCCAGGGCCCGGTCCAGATCCTTGATTCTCTTACGCGAAATCTGGAGTCCACTAGAAGTACGTTTTTTTTCGAATCGACTTCTCTTGAGTGTAGCCAGGAGGAGGAAGAGGAGGAGGAGGAGGAGGAGGAGGAAAGGGAGGAGGAGGAGGAGGAGGAGGAGGAGGAGGAGGAAGGGCGAGGCGAGCAAGCCAAGCGGCCACGCACGTCGGGCGCACCGCGGAGCGCCCCGGGCGCGCGGCCTCCGCGGGCAACCGGCCCGCTCGCGGCGGCGGCGGGCGGCTGTTACCGCGATCTATCTGTCCAGGGGCCTTCGGCTACAGTCGGGGCGCTGACCTAAGGAACCCTAAATGAGGAACGAGGCCCCTTTTTCCCATCAGTTAAAGTTCGATTTCCCATCGAAAACCTGAAGAAAACCTGGGGCAAGCTGTGAAACAATCAAGGAACACGGAGCCCCTCCCCAACGAAAAGGGTTCCTTCTTCAGAGCCCCGACTGTAGGTCGGCTAGGCCAGAAAGGCTAATGGGATCATGCCGTTCGCAACTTCCTCGACGGCAAGCGGCATGGGGGACCCCCGCTGGGACTCCCTATTCTCTCTGCACGCCATCCTGGTCTTGGCGTACCGCCCGACCACGCCAGGCGATGACTCGGGTCGCCTTCGTGATAGCCCTGCGAATTCGCCCCCCCTGAACGACGACCCCTGCCGCCTCGGGGCCGCCGCATTGGTCCGGGGCGAGCCGCGCCCCGGGACTCTCCGGGCGGATCTTTGGAAGCTCCACATCTCCAACCTCCAGGCGGGCTCTTGCCGGGAACCAGTCCGCCACTCGATCGATGTGCTTCGGGCCTTCCAGATCGGCCTCTCAGGCCGGCCAGCTAGCTTGACAAGGACTTGCCGTATATCTCATTGCACCGGCCTTGCAGACGTGCTGCAACGGATTTCTGCGTGGATTTTTGTCCGAAGCCGCGAGCGAGCAACGAAGTTAATTTCGCGTGGATTTTGTTGGTCTTCATTCCGGGCCCAAAAAATACGAACGAAATTCACCTCGAAATCCGGAACGCAATTCTCCAGGACAGCCCGGGCCCACCCTATCGTCTTCCGAACGAAAGCACCTCTGCGATGTTGGCGCCATGATGCATCGAATGCGTCGACGCCCCCGCCGAGGCAATGGCGCCGCCGACGACGGACTGCGGGCACAGGCCACCGACGACGGCAGCACGGCTGCCGCCTCCTTTGGCGCGTCGGCTCGTGGGCGACATCACAGGGAGCTCGTCCGCGAAAGAAGCCCCACATCGATTATATGATAGACCAGGGGGATGAGGAGGAAAAGGATGATAATGATGATGATGAGGAGGGGCGAGGGAAGCCTGAGGAGGCGGAGGAGGAGGAGCAGGAGGAGGAGGAGGAGGAGGAGGAGGAAAAGGGTGATGATGATGATGATGATGATGATGATGATGATGATGATGATGATGATGATGATGATGATGATGATTATGATGCTGATGACGATTACGATGATGATGATGATGCTGATGATGCTGCTGCTGCTGATGATGATGATGATGATGATGATGACGAGGATGTTGATGATGATGCTGCTGATGATGATGATGATGAGAAGGAGGAGGATGAGGAGCGAGCAAAGCCTGAGGAGGCGGAGGCGGAGGAGGAGAAGGAGGAGGCGACGCCAGAGGACGAGGACGCAGAGGCGGCGCATGCGGAGTCCGCCTCCAGGCACGAGCACCGAGGACGTGGGCTCGGCGGGCGGCGTCCGCGGGATGACAGAACGCTAGCAAACTCGACGGACCGCCCTGACATACTCCTCGGTATGCCGAAAAACCTTAGGGGAACGAAGAGTTACACAAACATAAGAACTCAAGGGCTCCCAACTTCGCGCTTCGCGCTGCGCGAAGCGCGAAGTGCGAACAACTTCGCGCTCTCGCGCCGCCTCCCAGGGGAGAAAGAGAGGATGAGGAGGAATCGGAGCCGAACCGGGAAGCGCGAATAACTTCGCGCCCTCGAGGGCGCCCTTGGAACTCGGAGGTCCGCGCGCATTTTTCGGATCGGCGCTGGGTCCCCCTCTCTGGCGCGCGGCGCCAGAGGCGCCGCCAGGGGGCCCCAGCGCGGATCCGAGAAATCCGCGCGGCCATTTTTTGATGCCCTATAGTAGCCTAAACCTGTCGATGCTTGCGCGGCCTGCCAGGGAACTCCTCCGACGAAGTCTGCGCTTCTGCAACCAGTAAGGTGGCGATGAGTCTGATAAGGAGCTGCAAGCGCCACACGCCTGATTCAGATAGTTGACACGCGACACGCGTTCGTTGACAGATCGCTGGATCTCGTCGGTTACCATGTAATTATCGTATGGCTCACGGTTTGAGGTGTCGGTCGCGGCAAAGACTTGACTTCGCTCGTGGGCGTTGTTTGCGAACAATCTCCCGACGAGTATCCCCGCGAATGGAATCAACAAGATCCGTCGTGAATGACTTTGTCTCCACTCGTGTAGTGTCACCGATGCTCCTCGAAAACAGGGAACTGAAGCGGAACCGGCCGAACCAGGAGTGCCCTTGAAGCAGAGCCGCTCGGAACCAATCCAGGAGAGCCCATAATCGAATTGATAAGTCGGATCGGCGATCGAAATGAATCGGATCGGCAGAGATCGACAGGATATTACGACTCCAGCAAAGAATCGGAATCCGAAATTGAGTCGCATCGGAATCGGAAGCCAACTCGGAATCCGAAGTCGAATCGAATCGGAGGGATCGAAACGAACCCTGCCAGTCCCTAAACCGAACGGGCTCGGAGTCGGACACATGTCACATCGAACCAGCCCGCGCGCGCTCCGCAGCTTTCGCCTCGCCGCCCACCGCTCGCGGGCACGCGAAGCCTCGTCGTCGTCGTCGTCGTCGTCGTCGTCGTTGTCCTCCTCCTCCTCCTCCTCCTCCTCTTCCTCCTCCTCCTCCTCCTCCTCCCTGGCTGCAGCAGAGAGGGGTCCTCTTCCCATCAACGGGGACGCAAACGACGACTCCCACGCACCGACAGCCTGACGAGGAGCGAACCGAGCCGACCTCTCCCGAACTGAATCGACCGGAACTGGAGCAACCCAGGATCCACGGATACGTGGGCCAATGAACACTCTGGATGGGACAATAATCGCCCTCCTCTGGATCCGCTGGGGGCTTGGGCACTAGCTGTCGGAATTGGTGGAGGGGGGGTTGGAGCAAGAGGAGGAGGATGAGGAGGGGGAGGATGGAGGGGGGCGGGATTGGGCAGGCTCAATCAGAAGGCTACTCACCCCCCCTTGACACAAAAAACACACCCAAAGTACGCCTCGCGTCGGGCATTCCGCGCCAGGCCGCCCTGTGCCTGCGGAGTCGCCGCCGAGGAGCCGAGACGTTGTCCCTCCCGCCCACGATGGGGCGCCCCCAGCGCACACCCTTAAAGGGGCCCAAGGACACACAAATAAATACACACACGGCCCAGGATTCCCCATAATTCTTAATATTTTCTGGGTCTTCGTCTTCCCCTCCACTTTCCATATTTTCCCATCTTTCCTGGGAGTCGACGATTCATTGTGTTTGTGTGTGTGTGTGTGTTTCCGCTCCTGAACGTGTCCCTCCCGCCCACGATGGGGCGCCCCCAGCGCACACCCTGACGTCCGCCGGCGTGGCCTTCTCACGACGCCGTTCCCCGGAGGCGTCGACGCCTTTCCAGGGGGCGGACTCCTCCCCGAGCCTGCGGTGGCAGCGCATGGGAGCCTCCCGTACCAGTTCGTCGGCCCTTGCGAATCGACGCTGAATCGAGTCTAGTCGACGCTAAATCGACGCTAAACGATGCTAAATCGACGCTAAATCGACGCAAATCGACGCTACATCGACGCTACATCGGCGCTATCTCATCGACTCCCAGACGCTAATCGACGCTCGTCGACGCTAAAGGCAGCACTGCGAGGGTACACAAGGCTGCCATGACTTGCTACCGGACGAGCCGCTCCTCGACGCCAGCTCGGGGGCCCAGCTCGGGGCCCCCCGCGAGGCCCGGAACGGCCCAAACCCTTCCGCCGTGCTCTCTCTACGACGCGAGGGCGCCAGGGCCGGCCGCCGCCGCCGCCGCCGCCTTCGACGTCGGCGTCGCCGTCGTCGACGTCGTCGACGTCGTCGACGTCGTCGTCGTTGTCGTTGTCGTCGTCGTCGTCGTCGTCGTCGACGTCGTCGTCGTCGTCGTCGTCGTCGCCGTCGTCGTCGTCGTCGGGCATCGTCGTCGTCGGGCGTCGTCGTCGGGCGCCGGGCGTCGAGCGGGGCCCGCGAGGGCCACCGGATGACGCCTGGGACTCCCTCGGCTCGCCGGCGCTCGGACGTCCATTTTTCCCGTGCACTGTTCGATTTCGTGCGTTCCTTTCTCATTGTTCGATTTTGTTCGACTGTTCGATTTTGTTCGATTTCTATTGTTCATGTTGAACATTTGTGTTCATGCTTCACATTTTTGCTGTCTGGCTGGCAACCTGACTGCTCACCCGTGCCCTGCACGGGGCCGAGCAGTCGACAGGCATGCTTGCGTGGCTCGCTCGCTCAGATTCGGGTGCGCGCAAACATGGATTAGACATCCATGGATTTGGCGCGCGGTCGCCAAATCCATGGATTGTGGGAGGTGCCCTCCCCAAAACGCGGCCCGTGCCGCCTCGCTCGGCGGCGGAAATCCGCGAGTTCCCATGGAAGCGGGACCCGTCGCTAATCCACGCCCCCCTCATCCATGTCTGCGATCGTCTGACAGTCGGGTCAAGATGCTCCTCGAGGGTCCTCGCCGAGAAAAAATGCACACGTCCGAGCGATGCCAAATCGGCTGCTCCCCGTGGCCGCCGCTGCCGCCGCCGCCGCCGCCACTGTCGCCGCCGTCGCCGTCGTCGTCGTCGTCGTCGTCGTCGTCGTCGATGATGGGTCAAGATGCTCCTCGAGGGTCC
>CAUYUJ010002568.1:73031-75531 GCA_963575745.1 Prorocentrum cordatum | reverse complement strand
AGTGGTGGGAACAGTGGGGACAGTGGGAATGTGGTGGGGACAGGTGGTGGGGACAATGGTGAGGGCGGTGGCGAGGACGGTGGTGGGACAATGGGACAGAGGTGTAGTGGGGACAGTGGTGGGGACAGTGGGGACAGTGGTGGGAACAGTGCGACAGCTCAGTGGGACAGCGGCGGGGACAGTGGGACAGTGGGACGGTGTGGACAGTGGGACAGTGGTGGGGACCTTGGTGAAAATGGGGAGAGTGGGACTGTGGAGGGAACAGTGGTGGGGACGGTGGGGACAGTGTGACAGTGGTCGGGGCACTGGTGGGGACAGTTGGGACGGTGGTGGTAACAGCGGGGAGAGTGGTGAGGACAGTGGTGCTGGGGACAGCAATGGGGGATGTGGTGCGGACGGTGGTTGGGACCTGGGAGTCGTTTGCAGGCGGTGAAGGGGGGGGGGGTTCGAACCGGCAGTGACCCCCCTGGTTTTCGAGGGGGGGGGGGTCGAACCGGTAGTTACCCCCCCCGGTTTTCTGGAGGGGGGGGTTCGAACCAGTAGTGACCCCCCCCGTTTTGTGGAGGGGGGGGTTTAGGGGTGGGGGGTGCGGGGGGGAGTCGGAGGGGGCGGGAAGCCCTGGGTTCTGGAGGAAGAGGGAGGGAATTTCCCACATTAAAGCGGAGGTGGATCACGCTCTCTCCGATCTATAAATCAACACCCGACGGCGTGTATGATAAAAATGAGCGCGTGCCCGCGCGTAGGAATACGTATGCCCTGATCCGCAGAATAAATGAATGGGTGGCCCGTGACGCTGAATGGCTGGTTGGCAAGGCATCGCCCTGGCACCCGTCACCACGCAACGGCAACCGACCGCCCGCAGCTGCTGTTCCACCCCTGACCCCTGCACAGCAGCAGCGCTCCCCCACTCGGCAGAAGCGCCTTGCGCCTCATGCTGCCCAGCAGATCACGCCAATACTGGACGTGCGCGGCTCCATGACTTGGCCCGAACAGTGCCCTCATCAGCTCTGGTTCCTCCGCCCCCCCCATTTCGCCCCTCTTCTTCCCCCCCCATTCGCCCCTCCTCTGCTTCTCCTCCCTCCACTTCTCCCCCCCCTTCCCCCTTCCCGCTGACGTGGAGTGGGGGGTGGGGGGGAACAAGGGGGATGAGGGAGACCGCCTCCTCCTCCTCCTCCTGCTCCACCTCCTCCTCTCCTCTCCTCCCCCCCTCCTCCCTTTCCTCCCCCCTCTCCCCCCCCCTCCCCCTCCCCTTCCCTTCCTCCTCCCTCCTCCTGCTGCTGCTGCTCCTCCTCCTGACAGTGTGGCAGAGTGGCCATCCTGCATGAAGGCTGCTTCACTCGAGATCTGTTTTCGAGGCGGCGACCCCCCCCTCGAGAGCGGAGGACCGTGGAGCGGGCTGGGCGTCGGGCGCGCGCAGCGCTTCTCCAGCGCCGGTGCGCGTGTGTTCGTGGCGGTGCGTGGCTGTGGTGTCGGGGTCCTCGTCTTGGATGCGCAGCGCCGCGCCTTCCACCTCGCCTCCCTCTCTCCCCCCTCTGGGAGGGGGGAGGGGGGAGGAGGAGGAGGAGGAGGAGGAGGAGGAGGAGGAGGAGGAGGAGAAGGAGGAGGAGGAGGAGGAGGAGGAGGAGGAGGAGGAGGAGGAGGGGGAGGAGGAGGAGGAGGAGCAGGAGGGGGAGGAGGAGGAGGACGTTTTGCACGTCTCGTGGCCCGACAGGGGGCTTTACATACGTAAATGCCTCAGTGGCAGAGTCCGCCCGCGCGCCGCCCGCCCAGTGTTTGCACACACCCCGCGAAAGCGCTTCTCGCGGCCCCTGTGCGGAGCTCCACCGAAGCGCCAACGCCGACGCCGACGACGAGGACGACGACGGCGCCGAGGAGGGCGACACCGACGACGGCGACGAGGGCGACGACTGCGACGGCGAGCCTGGTGGGCGGGTCGGGCGGGTGCACCCCAACGAGCGGGCTGGGCGGGCAGACCTGACGGGCGGGTCGGGCGGACCCGAACGGGCGGGTGGGGTGGGCGGACGGATCCTACAGGGCGGGTAGGGCGGGCGGGACATTCGAGTAGAGTGCAGCCCACCCAGCAGTACATCCACGAATGCGACGACGACGACGCGAGCGACGACGACGAAGCCGACAACGACTACGACACTGCCAACCGCGAAGGCGATGAGAACGAGACACGACAAAAAGACGACGTCGACAACGCCGGCTACGAGGGCGACGGCGACGAGAGCGATTGTAACGACGACGACGACAAACACTCCGAGGACGACGACGAGGTCAACGTGGGCGAGGACGACGACGGTAACGGCGTTAGTACGGATAACGACGACGACCACAACAACGACGACGAGTCATATGTGACACGGGCGACGACATGGACGACGGCGACGAGGACGACGACTACGACGACGACGCCAACGAGAGCGACGACGACGTGACCGACGCCGCCGACGAGAAAGGCAATCAAGACCAGGACGACGGCGACGACGAAAACAAA
>CAUYUJ010002568.1:48031-68031 GCA_963575745.1 Prorocentrum cordatum | reverse complement strand
AAGGGTGGCCCTGATTTTCTTGAAATCGTGGTGGCCGAAACGCTCTGCGGCGTTGTCGGTTCCGGTGGGCTTCTTAGTGAATACCCCCAATCGCGCGCAATTTGGGACGGGCAGTCCAGAGGGTCGACGACGAAGGGCCCAGCTGGAAGTTTCGCCCCCCCCCTGGGTGCAAAGCTGGCGCCTGGATGAAAGCCGACGACGACCTCTCCTTTCCAGTCCTTTCTGAGTTTTCTTCGCGACTTGCATGGCGTCCTTGCTGGAGGTGGCTCAGCCTCCTGGCGGATTTGCTGCTGGGGGGCCTGGATCAGAGTATATAGTGGTGACCCATGCCGAGACACACCCTTCTTGCCTCCAGGGGGCCCGGGGCTTCTTGGGTTTCGATGGCGGTGTTATGTAATACGTGACGTTCCCGTGCCCAAAATCAATTTACATCCTGGGGTCTCAGGGTTGGGTTTCTTTTTTTATTGTGGTCGACCTCCTACTGTAATTCAGCTCATGCGTGAGAGCCGACCTCGACCACGCAAGAAACCTCCCACAAGAAACCCAACCCCGAGACCCCAGGACGTCCATTGATTTTTGGTGTGGGAGCGTCACGCTATCCATAGCAAAACTGTCGAAACCCAAGAAACCCAGGGCACCCTGGAGGCAAGCAGGGTGTTTCTTGACATGGGCGCCCACTGTAGTTGGTGAGGGAGGTGGGCCACATCTCGATCAATTGGTCCATGCCTCGCGGCAGGTTATGCTCGGTCCGGGAGAGGTTGTGGGGTTAGGCTGGGTCGCGGAGGCGCCGGGCATTCGGGGATGGTGGCGATCCGACCCTGGAGGGCCGATGTCCCAGTCGCCAGACCAAAGAGCGGCTCGATGTCGGGCCGCGCGCTCGCGCGGTCCTCAGCGGCGACCATGCGCTTGTGGGTGTCCTGGGGCAATGCATTCGTGATGCCAAGACTGTGAACGTTGGCGAAACGACGTGTAACGTCCTGGTGTCAGAAAGTGGAGGCGAGAGCGCGTATACAGTCGGGGTTGATTGGCGAGGACACGCGAGAAGACGCAGGACCCTTCCGAGAGCCACATTGCCATAGGAATGTAAGAAGGCATGAGTCGCGAAGCTCGGAACACAAGGATACCCTCGATTTGGCAGGGTCGATCTACTAATCAGTCTCGACTGTAGGAGCAGTCTGTGCATGCTGCCCAGTGGCCGCGCACGCCCCTGGTCTTGGCCAGTCGGTGAGCATTCCTCTAACGAGGCCTCGTCGGCCGTGGCGGAGTGCTCAGCAACAGACTTGTCACCAAATGGCCGCGCGAGGTCGATGACGCATGGGTCGTCGCCGTAAATATCCTGAAACCTGGAAGAATAATACGAAGATTACGAATAAGAGAGATAATCATAAAACTGATGATCATAACAATGAAACGACATCGACATCTTTGAGTTGGCCGGCCAGGGAAGGCACTTTCTGCCGAACCCGCCGCGTGGGATCATTCGCAAACGCTGGCACCATCCAGTGAACATGCTGGAAGCGAGCGTGCCACGTACAGTGAGGGCGGCAAATAGCCAAGAATGGGCTACACAGAATGCGCATTAGTTCAGCCAGCCTGGGAACGCGACGCGCTGCCTCTCCCGGAGGAAGCATCCATAGACAGGCGAGAGGCAATGGCAACGTCCAAACTGCCGCGGGAATTTGACGTCCGCTCCAGCTTCAAGCCGTTGATCCAGATCGTCGTTTTGTCGTTGGCGTCGTCTCATCGCCCTTGCTCGGTCCATGCTGTCTTGGAGAACGTGGCAGGAAATCCTCTGACGCACAGGAGTTGATCAGCATGCTGAAGAAGTCGTGGTTGAAAAATCTGAATGAAGCCATTTAGAGAGCAATTGAGGCGCACGGACCGCAAGGGGTACATCGGGCGTTAAGTAGGCCTTGACTGGGCCGCCTGAGTTTCTGATGGGAATGGTTTTCCACTTTCTATTGCCGTCGCGGTACTGCTTGATGATCGCCGAGGCGGCCATGGCGGCGCCCACTGAATGTGCCGGCCACGCGGATAATGTTGTTCTTCTCATCGGCGCCGCCCATGGTGGGAGCTCCGGTGCTCGGGGACCTCTGCAGCTCTCGCCAGCTCGGTGACAAGGGCGTGGGCCGCTGCATGCGAAACGAAGTCCACGGTGCTGGGCCATATGATGGTGGTCTCGAGGAGGAGAGGAGGAGAGGAGGAGGAGGAGGCGAAGGAGGAGGAGGAGGAGGAGGAGGAGAAAAAGGAGGAGGAGGACAAGAAAAAGGAGGAGGAGGAGGACGCCGCGCATCAATATTCCATCCCAGGTCCGTAATCCGTGATCTGTGGCAGCAGCGCAGCAGCAGGCCATGCCCGCCAACGTCGACATCCGCGCAGGAGGGGGGGGCAGCGGCAGCAGAGGAGCAGCGAAGGAGGAGAGAAAGGACAAGGTACTTGACGCCCGTGCACAACGGGTGGCCGGTCTTCGTCCACCCGTGGGAGGTGCCGAGGTACCTCGCGCGCGGGGCGGGGCGGGGCAGCGCCGCCCGCTACCGATCCCCCCGAACGAGAGTCCTCGGCAGCGGGGGGGCGCACTCGGCGACGGGGGAGGACAGAGTCCATGCCCCGCAAGCCTCGGGCGCTTGCAACCCAGGCCACCGTCACCGCGACCCACAACCCATGCACGAAAAACGCCTAGACAAAATCGAGAGGCAGGCACCCTACCTCCCAGAGAGGCGCAACGGGTACAGTTGAACAGGTCGTCGACGGGGCGGGCGGCGGGGGCGGCAGGGAGCGGCGGGGCGGGTGCACGCGCGCCCCCGCGCGCGCCCCCCCAGCCAGGCGGGGGCCCAACCCCAGCAGCAACAGCGCGCGCACGGCGGAGCACAAGCAGCAGGGGAACCGAGGGGGCGGGCCGGAAGAAAGGCAGGGGAAAGAGGGGAAGGCAGGGGCCGGAAAAAACGAGGACCCAACAACGCCCACCCCGCAGGGAAGGGGCAGCGGCAGAGGCAGGGGAGACGGAAGACAGCAAGCGACAGGAGAGGCAAGGGAACACAGAGAGGAGCACTAGAACACACGCGCGAGGGATGAAAGGGAGCGGTCACACTCAGACGACATCACTTCACGTCGCAGCCCGCCCAATACGCCGCGCCCTGAACTGTCGCGCAACACCAGTATACCGACGAGCCAGAAGACGCAATCGGGCAACGAAGACCTGGGGCGAGGGGACCTGAGTCAGGCGCCGATGATGGGCGTGTGTCTTCAGAAATGCATCGATGAAGGCAGCGCAGGCAACGTCGCGGTCGAGCCCCCAGGAAGGTCCCATCAGACAAAGACAAGTAAGCCAGGTATCACGATGCTGCCACATCTCCCTCCACGGCGTGGGTAATGCTTCCAACCCAGGGAGACGGTGCAGTGCCAGGTCACGGAATCGATCACAGATTTTGTAGTGGTGAAGGTCATCAGGGGCCACACACCCAAAGCAGCACCCACGGTCATTCGCATGACAACGTGCCGAAGTACAAACGCCCCTGGACAGTGCACGGAGAACGTCGGTAGCAATATGTGTGCACGTGGCACGCTCCACAGCGCGCAATCTAGTCCGCAGACGGAACATATCCTCGAGAGATGCTGCAACTAACCACCTCGATACCCGTACACCCAGACACAATAATGGAGTGGCAGTCATACGAACCGACCGTAAGTGCCGATGGACCTTGGCATGGATAAGACGGGCAGTTCGATCAATGGGAGAGTTCACGAGGTCCGCCGCGTCCTCATTCGTCGTGCGTATCATCGAATGGCACCACCATCCAGAAAATATACGGGCAGGCATACATTCATCATCAGTCAAGCCACTAGCTAAGCCATCTAACTCTTATAGCGCATAATCTAATGCCTTGCACCGCATCGCCACCCGAAATTTCGTAGCTTTATCATACAGTCCCAGGTCCACGAATTCAAATGAGATCCCCAGGTCACGTAACTGGGTGAGCATAGCGTCGTTCAATGCATGCCGAGGTCCCGCTGTGAGTATCTGCAAGGCTTCCCTATGCGGACGCCGAGCCCCTGGGGCGACCCTCACCAGCTGAATCCGATGCTGCAAGGCGGAGAGGCAACTAGAGTGGAACAGGCGGATGGTGGTCACCAAGCCCAGCGAGAGAGAGCGAAGAAGACGAACTCGCTGCCAGAACTTATTCATCGTTTCCACCCAGGCCACCTCATGGGCCGATGGGCCCTCCCAGAATCCGGGGTACAAAACTCTGGTGGCGAAGCGGACGGAGGCGAAACGGCTGCCTTGCCGAGTCATGTGGGCAGCGAGGGCATCTCCATTCAGCGCCCCGCAGATCAGGGCGTAGCATTTCCCCACATTCAACGAGAGACCAATCGCGGAAGAGAGCAAGTCGAGAAGCAGCAACAAGGTTGGCATGAGGTCGATGAGGATGTCACGTAATCCAAAGCAGCAGTCATCAGCGCACGCCAATTGGACACCTACACGTTCGACACGGCGGGCACGGATCCAGCGCAGTACGGGGTCCAGGGCCAGAGCAAAGAGGGTCATGGACGCAGGACCCCCCTGCCGTGCACCTCGTTCCACAGGGGGAACCGTTTCGGCAGCGCCCTCAAAGCAGACCAGGGCCGCATTGTTGGCGCGCAGGGCTTTGAAGAAACCCACGGTCTCGCTGGGGGCCCCCATGGCCACCAAAACTGCAAAAATCGACTCGGCCAGGGTCGAAGGGAACGCCGCCTTGAAATCGGCGAACAAGACCCCCGCTTTATCTCTCCCACACATGTGTTGGATAAGGCACCGTTTTTCAACTTCAACGACATTGTCTAGAATGTTACGCCCTCGAACCCCACCACGCTGGGAGACGTCCACCGTCTCAGGAGCGACGTCATTGAGTCCCAGACAGAAGGCATCGGAGAGTATCTTCGCATCCGTATTCGCAAGGGAGAGCGGGCGGGTGGAGGCAGGTGCACGCGGGGCAAAGTCGCTGCGATCACGGGGGTCGCTGCCCTTCGGGGGGAACACCATGCGACTAACCCGACATTCAGGGGGGAGAGCACCTCCTGCACTGTTGAAAACCGCCTCGTAAACCTCGAACAAAGCACCGGTCGCCTCGGGGACCTTCCAGCATCCATGCGGGATCCCATCCGGGCCAGGCACAGAATGAAATTTATGGCCGACACGGCCCCGAAATTCATCCGCGTCAAGTTTCCACCGTGGGGCAATAGTACAATCGCCAATCGTCTGAACGTGGGTCAGCATTTCTTCCCAATGAGTCGGGTCGTAATCCGCCTGTGCAGAGACCTCGCTCCAATGGGCTACCAATGCCGCAGAAGCCGCTTCTGGGGAGGCACACGGGGTCCCGCTCTCGTCCAATACGCCTAGCAGTCCAGTCCTCCTCCTCATGAGATCACACCCGCGCCTAAGAGCCACCAGCCTCCGTCTCTTCTTGGTCCTGACCTCCTCCACCTGGTTACTATGGTCCACCGCCTCCAACTCCGCATCGAACCAGCGTCCCTTCAAGGTTAGTACCAAACTGTGGAGGCCATCAGGATCAGTGCACGCGCCGCCGTCGACGTCGAAGAAAGGCAGGAGAGAAGCGTCGCAACGAATGGCACGAAGACAGAGATACCACTGCCGACCCCTCCATCCACGGCATGCCATGAACGCAAAGTGGAGCCGTTCCGCATCGTTGCCCGCTGGTCGACACTTAAGGGCCTTCTTAAATTCCACAGCTGCCGTACCAAAAACCTCTTTCACCCTCGCGAGTTTCTGGGCAGGGTCCGATGGGGGCGTCAGCTCCCGTAGCTGTTCGGAAACCATTCTGTGGTAGTCGGCATGCTGGCTGATCCATTTCGGAACCGAGAACCGACCCTTCGGGGTCGGGAGGGAAACAGTGGCAGCGACGGGAATGTGATCGGAGGAGGCCCCTGGATACATGAGGGTGCCGACAGCGTTGACAACAACGGTCATCTCATTGAGAATACCTGCAGGAAGGGTCGTATAAATCCGATCAAATCTGGCCAGCCCCCTCAGTTCCCGATTCACAATATCCCTTCGGGTCGGGTCAGGTTGGTATAATTCACACCAGTGGCTACAATGTTCCTGAAAAAGCATCACATTGCAAACGGTCCCCGGGCCCAATCTCCCCCTGAGACAAGAGACCTACCATCCTCCATCGTACAGACGTTCCAGTCTCCCAGAATGATAACCATGGTATGCGCTGCCGCAGGAGGGGCGGCATTGATGAGGCGTAAGTACTGATGATAGATGCGAACGTCATCGCACGTGTTAGGCATATGTACATTGACCACTACCAAGTCGCCTCGAGGTCCCCGACCATGGACGAGTAACACCCGCCCAGGAACGACCGTAACCAGAGCGATCGGGTCGAAGCAGTCACAGAGATCCGAAGACAGAAAGGTCACCGCCCCCCCCCCCCCCCCGCGTTCCGATCCTCCAGAAAACTCACAAACATTTGCCCAGTCCGCATTTCGTCCCGAAGGATAACCAAGTCTGCTTCAGATCCGTGCGTCTCCTGTAAACACATGACCTGATACTGTGAGAGCAGCTGCTTAGCCCGAAGGAAGCGTGACCGTGACCGAGATGAACGAGGCGAGAGAGAGGCGAAGAGCGCGCGCGTGTTCCAACTGCAGAGAGACAGAGGACGGGCAGGGCGGTAGAGACCACCAGCTTCCCAGGCGGCGAGAAGGATAAAGCGCTGTCACTTGCGTGGTGTACATCAAACTGGGCGGAGAGGGCGGACGAGCACTCAGTAGCAGAACCCACTGGACTTCTCCCCGCCGCACACTCACCCGTCGAACTGTTCCGATACTCACCGAAAGGGGCGGATCTCAGCGAACCTGGCGTGCAGACACTGTGCATGCTGCTGCCCTCCCACTTCCGTCGACCCATCGATCTCAACACCGCGCTGCGCGGTGCCCGCGGTGGGGCCATCATCAACAATAGAAATCTTAACCACTTGCACAGGGACTCCGTTGTCCTTCATCACATACACTGCACCTCCTAGTCCCGTCGACCCCACTTTGTCCGCCCCGAAGATTCTGGAGACATGCTGTCGCATATTCCCGAGGTAGTAGAACAGCTTCCTGGAAGAGGGGGGAAGATCGCGTCGGACCCGTAGCTGTAAGTCGGGACCGCCCTCGGGGTTCGGGAAGGGGAACGTGCCCACGGACGATGCCATTCCATGGAACGTGGAGGCCTCTAGGTTGGAATCAAAGTCCAGGAACACCTTCTTGCTGCTATCGTAGGCCTTGACCTGAATCGAACCCTCAGTCGAAGACGGAGCACAGCGGGCGAAGATACTCTGGACAGCTTCACGGAGCGTTTTCTCCATCCGCGGCCGTGGAAATCCAAGAACCACATGACGCGAGGGGTTGCCCACTAGCCCAGAGTCGACCTTCCGACGTACTTGCCTTTCTTCTTCCCCACGAGGTGTCGGGGTCCCTAGCTCGACGACTTTCTGAAGGTCCTGGATCTCGTCACGCATCGTCTGGATCATTCCTTTGAGCTCATCGCGGATGGCGGATTCTGCGGTCTCACGGTCCTGAATGCACTGAGGGAGAGCCTGTTCGTGGATCGCACGCATCTGTTCGAAATTGGCTGCCGTCTGTTTTGCCAGTTCCGTGTGCGCCTGCTGTAATGTCTGGAAGTTCTTCTCAACGGCGATCATCTGACCCTGGATTCCCGAAATCTGTTGGTTTATCTCCTGCACGCCGAGATTCAACTGACTGGACAGGCTGGCGACCGACGACGACAGAGGAGCAATCATATCACGCATGGCTGCGAGGATCTTCTCAGTGTCCCTCATACCCTCCGTGGACATACCTCGAGGCGCCGCCGGGGGGGTACTCATCCCTCCAGGGGAGGCGGGAGGAGTGGATGTGAGAGATACTGGCCAGGACTCGCTGACCTCGGACGGCATAGCGCTGGGAGGGGAGGAGGGCGCGGCCGCGGCGGGCCGAGGGAGAGCGGCCCCGCGGGGCCAGGGGAGCGCGTCCGCTCCCGGCCTTGGTGCCTGGCCACCAGGCGCCTTGAGCCAAAATGGCTACGGAGGAGGAGGAGGAGGAGGAGGAGGAGGAGGAGGAGGAGGAGGAGTACTTGTTTGAGAGCCGATTGGACCTGGGCCTGTGCGGTAGCCTATAGGCTTCTCGGCGAGGCCCATGCGCTGGGAGAGGTCGGCGGGCTGCTGCTTGAGCTCTTCGTCTCGTGGTGCTCGGGTCGGGATGCGCTCGGCGAGACGGCAGCGACCTGAGCCGCCTGCGACGCGAACTGAGACAGGTCAACGTGTTCTTATCCGGCGTTTCGACATTGGGCGGAATGGGGGGGAGGATCTGGCTCCGGAGCTCTGCTTAGTGCAACTGTTTGCAGCGGTGCGTCCTATGGGGGAGGCTCCACCTGCTCGAAGCAGGCGCCAAAAGTCAGCCATGCTCCACTCCACTGGGGGGGGGTTGAGGTGCGAGGGCCCGCGCCGATCGGCGGAACCCTGCATGAAACAGCGATCACTGACTCCGACAGGTGGACCCCGTCCTATTTGAAGATAGCTGGAGCCATGCTGAGCGCGACCGGCAAAGGGTGTCTCGTGAGGGCAGCGGTGGCGGCCCTACGTAGTGGCGACGTCACGGATGGCCTCCATGGCGGACTTGTTGATGTCGTTGGGGAGGGCGTCACTGATCCAGGAGAGGAAGGCGCTGGCGCTTGTCGGCGCCAGGAGGGGCAGCACGTTCTTTGCAATCTCGTCTGGCGAATTCTCCTGGCTCAGACCAAGCACCACGCGTGCTAGAAAAATGAGAAAGCTGCAGCAGCGGCAAGGCATGCACCGCGTGCGCGGCAACATAATAGAGATTGTGCGTCCAGTGGTGTTCGCCTGCGTTTGACACGCAGGAGAGCCTACTGTGTGAAGCTGCCCATTCAAACCGTGTCTTGAGCTGATGAGGAGATGATGATGAGGCTGATTGTGCTGGTGCTGGTGATGGTGATCATGATGATGGTGAGGAGGAGGAGGGGGAGGAGGAGGAGGAGGAGGAGGAGGAGGAGGAGGAGGAGGAGGAGGAGGAGGAGGAGGAGGAGAAGGAGGCTCTGGGCCGCATACGCGTGCGGCCACCTGTCAATGTCATTCCCACGCATCCGGCGGATCGATAACATCCCGAGAAACTCGAGACGGCAATATGTTTGGCCATTTTTTGGCATCTGGAGGCCGTCGGCGTCGCCGCCGCTGCTTCAAGACATCCGGCGTCTCGGTAACATCTTTTTCGCTAAATGTTGCTTGCCTCCCGAGACCGCCACCGTCGTCGCCTCACGACGTCCAGCGGCTCTCGAAACATAGTGCCGGCATCTGATTCTTCGTTGTTGGCCTCTGGAGGCCGTCGACGTCGCCCTCATCGTCACAAGACATCCGTCGTCTCGGCAACATCGAAACTTAGATGCATACATGTATATATATATACACATCGCAATATATGTATATGTATATATATACACATATACATATATATATATATATATATATATATATATGCATAAGTGTATATATATATATATATATGCATAGATATACATATGTACAGCTGGACACATCCACATACATACAAACCATAGCCCGAGCAGTTGCGAATGAGATTGGTGGGGTGGGGGGTGGAGGATCGCGGGTGTGTTGCGGGTGGAATGTGGGCAGGTCGCGGCTGGGTCGTGGATGGGTCATGGGTGGGCCGCGGGCGGGTGGCATACGGGAAGCGGGCGAGGACGACGACAATGCAATAGCACAAAGAATGCTGATGAAAACGTAAACACGTTTCTGGCACGGATCCAAGGGTTGTGTAAAACCGATTGCCCCGTCTCTGATACATATATCTATACAAAAATATCTCGACCCCTTGCTTCTGTACACATTTATTTACATATTATTATATACATGCATGCATGCTTGTTTGTATGTGTGCGAGTATTGGTGCGTACAATGTGCATAGATACACGTGTCCACGTACAAACATCTGCGTTCATGAATTTATATTATATGCATCCATCCATCCATCCATCCATCCATCCATCCATACATACATACATACATACACACATACACACATACATGCATGCATGCATACATACACATATATGTATGTATGTATGTATGTATGTATGTATGTATGTATGTATGTATGTATGTATGTATCTATCTATGCATGCATGTATGTATGTATGTATGTATGTATGTATGTATGTATGTATATGTATATATGTAATGGGCCTCTGGAAACTGTCGCCGTCGCCATCGTCCCAAGACATCCGGCGGCCCGACAAAGTCGAGACGGCCAATGTTGTGGTTGTTATGGTGGTCCAACTTTGCGCCTCGTATGGAGGCCGTCTCGTCTCCGTCGCCGTCGCCCGAGGACGCTCAGCAGCTCGACTAAGTCGAGATGGCATTGTTTTCATTTTTGAAGTCTATCGAGGCTGGTTTCGGGCCCTGGGGGCCAGCAAGCACAAGTCAGGTCAAAGCACCGCCCTGGGGAAAAAAGTTCGAGGGGTCTGAAAGCCGCGTGCCGAACAAACCGAACCGCCAGATGTCTCCCCCCTCCCTCCTCCTGATCCTCTTCCTCCTTATCCATCTCCTTCCTTGTCCTCCTACTCCGCCCCCCCTTCTCCTCTTACTTACTCATCCCCCTCGTCCCTCCCCTCCTACCTTCCTCCCTACCCCTCGTTTGGGGTGGCGAGCCGTGTCTGTGATGTCGCGCTTGCAGATAGGGCATTCCCTGCTCCTGAAGAGCCACTCGTCGATGCAGGACTGGTGGTACCTGCAAGAGGAGCGGACGAGGCGAAGGAAGGGGGGAAGGGGAGGCGGGGAAAGGACGGAGGGAGGATCAGCAAGAGAAGGCCGCGGAGGTTGGCTTCCCTGAGCAGCGAACGTCTTAGAGGGCCACAATTATTCAAGCACTGGCGCTGTGGGGTGTCCAATGGCGGGGGGCCGTGCCCACGTGTCGCGCTGTGCCTGGGCTTTAATATAGACAAGCGCGTGCCACTACTCGCAAAGTAACTACTCGCAAATGGCTTGGATCCGCCGCCAATTTACGATACATTACATCCAGGCAAACACATTATTTTTTTTTCGAACGTTTGCGAGTAGGCACTTTGCGAGTAGTGGAATGCGCTCGGCGATAGTAGGGGAGCAAACCATGACGTAAACGTAGAAACTCGGAGGTCCACGCGGATTTCTCGGATCGGCGCTGGACCCCCCTCCCTGGCGCGCGGAGCGCGCCAGGGGCGGCGCCGGAGGCGCCGCCGGGGGGCCCCAGCGCCGATGCGAGAAATCCGCGCGGACCTCCAAATTCTTATGTTCATGTCATTGTGCGTTCCCCTGCGTGCCCACGTGTCATGCCGTGTTTGGGCTTTGGACTGCGGAAGCCGCGCCGTGCCAGGTGTGCCGTGCCGTGCCCACGTGCGGTGCCTATGGCCGAAAAAGAAAAACGCCGCAAACATGAACTTTTGGCGCTCCGCGCGGATTTCTTGGATCTGCGCTGGACCCCCCCTCCCTGGCGCGCGGAGCGCGCCAGGGGCGGCGCCGGAGGCGCCGCGGGGGGGGGGGGCCCAGCGCGAATCCAAGGAATCCGCGCGGAGCGCCGCAAATTTATGTTTATGGCGTTTTTCCCTACCTAGGCTCTCCCTAGAAGGGTTCTTACTCTCTTAGCTTAAAGGGGCCGGGCAGTGGAACACGCCCCGGGCGGTTCCCCCAGTCCCCTGGGAGCGGTTCCCCCAGTCCCCTGGGAGCTTTAGCTTTAGCTTCAGCTTTAGCGTTAGCTTTAGCTTTAGCTTTCGTTTAGCTTTAGCTTAGCTTTAGCTTAGCTTTAGATTAGCGTTTAGCTTAGCGTTTAGCTTAGCGTTTAGCTTAGCGTTTAGCTTAGCCTTTAGCTTAGCCTTTAGCTTAGCCTTTAGCTTAGCCTTTAGCTCAGCTTTAGGTTGGCTTTAGCTTAACTTTAGCTTAGCTTTAGCTTAGCTCTAGCTTAGATTTAGCTTAGCTTTAGCTTAGCTTTTGTTCAGCTTTAGCTTAGCTTTAGCTTAGCTTTAGCTTATCTTTAGCTTAGCTTTAGCTTAGCGCTAGCTTAGCTTAGCTTAGCGTTAGCTTAGCTTTAGCTTAGCTGTGGCTTAGCTTTACTGCTACTACTAATGCTGCTTTCCTAGGGGTTCCAACTCCTAGGTAGGGTCGCACTGGGATAATTTTTGTTTTCCCCTACCTAGGCTCTGCCTAGAAGGGTTCTTACTCGGTGTGCTTAAAGGGCCAGGCAGTGAGGCCCGCCCCGGGCGGTTCCCCAAGTATCCGCCCCGCGGTTCCCCCAGTCCCTTGGGAGCTTAGCTTTAGCTTAGCTTTAGCTTAGCTTCAGCTTAGCTTTACTGTTACTACTAATGCTGCTTTCCTAGGGGCTCCAACTCCTAGGTAGGGTTCGCACTGGGATATTTCTTGTTGTTTTTTTGTTGCTTCTTCTTTTTCTTCTTCGATTATAGGCCTCCCTCCAGACTGCGAAGGGAAAGGTGCCGTGCGCCGAGCGTGCTGTGCCGCGCCCGCGTGCCGCGCCCGAGCGCCCTCGAGTGCGCAGCAAGGTGCGTGCTCCCGCCGCCGTGCCCGCGGGCCGGCTGCCCGCGTGCTGGGCCTGCGTGCCCGCGCGCCTGTCTGAGGCCAGGGGATCCCCGAGGGCCTGCCGACTCTGCGCCTAGCGACCTGTGGGGATCGGGCCAGGTCAGTCCGGGTAGAAGTACAGAGGAGTCGAGGGAGCTCCAGGTCCACCCGGGCAAAGATCGAGAGAAGCCGGGTCGGTCCAGGCATGAATCCAGAGGCCTCCAGGGAGAGTTGGAGCAGCTCGCGGCCGCTCCAGCGCGAGGCGGAGGACGGCAGGAGTCGTCGAGGAGGAGGAGGAGGAGGAGGAGGAGGAGGAGGAGGAGGAGGAGGAGGAGGAGGAGGGGACGGAGGAGGAGGGGAGGAGGAGGAGGGAGGAGGATGAGGAGGAGGAGGAGGAGGAGGAGGATGAGGATGATGATGATGATGATGATGATGATGATGATTGATGATGATGATGATGAATGATGATGATGATGATGATGATGATGAGGAGGAGGAGGAGGAGGAGGAGGAGGAGGAGGATAAGGGAGGAGCAGGGGGAGGAGGAGGAGGAGGGGGAGGAGGAGGAGGAGGGGGAGGAGGATGATGAGGAGGAGGAGCAGGAGGAGGAGAGGTCGGAGGCCGTGCGCGGCGCGCGCGCGGGCGGCGCCTTTTCCTCGGCCGCGCCGGGCGCGGCCAGTGCGCCCTCGGCCCCTGGGGGGGGGGTCGCTCACTCACCAGGGGCTGGGGAGAACGAAAAGTACCGATACCGCTACTTCCATGACTTGTCCTGGGGCGCGTTCTGACGAGAATTTCGAGGCGAATCCAGCGGTGGCGACGAGGGCCTCCCAGGAGGCCTAGAAAGGGGAAAACGGGCGAAGGGTAGCGGTATGGGTACCTTTTCCTCCTCTGAGGGGCGGCGCCACCTGCCGCCAGCGGAAACCGGGGCTGCGTGCGGGGCAGGTGCCCCACGCCAGGGGGCGAGGGGGAGAGAAATGGGGGAGGAGGTGAGCCAGGCGAGCAACGATCAGAAGCGGGTCTTGCGCGTGACGGCGTAGCGACCTTGCGCGGCGGCTTGCGCGGGCCGCAAGCGCGGCACGCCGCAGTGGGAACGAGGGCGCTTGCGCGCGACCTTACGCGGGCAATTTGCGCGCGAATGTCGGCGCAGACGACCCCGTT
Organism: Prorocentrum cordatum; assembly: GCA_963575745.1. Classification (NCBI taxonomy): domain Eukaryota; class Dinophyceae; order Prorocentrales; family Prorocentraceae; genus Prorocentrum; species Prorocentrum cordatum. The sequence continues at coordinate 54,262 of CAUYUJ010002568.1, read as the reverse complement.
TTTTGCGTCGCTCATCTGCCGCCAGCGGAAACTGGGGCTGCGTCGGAGCAGGTGCCCAACGCCAGGAGGGCGAGGAGGATAGACGGGAGGGCCATTAGGCTTTTGGGGCCTTGAAAGACGTCCCTCGCATCCAGCGACCCAACTACTTTACCAGTCGGGGTCCTTGGGCTTATCGCTCCTCCTCTCACGAAGCTAAGCCGCACATTCACGGCGCCTCTCGTCACGACAAACTTCTACCGCTTTGCGCGGATCAACACGACCGTGCAACTGCGCCACACGATACAAATCGAGAGCCTCCGCGCTATCTCTGACATCCTGTCCCTCCCTCCCAACCCTTCCCGTTGCGCTGATTCGTCTCCATGTGCGGAGGCGTGCCGTGGCCGACCTGGAGTTCCAAACAAGACCCCATCGTGGTACGCGCACTCGGAACATGAGAGCTGCGTGCAGAGGGAGCGGGGGGAGAGCAGGCGAGAGAGCAGGGGGAGAGAGGAGGATGGGGGATGGGGGAGGAAGATGAGAGAGGATGAGGGGGAAAAAGAGGAGAGAGGGGTATGATATCCAGGAGAAGCGGAAGAGGAGAGAGGAGGGGAAGGAGGAGCGAGGAGGAGGAAAACACATGCCATTGGTTGGTGCCTTTGGGGCTCATTTTGGACTCGGAACGCCTCCAGGATACCGGGGAGGTTCAACTCATGACAGTGTCGAAAAGCGCCTGCTCGAGAGAATGCGCTAAGCCACGCTCTCCCAGCACACGGCTGGTCCACTATCACCCTCTGCGTCCACTCACGCACCAATGTTCGTAGCATGTTACAGACCCGTCGGGTGGCGAGGCATCGATATCGCTCTTCGAACGTGGGCTGTCGTCGCATCTTAGGGGGGGAGGAGAAGGAGGAGGAAGAAGAGGAGGAGGAGGAACAGCAGCAGCAACGAAACGGGGGCTAATTACGTTGAAACAGGTGCGCGCCAGCACCGGACACGGCGAGGGCCAATTCCTCGTCCTGCTGCCTGTCCTTCTCAGTGCTCTTCCTCCCCTCACCAATTTCCCACCTCCCCCCCCTTCCCTCCTCCGCGCCAACACCGGCGCGTCAGCTGGCGGCAAGGCGCCGGCGATTTGCCCCTGGCAAGGGGTCCAGACCTCCAGGGGCTTGTCGAAGAGACGCGCCCCTGCGCTAGAGGAACAGTCGGTCAGTCACGCCTTTGCGCCTATGCGGCGCACTGGCAGACTAAAAAGTTATGGGCGGAACATTCGCTGAGGGAGGGGGGACGAGAGAGGGGGGAGGAACAGCGACTGGGGTCCTCCATCGGAGAGCTTGCCTGTCCTGGAAGAGCGGACAGCGGAGTAAGCACCAGCTCTTGGAGATCCGCGCGGACTTCTCGGATCGGCGCTGGACCCCCCCCCTTCTTCCCCGGCCGGCTCGCGCAGCGCGCGAGGGGAGGCCCCGGAGGCGCCGCCAGAGGGGCCGAGAGCCGGTTCAAGAAATCCGCGCGGATCTCCGAGAAAGCACAGTCATCATGCCACTAAGCGGAGCGCTGACCGATGCTCCTCAGAGCGTGTGTTGGCCCCAACGTGTGTTTGTCCACCGAGGCCCTTCGAATACGACGCAGGCGATGTAATGATCTACTGGTTGGGCTGAAGGGGGCAAACACACATTGGGCTAATTCACATCCTTAGGATCGTCGAGCTGAAGAAGGGACGAAGGGGCTCTCCTGGCCACAGTGAGCCTCGGCCGCGACTAGCTCCCACGATGGAACTGTGTAAGGAACGGCCGCAGAAGAGAAGCCCTCCCGATCCCCAAATGGCCCCTCGCTCCAGAGCCTTGACTGCATGCTTATGCCCCTTTCGGCTCTTCGATGTCCAGGGGCTCGCTGAAGGAACACGCCCCTGTACACCAGGGGCTCGCTGAAGGAACACCTAGTGGAACGAAGAATCACATAAACATAAAAGCTAGGAGGTCCGCGCGGATTCTTCGGAGCGGCGCTAAACCCCCTCCCTGGCGCGCGGAGCGCGCCAGGGGCGGCGCTGGAGGCGACGCCAGGGGGCCCCAGCGCCGATCCGAGACATCCGCGCGGACCTCCGAGCTTCTATGTCTCTTTCATTGTTCGTCCCCCTGTGTACACCTAGAGCCCACAGGAGCCTCCGGCGCAGCACCGGCGCCGCTGCCGCGTGGGCCGCACGCCGCTGCCTAAGAGGAGCCTCGGCCGCGCCCGGATCCGCTTGGCGCGCGGGGGCGACAGGGCCGGGCTGGCGCACCGCTGCTGCCCGGCACGGGACTTAAATGGAATCGCGCGCGACTTTTTGCAGGGGGGCGCAGAATGACATAAACATACAAAATTCGGAGGTCCGCGCGGATTTCTCGAATCGGCGCCAGGGCCCCCTGGCGGCGCCTCCGGCGCCGCCCCTGGCGGGCTCCAGCGCCGATCCAAGAAATCCGCGCGGACCTCCGAGTTTTGTATGCTTATGTCATTCTTCGTTCCCCTATTCCAGGGCGAGAGGTCCGTTCAGTCGGCACGGCCGAAGTGGGTACGGACAGGATGTGTTATCTTTGCCACTGCAGCGCGACCACCCTTCACCTCAGTGGGGGCGAACACCAAGAAGCCATCTGCTTTTCGTCCGGGTACCCTGGGTTTCATCGCTCCTAGCGCTACGCGGTGACTTTCCGCGGCCACTGAAGAAGCTGCTGCGTTTAGGGTGCCCTGGGCTCCCCTCCAGTCGCACCCCTCGCGCGGGTCTTCAGGGCTGGGTTTCTTGCCAGGGTTTGTTGCGGCCGCGCCCGCACAATAGCGTCAGGTCGGGCATGTCCTCCTACCGGCGGGTTCTGGAAAAAATAAATCACATAGTCAAGAATTGATCAAACATAATTGAAAGAGCACGAGAAATCGTCGCCAGACCATTTTGTCAAATTCTTCGATATTCCTCCTGTAGAGGGACATGCCCGATTTTACACTAGCGGCGTCGGAACCCCCACTCCCGGAAGCACGCAGCGAAGGCAGAAGGCCTGGGCGTCGGAGGCCATGACCCGGGCAGGGCAGGGAGAGGAGAGGCGGAGTGAAGGAGGGGAACGACTGCTCCCGTTCGCCGAGTGGCTGCATAGGAGGTGGGTGCGGCAAATTCGTGTCGTGCCGATTCGGGCGCTGGTTTCTGACACCGCGGGGATCGTTCAACCTTGAACGATCGGCCGCTTCCGGAAACTTCTGATCGCTCAACATCGACCGGTTCTGGGTCGCCAGCGGCGCTCAACGTAGCCTGCGGCGGGGTCGCCGCCGGTCGACAAGACGCGAACCTACCGTACTGATGAGAAGGGCCCAAGAGCACACACACAACACACACACACACACCACACACACCACACACACACACCACACACACACGACACACACCACACACACAACACTCACAACACTCACAACACACAACACACACAACACACACAACACACAACACACACAACACACACACAACACACACCCACACACACCCACACACACCCGCACACACCCGCACACACCCGCACACACCCGCACACACCCGCACACACCCGCACACACACGCACACACGCACGCACGCACACACACACACACACACGCACACACACGCACACACACACACACACTCGCACACACACACACCCACGCACACACACACACGCGCACACACGCACACACACACACGCACACACACACACACACACACGCACGCATGCACGCACACGCACGCACACGCAGGCACCCACGCCCACACGCCCGCACACGCGCGCACACGCACGCACACGCACGCACACGCGCATACGCGCATACGCACACACACACACACACACGCGCACACGCGCACACGCGCACACGCGCACACGCGCACATGCGCACACGCGCACGCGCGCACGCGCGCACGCGCGCACACGCGCACACGCGCGCACGCGCACACGCGCACCCCCGCGCACGCGCGCATGCGCGCACGCGCGCACGCGCGCACGCCCGCGCACCCCCGCGCACGCTCGCGCACGCCCGCGCACGCCCGCACACCCCCGCGCACCCCCGCGCACCCCCGCGCACCCCCGCGCACTCCGCGCGCGCGCGCCCGCGCGCCCCCGCGCACCCCCGCGCACCCGCGCACGCCCGCGCACGCCCGCACACCCCCGCGCACCCCCGCGCACCCCCGCGCACCCCCGCGCACTCCCGCGCGCCCCCGCGCGCGCACGCGCGCACGAGCGCACGCGCGCACTCGCACACGCGCGGCACGCGCACACGCGCGCACGCGCGCACGCGCGCACGAGCGCGCGCGGCGCACGCGCACGCGCCCACGCGCACTCCCACGCTTCACGCTCACGCTCATGCTCACGCACACACGCAGACGCAGACGCACACGCACACGCGACACGCGCACGGAACGCGCCCGCCCGCGCGCGCGCGCACGCGCACACGCACACGCACGCGCACGCGCACGCACACACGCACACACGCACCACGCACACACGCGCACGCGCACACGCACACACGCACACACGCGCACGCGCGCACGCGCGCACGCGCGCACGCACACACGCGCACAACACGCGCACACGCGCACACGCGCACACGCGCACACGCGCACACGCGCACACGCGCGCACACGCGTCACGCACACATCACGCACACACGCACACACGCACACACGCACACACGCACACACGCACACACGCACACACGCACACACGCACACACGCACACACGCACACACGCACACACGCACACACGCACACACGCACACACGCACACACGCACACACGCACACAAGCACACACGCACACACGCACACACGCACACACGCACACACGCACACACGCACACACGCACACACGCCCACACGCACACACGCACACACGCACACACACACACACGCACACACGCACACACAGCACACGCGCACCACACGCACACACGCACACCGGCACACCGGCACACCGGCACACCGGCACACCGGCACACCCGCACACCCGCACACACCCACACACACCAAAACACCACACACCACACCACACATTTTATACCACCACACCACCATATACCCACACCCCACGCCCACACCCCACACCCCCCCAACAAACCACCCCCCCAAACACCCCCCCCCACCCCCCCCCCCACACCCCCCCCCACACCCCCACACCCCCCCACATCCTTGTTCCTTATTATAATATACCCCCACCTACCTCGTATTCCGGCTGATAGCGGCCCAATCCGGGACCTCCCATCCTGACTGTAAACAATCAATACAAAGTGGCCGTTTTTCTTCTCAACATCGTCTTTCTTGTCGTCGACGATGCGAAAAGCGTGGCAGGAATGGGACGCGGCGCAGATCGCCCATCCTGACTGTTATAAATCAATGCAAAGTCTTCGCTTGTTCCTCTCAGCATGGCCTGCCTTGTCGCCGACGGTGCGAAATATGTGGCAGGAGTGGGACGCGGCGCACATCGCGCGCGGCCGTCAATCCAGGCCCGCCCATCCTGACCGTAAATAATCAATACGAAGTTTGCGTTTTTTCCTCTCAGCATGGCCTGCCTTGTCGCCGACGGTGCGAAATATGTGGCAGGAGTGGGACGCGGCGCACATCGCGCGCGGACGTCCATGCGGGCTGCGGGCCCTCCCATCCTGATTGTAAAAAACAATACAGAGTTGCCGTTTTTCCTTTAATCATGGCCTGTCTTGTCGTCGACGATGCGAAATGCGTGGCAGGAGTGGGGCGCGGCGCACATCGCGCGCGGACTTCTGGGGCAACCCCAAGGCGGGAGGGGCCACCTTACTTGTCAGAAGCAATGCCATGCTGATTTTCGCTTGCCCACATAGCTGTTCTTGTTGTCCACCCCGCAAAAGTGCATGGCAAAAATTGAGCGCGGCACACACACACACACCCCCCGCTCGAAGTGAATGAAATGACCTTCTCGCTTGGGCGCCGAGCGAAATTTTCTCAAAGTTGCGCTCCCGCTTTGGCTCGGCGCACGTTTTTAGCTCGCCAATTCATTGGGCGCCGGGGCGTTCCAGGAGGCCCTGGGGTGACGAATGCCTGGGAGGTTTTTGCTTGTTCAGGCTCTTGGAGGGCCTCCTGAGTCTCTCCGCGGCTTCTTGGCGCTACGGCCGTCTGGAGGCCATCTTGGGCGTCTTGGAACGAGAGGGCTACTACTACTACTACTACTACTACTACTACTACTACTACTACTACTACTACTACTACTACTACTGCTACTACTACTACTACTACTACTACT
>CAUYUJ010002568.1:0-45000 GCA_963575745.1 Prorocentrum cordatum | reverse complement strand
ACACACATGCACACACGCACATTCGCACACGCACACACGCGCGCACGCGCGCACGCGCGCACGCGCGCACGCTCGCACGCTCGCTCGCGCGCACGCGCGAGCGCGCGCACGCGCGCGCGCACACGTACACGCGCACGCACACGCACACGCACACGCACACTCACACGCCCACACACACCCACACACACCTACACACAGACACACACAGAGACACACACAGACACACACAGACACACAGACACACAAGACACACAAGACACACGATACACACTGGACACACAAGACACCACACAATTCACAACAGACAACAGACAACAGACAACACACAACACGCAACACACAACATTCAGCACACACCACAAACACACGACACACACACACACACAACAACAAACACAATCCCAGGACTCCCTCTCAGATGTTCCCCTAGTTTCTGGACCCTCGTCTTACTCTTCCCGACCGCTTCCCGCATCTTTCCCGACATCTCCCAGGGGATGGGCGATGCACTGTGCCTGTGTGTCTCTTCCTCCCTCCTGGGCTGCAAGGACTGCTGGGGTGGGTGGGGGTGGGGGGGGGGGCGACGGCTGGCGGAAGCTCTTGCCCGCTTCCGGAGCAGGGCCCGCTGCGGGCGCCGCCGCGGGCGCTGCCCAGCCTGTGGCAGGAGAGGCCGCCGGCCCGGCCCGGCCGCGGCCGCGGTCGGCCTTGGACCGCGTGGGCTGTTTGTGGAGCAGGGGCCGACCGTCCCGGCATTCCGATAGGCCTACGACACGAGATGACCTCAGAACCCCCCAGAAAGTTCCAACGACCAAAAGCAGGGTTCTTAGGACATCCGCCCGGCGTGTTCGAACACGACAGTCTGAGCCAGAACTGCTCTAAGAACATTCCGTGCAGACCACAAGAGATTCTTAGAACTTTCTTTGGTGGGCCTATGTGATCGTTTTTTTATTCGTTGTTTTGCCGATCGGCGCGGGCCCTCACACCCCTCCCTCCCCCCCATGGAGTAGATCTTGGCTGTTTTTTGGCACCTGTATCGAGCAGGTGGAGCCCCTCCCCCACAAGGCGCACGGATGCAAACAGTCGCACTAAGCAAAGGTCCGGAGCCAGACCCCCTTCCCCTTCCCCCCCCTTCCGTCCACTGTCGAAACGCCGGATAAGAAAACGCTCACTATAAGCGAGCCAAGACCCTTCGCCACTGCTTGAGTGTGGCATCGTTCCAGCTCTTGTCCGTACGCATTCCGGGCGTCCAAATGTAGCTGTGCCCGCTGCTCCAGGCCTGGCCACATCTTGGGTTAGATCGGGCATGTCCCCCTACAGGCAGATTCTAAACGAAAAATAAAATACTCAAAACATACCCCAAACTACGCACAACTAGTAGAAACATCGCCCCTAGTCGATATATTTTGACAATTCTTGGATATTCCTGTTGAGGGACAGGCCCGACTCGAATCTTGGGCTTGGGAGCGGTGCCTGCGCCCTCACGGCTGGGCCAGGCCTGGGCCCAGGCCGGGCCAGCCCTGGGGCAGCGGTTTTACACAGGCCTCGCTGCCCAAACTTAAATGTAATCACGCTTCTCTCAAAAAAGCGGGCACGCCGCTGAGCACGAGGCTTTGAGCAACGACAGACCGTCCCGGCATTCCTGCAGGCCTACCACGAAGTGTTTATCGAACCCAAACATGTTCCAATAACACAACCAATGTTCAATGTTCTTAGAACATAGACCCGACGTGTTAGAACAAAACAGCCTCAGCCAAAAATGTTTTACGAACATTTCGCGCAAACCACAAACGGTTCTCAAAACATTATTTGGTAGGCCGACAAGCGAGCTGGGACGCTTCGCCACGTGCTTGATGGCTCGCGATGGAGCCAGGCCTCGAGGAGTCCGCGCGGCCGCGACCTGCAGCCTCCCCGTGGCGCGCGAAAGTGCCGAGCGGTGCTGCACGGGGGAGGCCGAGGATGTCCCCCCTTCCCGGCCGCATCCTCCCCCGCGAATCCGCTCCCCATCCCCGAGCCACTCCCCCCATCTCGGGCCGGGCGAAAGGGGGGGATAGCAAAATGGGGGTTTGAGAATCAGCTCGCGTAGCTGATTTTCCCGGCGCCTCCCGGCGCCGGGAAGCGCCCGTGCATCGAGGAATGGGCCCGGCGGCGGGGTCCCCCCCGTTCGTTCGGCCCGGCCATCATCCTGAGGGCCAGCGGGGGGGGGGGCGGCTCGAGGGGAGAGACATCGGGTTGGAGTCGGCGATGCATCGCCGACGCGCCCACGATGCATGCGAAAGCGCACTTCCTGTCCCAGGCGGGTTCGGGGCTATCGGGCCCCCCGCCACCGGCGATCATAAAGGAGCCCTGGGGCACACAAAGAAATAGACACATATCCCAGGATCCCCATGTTAGTTCCCGCTCCCTTCCCTCCTGTTTTTCATTGGCCAGGCACCGAAGCTTCGAGGCCACTCCCGGCCCCAACGCAGAGGCCGGCGCAGCGGCGCCGCCGAAACAGGGGCAGAAAAAGAAAAGGGTAGGCGTGCGGGACAAGCGGTTCCACTTTTCAGCCCAAAACAGCGGCAGGCAGGCGGCGCGCGCGCATCAGACACGAGGAGGGGCAGCGGGGAGTCTAACATTGCTTCACATATGTGAATCCGAGTTAGCTCCCGCTCCCTTCCCTCCTCTTTTACCTAACAGCGAAGACTGATAGGTTTCTAATAGGGTCAAAACAGAACATCATGACTCCCCAGAAGGGGTCTGGGAGGGATGCGGGCGGGTGCTGCGGAAAACCGGGGGCTCCTTTTTAGCCAACAGTAACACACTTCGTGGTCTTCGAGTTCCCAGAACTCCATTTCTGGGCATGATTTTGAATGCCCAGAGCCAACTGTATGCCACTTCGTGGTCTTCGAATTCTCATAGCTCAATTCCTGGGCACGATTTTGAATGCCCAGAACCAACTGTAGGCCACTTCGTGGTCTTCGAGTTCCGAGAACTCCATTCCTGAGCATGATTTTGCCTGCCCGGAGCCAACTGTAGGCCACTTCGTGGTCTTCGAGTTCCCAGAACTCCATTCCTGGGCATGATTTTGGATGCCGGAGCCAACTGTAGGCCACTTCGTGTTCTTCGAATTCCCAGAACTCCATTCCCGGGCCGCATTTTGAATGCTGATGCAGGCTGAGGCTGAAGCTGATGCAGGCTGAGGCTGAGGCAGGCTGATGCTGAAGCCGAGGCTGAAGGCAGACTGAGGCTGAGGCTGAAGCAGGCTGAGGCTGAGGCTGAGGCAGGCGGAGGCTGAGGTCGAGGCTTAGGCTGATGCTGAGGCAGGCTGAGGCTGAGGCTGAGGCTGGTGCAGGCTGAGGCTGAGGCAGGCTGAGGCTGAGGCCGAGGCTGAAGGCAGACTGAGGCTGAGGCTGAAGCAGGCTGAAGCTGAGGCTGGGGCAGGCTGAGGCTGAGGCTGAGGCTGGCTAATGCTGAGGTTGAGGCAGAAGGCAGACTGAGGTTGAGGCTGAAACAGGCTGAGGCTGATGCTGAGGCAGGCTGAGGCTGAGGCCGAGGCGGGCTGAGGCTGAGGCTGAAGCAGGGTGAGGCTGAGGCTGAGGCGGGCTGAGGCTGAGGCTGAGGCAGGCTGAGGCTGAGGCTGAAGCAGGCTGAGGCTGAGGCTGAGGCAGGCTGAGGCTGAGGCTGAAGCAGGCTGAGGCTGGAGGCTGAGGCAGGCCGAGGCTGAAGGTGAGGCAGGCTGATGGCTGAGCAGGCTGAGGCTGAGGCTGAGGCAGGCTGATGCTGAGGCAGGCTGAGGCTGAGGCTGAGGCTGAGGCTGAGGCTGAGGCTGAGGCTGAGGCAGACGCTGAGGCAGGCTGATGCTGAGGCAGGCTGAGGCTGAGGCTGAGGCTGAGGCTGAGGCTGAGGCCGAGGCTGAGGCTGATGCAGGCTGAGGCTGAGGCAGGCGGAGGCTGAGGCTGAGGCAGGCTGAGGCTGAGGCTGAGGCAGGCTGTGTCTGAGGCAAGCTGAGGCTGAGGCTGAGGCAGGCGGATGCTGAGGCAGGCTGAGGCTGAGGCAGGCTGAGGCCGAGGCCGAGGCTGAAGGCAGACTGAGGCTGAGGCTGAGGCAGGCTGAGGCCGAGGCAGGCTGAGGCTGAGGCGGGCTGAGGCTGAGGCAGGCCGAGGCTGAGGCTGAGGCAGGCTGCGGCTGAGGCTGAGGCAGGCTGAGGCTGAGGCTGAGGCTGAGGCTGAGGCTGAGGCTGAGGCAGGCGCTGAGGCAGGCTGATGCTGAGGCAGGCTGAGGCTGAGGCTGAGGCTGCTGCAGGCTGAGGCTGAGGCAGGCTGAGGCTGAGGCTGAGGCCGAAGCTGAGGCCGAGGCTGAGGGCAGACTGAGGCCGAGGCTGAAGCAGGCTGAGGCTGAGGCTGGCTGAGGCTGAGGCTGAGGCAGGCTGAGGCTGAGGCAGGCTGAGGCTGAGGCTGAGGCAGGCTGAGGCTGAGGCTGAGGCTGAGGCTGAGGCAGTCTGAGGCTGAGGCAGGCTGAGGCTGAGGCTGAGGCTGAGGCTGAGGCAGAGGCTGAGGCAGACGCTGAGGCAGGCTGATGCTGAGGCAGGCTGAGGCTGAGGCTGAGGATGATGCAGGCTGAGGCTGAGGCAGTCTGAGGCAGAGGCCGAGGCTGAAAGCAGACTGAGGCTGAGGTTGAAGCAGACTGAGGCCGAGGCTGAAGGCAGGCTGAGGCAGAGGCTGAGGCAGGCTGAGGCTGAGGCAGGCTGAGGCTGAGGCTGAGGCTGATGCAGGCTGAGGCAGGCTGAGGCTGAGGCCGAGGCTGAAGGCAGACTGAGGCTGAGGCTGAAGCAGGCTGAGGCTGAGGCTGAGGCTGAGGCTGAGGCTGAGGCAGGCTGATGCTGAGCTGAGGCTGAGGCTGTGACTGCGGCTGCCGTTGCCGCTGCGACTGTCATCGCGAATGCGACTGCGACTGCGAGAAAAGCAGAACTCGACAACTGGATTCTCGTCTGAATCATAAGGGGAATGCTTCCAGATATGCTTTCACACATCGCTGTTCGGTTGCTTTGCCAGGATAATTTCATTGGCGAGGCACCGAAGCTTCGCGGCCGCTCCCGGCCCTAATGCCAATGAGGGAAAAGGGGGGACCGACACGGGAGCGGAGCACTGCAGTGCCTAATTTTCAAAGCCAGAATCGTCGACGAAGACCTGCGCCATCAGGCCGGCGGCCACCTCGTCGCCCGACACGTGCGGCCTGGCTGAAGCCACCGGCCGCCAACCACCTCGTGCTAGCATGGCTTCCGCGCCCGACGCGGTGAAAACGTCCGCGGCCGCGCCCCGCTGGACGTCGCGGCCAAACCGCATTTCCGGATGAGCGACCCCGACCTCGCGCACATGACAACGGAGCTCGGCTGTCCATGTCTCAGGGGTGTATCCGCCAAACGGGCGGCCCCCGACCCTGATGAGCTCGTCCCAGACGGGTAGCCACGCGTGCAAGCGGATTCCCCCATCGACCCCGCAAGTACAAAAGGCGAAAACCGTGCACAAGTCGACCCGCTGCTTCTGGCGCATCGGCCCGTGCACGCACCGACCGCCCTGCACCTGCGCGCGAGCGCGCGTGCACTGCGCAAACAGCTCGGATGGCATCCGCAACAGGAAATTATAAGCAAGCGCTGCAATGCTGGCGTGACAGCGCGAAGCGGAGCAACCGCCGCAACAGCAACCGGTCTACGCGGTGCCGGGGGGGCCGAGGGGCCCGGCTCTCGGCCATGCCCAAACGAATCCCGCGCAAGATGACGTCCTGATCGCCTTGCCAGGAAACGCCGGCAAGCTGGTGCGCCAGGGCCCGCGCGCTCAGCCACCCACGCTGCGTGGAGGCACACGCACAGACTGCAGCAACTCTACGAACGTGCTGAGCCGAGCAGACCGGCGAGGGTTCCCCTAACAATTCGCTTGCCCAGGCAATCGTGCGCAAGTGCGGCGCGTATGTCCGCAGCGTGGGCGGCGCTGTTTTGCGCAGAAGCCGCTGTTGCACCGCCGAGTCCGCCACGGACCGGAGGTTGGCGCCCGCAGCGCGGGCTTCAGCCGTGGCAGCCAACGCCTCCCGCGGGGGCGCCCTGTCCGGGTGTTTCTGGCTACGCCCCCTGTCTCTGATGAGTGCAACCGTCATGTCCCAATGCCTGCCAGTCGCCTGGGCGATGGATTCGCGCCCCACGATGCGGCGGCACCGTGCGGGGCAGGGGCGGCGGCCAAAGACTGCTCCCCGCGGGGGCCCGGACAGACAGCGCGCGGGTGGCCGGGCGGCCGCCGCTGCCACCGTGGCCCGCGGAGCCAGACGAGCCCGCGGGCTGCCCCGCGGCGCCGCGGGCGGGCGAGCAAGGCTCCGCGGCGGCCGCAACGACGGGCGTGTCGGAAGCCGGAGCGGCCGGCGCCTGCCGCGGTGGCCGGACGGCGCGCTGCGCTTCGGCGCAGGGCCGCTTGGGAGACGGGGGCCGCGGCCCCGCCCTGCGCAGTTTCCTGCTTGCGCGCCGGAAGGCGCCGCCGCGCCCGCGGGCGCGCGAGCGCCGAAACGGCTGTTCGAATCCCCGCGTGCTGGAGTTCCCCCGCCGCCTCTTCGCCCTCGTCTCGTCGTCGCCCCCCCCCCGCCCCCGCGCCCTGGCCAGGGGGCCCGGGGGAGGTATAGCGGCGCGCCGCCGGGCGCCCGCGAGACGAGGCGGCGAATCCGGCCCCCCCTGGGGGGGGGGCAGGGGAGGGCCAAGGGGGGGGGGCGGCAGCGAGGAGAAGGGGGGAAGGGGGCGAGGGGGAGGGATGGAGGGAGGGGGGGGGGGGGGACGGAAGCGGACGGAAGGGGGGGGGGCAGAGAAGCGACGAGACACGACATTTTTTCAGTTGCGCGCGCGCCGGCTTGCACTGTGGCAGCGGCCGAAGTTCGCCGAAAGCGTCGGCGAGACAGTCGCCGCGTCCGCCCCGGGCCTGCGAAGCGCGGCTTCGCCGTCGTCGCGCGAGGCCGGGCCCCGCGGATTTGATTGAGCATGTGCATGTTCGAACCGCGCCCCGATGTCGCAACGACAGAGCAGCTCGTGGATAGCCCCCGCCGCGCACGCTGCGCGTGGGGATTTGGCATATCCTTTGATATTCCCACTGATGGCTGCCATATTTGCTCCGAAACAGAACGCGAGCGCAGCCGGTCGCCCCAGAGGTCAAAATATTTGGCAATCCACCGCGCCTCTGCGCCATTGATGGCGCGCTCTTGACAGGTGCCGGCGCGGGCGGGGGCAAAGCGACGCGGGTGCCCGCTCGCGCGTTCTAGCTGCAAACGACGAGGCGGGCCGCTGCCCGTTTCGCGGCGAGGGCTGCGTCGCCGTAAAGCACTGCGACCGGAGCGCCAGTCGGGGGCAGCGGCGCAACGCGCGGCGGGCCACTGCGCGGCAGGGCCGCCCGAAGGTGCAAAGCTACCTGCACGGGCGGCGGCCGCGTGCCGGCCTTCTGGATAGCATCCATATTCCCTGACGCTTCAAAGAGCGGCCGCCTGGCGCGCGCGCCAGCTTTGCCGCGAAAGCCGCGCGACGCAAAAACGAGCCCCCCCTGCGTCGACGCTGCGCCGGCCAGCGGGCGGGCGCGAACCAACTCTTCGCATTCCTGCGCCAGCGGCTCGCGCTGGCAACTGCGGTTGCCGACGCGCGGGCCTCCCTCGCAGGAAGTGAATGCAAGACCAAGCAGGGGTATCTCACTGCCGCGCTTGGACTTTTCTGCGTTCACCGCGTGCTCCAAGGGGTTCTAAAACCCCTTGGTTACAAAGCGCCATGGGGGGCCCCCGCGACCAGAAATCGTCGGAAGTAGAAAACCACCTGTTGAGGATGTCCCTTGAACTCTGGAACGCCGCGTCGCGTCGGACACGGCGCCGCCCGTGCCAAAATCTTGCGACAGCAGCGCGCGCCCTGCCACTTGCTTCTCCTGCGGGTGCCAGAAGAGCTTCGCCGCCCGAACAGGGTCGCGGCGGCGACCGACCTGGTGGCATGCCGTGCGCAGATCGCCCTTGCACCCTGCGGGCGGGGCGCCAAAGGCTCGCTGGAAAGCTGCCATCTGCGACAGGATGCCCTCGCCGCCCGAGCGGGGGCGTCGGCGCAAGCGCGTGCTTCCACAGAAAAACGACGGCGTAGCGGCCTCTTCGTCGGACCACCGCCGCTGCTGAACAGGGAACTTCCTACAGGCCCCCTTCGGCCCTCCGCCTTCGCCGGAGGGGGATAAGTCGACCGGCCGCGCGGGGCCTAGCGACCCCGTCGATTCAGCTTGCGCTCCCTGGCGCTAGAGCTCCTCTGAAAAAAGGTGGCCCCGACGCAACTTGTCGACAGGTTCGAGGTTGCGACCTCGGCAGTGAGCCAAAACCTGCGCTACGGTCCACTCCGGTTTCGCCTCTGGGACAAGCGGGGAGATGCCTGGCGCGACCGGCGCGCCAGTGTCGCGGAGCACCCTGTGAAGCTCCTCTAAAAAGGCGATGGCCGGGGAGTCGATGAGGCGGAGGAGACGGAGGAACAGGGGGGCGGGTTTGCTAGCGAAGCCTCTCAGGGCGGGGTCTGCTGCCGCCGCCAGACGCATCTGCTCCTCGCGCAATTCGCGTTTCCACTTTCCGCGCCCTCAGGAGCGCCGGCCGTTTCAGGCGCGCCTCTTCGAACTGTGGCGCGGCCAAACCGGCGCTGGGCCGCGAGGGCCGCGGCGGCACCTTCGGCGATGACGGGCGAGTGGTTGCGCGGATGCTCACCAGCCGCAGCCGGCCGAATCGACGTCTCCAAATATACTGCGCAGGGCGAAGGCCGCGAGCAGACAGCGCTGGCGAGGTTCGCATCGGATGCGCTGCCACTGTCTGGCCTGCAGCCCACCCGGGCCCCGCTGCGTAGGCAGCCCCTCCCCCCGGCAGACGGGGCCCTGCGGCGGCGGGGGCGAGGGCCAGGAGGTCCGCGCTGGAGGGGCGGAGGGGGAAACGCGGCGGAGCGACAGAGGGGGGAAGGAAGAGGAGGGGGGCGAGGGGGCAGGAGGCAAGGCCACGCCGCTTCTCGCACTCATCTCTTTGGCTCCAGCGGGCGCCGAGGCCGGGGATTCGCTCGCGACTGGCGCGGCGCTCGCCGGGGGGGGGGGGCGGGCGGGCGAGGAAGCAGGGCAGGGGGGGGGAGGGGGGGCAAGGCATAGCCCCCGCGTCGTTCGCGCACATCCCCTCTGGCGCCGGCGGGCGCCCAAGCGGGGTTCACTCGCGACTGGCGCAGGGCTCGCCGCTGCCTGGGCAATGGCGCTGCCCTCCTGCGGCCGAAGCTCGGCCGCTCAACCCCTGGCGGGCCCGCGGCCGCCGCCGCGCCCCCCTTGCCCGCTTGCGCGCGGCGACCAAGGGCGGCCCCGCGGGCGTTCCCTCGAGTCGGGCCCCCCGCCCTGCCGGCGTACCAGCTCGCGCCCTTCCTGCTCGAGGTAGCCGAGGAAGCACCGGAAGGGCCTGGCGCCTGTGGCGGGGCGCAGCGGGCACCCGCGGCGGAAGGTGCACATGTCCTTTTCCGGGCGCTCCCCGAACAGGAAGCGCCTGCAGGGGGAGGCGAGCTGCGGCTGCTCCTCCGAAGCGCCGGACGGCGAGGACCCGGCGGGGCCCTTCTGGTGGCGTGCCACCTCGGCCTGGCTCGCCGCCAGGAGGCTCCGGTTCAGGGCGCCGAGGGCGGCGCTCGCGTTGCTGCGGCCCTCGGCGTCGCCCTCTCCCGTCTTGCTCGCGTTGTAGGCTTCGTGGAGCAGCCGCGCCGAGTAGAAGGCAGCGGCCTGCTCGGACACGTGCTGCGGCGCGGCCCTGTCGTTCGCGGCGGCGGCCGTCTGCCCGACATTGTTGACTGTGTCGCCCCGCGACATCCGTCCGTCCAGGGCAGCGGCCCAGAGGCGCGGACGCTCGCGGCACAACGTCTGAGCCACCTGGCGCTGCAGGCGGCAGGCGTCCTCGGCTTTGGGCTCCGGGTAGGCCAGGAAGCGGGCCGCCTGGCGGGCGGGCTGCTGCGGTGCCGCGCAAGGCCGCCTCGTCTGGCTCCAGGGACCGCAGCGGCTCTCCCTGTCCAGAGTCCTTGGCCAACTTGCGCAGCGAGGCCGCGGGGTCCGCCGTGAGCTCCTCGAGCGCCGTCGTGTCCTGGCGGGCCACTGTCCCGACCACCCTGGCCAAGAAGAGGTTGCTCTGGGCGGCCTGGGTGGCCTGCGCCTGCACCTGCGCCTGCATTGCCGCCGGCGCGGCCCCGACCCAGGCGGCAAGGCCCTGGCCCCAGTCGCCGGGCGGAAGGTCACAAAGGGGAAGGCCTGGAAGGCGCCGCCGCGCTGTCAGCAGGGAGGCCGCCGCCGTGGCCAGGCTTGGGTAGCACCTTGAGCAACTCGTGCACGGCTGCCTGGCTGCGCGGCACGAGGTCGGCTGGAAGGCCTCGAAGGAACGCGCGGCTTCCCATCGCGCCCAAGTCCTTCAGCAGCTCGCCTGCGTCGGCCTCCTCGTGGCCGCACTTCTGGAGCGCTTCGGTGAGGCGCTGCCAGCGGCTCTCGTCTGTCGGGGATCGCCGGCCCGTCGCCTGCTGCTAGTTTCGCCCGCAGCTCTGCGAAAGTGGTCGCGCTGAACGCGGCCCCAAGCTCCCCTCCTAGTGCCGCCGCCGCCGGCTCGGCCAGGCCTCCGCCCGCGGGAACGCCAGGTGGTGGAGCGCCAGCCGCAGCAGCCTCGGCCATCGCAAGAACACCTGAAAAAAGGGGGTTCCGAAGACAGTCGCAATCCTCCGAATGGGGTTCGTAGTGCCGTAAAGGGCCACAAGCGGTCCCACCCTTGAGCCCAAAACAGCGGCAGGCAGGCGGCGCGCGCGCAAGAGACACGAGGAGGGGCAGCGGGGACTCTAACATTGCTTCACGTTCGTGAATCAGAATTTTCCTATATCTTCTGGGTTTTCGTATTCCCCCTTCCCTCTTTTTTTTGTTTCCAATGTTTTCCTGTGAACCGACGATTCATTGTGATTCTGTGTTTTCCCCTCCTGATCCACACTATACCCCACCATCAACCTTAGGTCGGGCCTGTCCCCCTACAGGGGGATTTTGGGCGAAAGCCCAAAACAAATCCAATAGTGTTCAAACATAATCAAAATTAGCAGAACAATCGTCCCTAGAATGTTTGTTTCCCCCAAACAAAATCATACACAACATATTACTTTTGAGTCTTCCTCCTGTGGAAAGACACGCCCGACTTAGCACCAGCCCTGGCAAGGCCCATCCCGGGCCCTGGACTGGTGCACAGGCTCTCCCGGCCTGTGAATTCGTTGCCAGGCGCTGAAGTTGCCTTGTTGATTTTGCGCCAGCGGGGCGCCGAGAAAGCAGCCCCATACAGGGCCGCAGGGGGGACACCCATCCCCTTGAACAGCGCTGTGAAGTAAACATGAAACGAGCCACGAAGGGCTGGGCAATACAGAAAGCCATGAGAAGGGCGTGGTGTTCAGCACGAGTGGCAGTCTGCTTAAGGGCCGAAGGGAGGCCACCCCCAAAACTTACCCACCGGTCGGAATAAGTAGGTGGAAGCATGAGGTAGGAAGGCGTTGCAATTAGATTGGGCTCTGTCCGCCCCCTTGGGAGGACGGAGAAAGTGAAGCCATTCGATCATTGAAGTAGGAAGGTGCGTAAAGTAGATCGGAATATGGGAGTCCAAGAATACCTACTGTCAACGACCGATGGGTAAACTCGCCCGCAATATCGGTGGCCACCACAGCCCAGCCCGTTCGGCCTGCCTCTGGTAGCTTCGTTCGTGGAGCGGGGAACCCGTCACGTAGAAGTCACCAACCACGTTCTCTATGATTCAGGGGCGCGCAAACGTGGATTAGCGATCCACGGATTTGGCGCGCGGTCGCCAATCCATGGATCGGGGGAGGTGCGGCCGGTGCCGCCTCGTTCGGCGGAGGAAATCAACGATTCCGTATGGAAGCGGGACCCGTCGATAATCCACGCCCTCTTGATCTATGTTTGCGATCGCCTGAATGATTTCTCTCTGTCGGTCAGGAACTCCTGGTGTCACTCTGCCAAGAACGTTTTGGTCGGGGAAACGGGAGACTCGGGTTCGGGGGGACTCGGGTTGGCCTGACGGGGCCGTCGGGAAGATGAGGAGACCCAATCCGGAACTTGACGCGACCCCCCGCTGCAAACATCTCAAATCAAGTGGGCCGTCAAACCGAAGACAGGTCCATGAAAGAACGCCAAGAATCCCGAGCTCCCGCGAACTCGAGTGGTACGTCTCCCTGTTTTGGGTGGAACGGTCCAGCGGTCTACGAGTAGTACGCCAGAGAGCGGGCGTAGAAACGCCATGCGCGCTCTCCTGAGTTGCCGCAGGGAGAAACGCGAGAGGAACTCCCCCTCGCTCTTCAACTTGTGCTTCCGCGTCTTCCATGACATATGTCCACAGGACAAGAGAAGGAGGAGGAGGAGGAGGAGGAGGAGCAGGAGGAGGAGGGAAGAGGAGGAGGAGGAGGAGGAGGAGGAGGAGGAGGAGGAGAGGAGAAGGAGGAGGAGGAGGAAGAGGAGGAGGAGGGCCTCACTGAAGTCGTCGTGGGCCAGACGAGTCTTTAAATCGCCCCCCCCAGGAGGTGGAACAGCCCAGGTCGTCGGGCGTGCGCGCGCGCTGGCTGGCGACCTCCCTGCCTGGCAGCTGGCTCGGCCCCTCGGCTCCCCCTCTGTACACCCACCTCCTCCGCATCCTCCTGCTCCTCCTGCTCCTCCTACCCCTCCTGCTCCTCCTCCTCCTCCTCCTCCTCTCCTCCTCCTGATCCTCCTCCTCCCTCCTGATCCTCCTCTCTCTCCCTCCTATATCCTCTCCTCCTCCTCCCTCCTCCTCCTCCTCCTCCTCCTCCTCCTCCTCCTCCTCCTCCCTCCTCCTCCCTCCTCCTCCTCCTCCTCCTCCTCCTCCTCCTCCTCCTCCTCCTCCTCCTCCTCCTCCTCCTCCTCCTCCTCCTCCCTCCTGCACTTCCTACACCTGCCCCTTCCTTCTCCTCTCTCCTCCCCACCTCGACCGCTGCTGATCCTCTTCCTCTTCCTCTTCCTGCTCCTCCTCCTCCTCCTCCTCCTCCTCCTCCAACTACTCTTCGACCACCTCCTCCCCCTTAGCCATTTTGGCTCAAGTTCGAAGCGCTCGCCCTGGCGCCTCGCACTTGCCTGCAGCCGAGGGTCGCGGCTCAGAGACCGCGCGCGGGCGACAGGCGTCAATCCCCGCTCTGTGCTCCAGAAGCTGCATCACACAACCCCCAGCAAGATACCGCCATGTATCTCCTACTCTGTGGCAGCCCGCCGGCCTGTCCTACGCTGCGTATGCTGCAGCAGGCGGGAACGCTAAGGTTGGGAGGGGGCTAGCGGGGCAGATTGATGTAGCAATTGCGGCACAAATTTCCAAGCACAGAATCAATCAGTTCAGCGCGGCAAATCTCACGATGACAGGGCAGGGCGTGGCAAACCCGGCAGTTTCAAACCAGGCAATTTGAAACGTACGCAATCCTGTCAGCTGTCCAGCCCTAAAAGGCAGGACCTGGTCAAGGCCCCAAAAACCGAAGACGGTCCTGCAGATCATGCACCCCTGGTCCACGCTCAAATCTCCTTCTGGGAGAAGTGGATTGGAATCCAGGGCAAATAATACGTTGATGCTGTGGGATATTTCAAGCACGCAAAGAAGGCCGCTCACCGTGGCAAAAGCTTGGCCAGCGAACCCAATCGCTCAGTGGCCAGGTCCAACCCCTCAAATGCAAGATCGCCACGACCAAGGTGGATGTCACCAGCATCGAGAAGCAGCTCGCCACGCTGTCCAGCCAGTACGAAGATAGGCTAAACGAGCTACGTGAAGAAAAGGTGGATCTCCAGCCTTTCGAAGCGCAGCTCGCCCTGGCAGCTGCGACGGCAGCCCAAGAAACAACGGAGTCCATCGACATCGCGCATATGCATTACGCGGCCATCCAAGCCAAGGTACCCATCGGCGGAGTCATACCAAAGGTGCTGTCCAACAAGGTGCAGGGGGTCGGGCACCTGGTCCACATGCTGCACTAGCAGCACGAAACAAAAAAGGCCACAGCCGCACTCACGCAACCAGCAGCACCAGCCCCCCTTCCAGCCGTTCCTGACCCTCCGGCAACAACTGCGGCGGCAGCTGCCGTGGGCAAAGGCGGCGAAGCGATGACAACACCCCGTGCCGAGGAAAGAAACTAGGACATTGCCTACCGCTTCGGTGCCCACAGGCGCGCCGCAGCGGAGCTCGAGGACCAGTTCCACATCATGGCGTCCAGGGGCCCAGAGGACGCCAAGACGGTCAACGACGCGCCGAGCGCTGCAGCGTCGGCGGCAACGTCAAGATTGGCACCGTCGGGTCTTTAGCCAACAGAAAACATGGATGACGTTCACCTGAAGATGCTGGAGCACACTCAACAAATCCGTCCTCTCTAAGCATGCGCAGACAGTCGTTCTCATTTGCGTCCAGGAACACATCTTCGGGGAGAAGACCTTATCGCGCAGCAGGTGCAGTTGTGTCAGCGCGCGGGATGGCTGGCTCTTAAGCCAGCGGCGCAGAGGAGCCTCAGGCGCGGTCGGCAGGTGGAGGTGCCACTCGCGAACCAATTGAATCGATATGGCTGGCACACATCGCATCCGCAAACCTCAACGAGAAGGGCGAGATGGTCAGCTGCGTAGCCATCATCGTCAGGAACGGCCTGAAGATTGGGGTGCCCACCGTGGCGGTCCCTCAGCAGGCCGGCCGCAGCAAGCTCACGGGCGTTTTCCTCGACTCGCCCCGCGTGCCCACGAGAGGGGCTCACGTATTTAAGGCCCCAGATGTACGAGGGCAAGTCAACATAGGCCTGTTAACAGGCCTTGTGGTCCAACAAGATGTGGAGAACGTTCCGATCATTTTTGCTGGGGATTCCAACCTGGCACCCACCAAGATCGAGGGTTTGGATTTCGTGAAGAGCCAAGGAAAAGTCGACGATGATGTCGTTTCCGTTCACGGGCTGCTGACTGGCGGATGCCAGCCCACGCTCGGTAAACACCTGGCAGCAGACATTGATTGCATGAATGGCTTTGTTGCTGTCTTGTCTTGCTGCTTGTGTTTCGTGGTAAGGGCTGGAACGATGCTCTGGATCTGCAACGGCATGACCCCCAGGGCCTCGATGATACGCAGTCTTGCGATCACATCTGCCTAGTCCTGGCGATCAACGCGAGGAGCCGCGGGTGCACCCCAGCCCACAGCGACGCATTCCTAACTGAGAAATGACTGGAGGCTTCTTGGAGGATCTTGCCGTTGCGTGGGCCCAGAGCGATTATGTCGTCGATGTCCTGGGGCACTGGAGAGGTCTGGGGCCCACTGGGAACTTCCCAAACACCCTCTAGCCGTTCAGTTTCAAATTCTAGTATTTCTGATGGCCTGCCTGACCACGTACCTTTAATGTAGGTGGAGACTGGCTTCCAATAATCCAAACTCATAGACATTTGTGGGCCCAGCCGACCCCGCCTCGAAGAGAACCCTGGACCCCAGACGACCACGCTTTGGCAGCTTCGGGTCGGTTGTTGTTGTTGATGTTGTTGTGATTGTTGTGATTGTTGTGATTGTTGTTGTTGTTGTTGTTGCTGTTGCTGTTGCTGTTGCTGTTGTTGTCGTTGTTATTGTTGTTGTTGTTGTTGTTGTTGTTGTTGTTGTTGTGGTTGTTGTTGTTGTTGTTGTTGCTGTTGTTGTTGTTGTTGTTGTTGTTGTTGTTGTTGTTGTTGTTGTTGTTTTTCGGTGCCGTTCGCGTTCTCGGCGTCGGCGGGTATGCTGTTGATGGGACCGTCGGCTGCGCCTCCAGACAACACTCCTGCGCTGCTGTCGGCAATCAGCAGCTCTCCGAGCTGCTGCGTCGCCTTGGAGGGAGGCGGTGCCGCTAAACTCATTGGGGGCAGCCCTGCAGGCCGGCCACGGGATAGACGAGCTGTCCGTGCTCCCGTTTGCTGAGGTCCACCAGCCTGTGGCGTAGCCGCTCGAGGTGGGAGTGATCTCCCCTTGGCTCTGAATGTATTATCCCTACTTTTGGCTCGGACCCATTTGGTCACAAGGCGGCTGGCTCTTGGGGCGCTGCTGTGACGATGGGGGGGGGGCATCCGTGATCAGGCCGAGGCTCCTTTCGAGATCTTTAGCGGTGAAGCAGGCTGCATCAAGGAGAGGCTGGGGGGTGCATTGGCGATCAGGGTCTGCTTGTTCGATCTGAACCCAAAGTCGCACCTCAGGTTGCGGTCCTATTGGCGCCTGGGAGCCGCTGCGGCTCGCATAGCACTGGCACCAAAAATCGCTCAACGCCAGAAAATCAAAGGCACACTGGCTTTGGGGGAAACAGCGGATAGTGGCCCCAAGACTTGACGTCCTCGATACGCTCCCCGAGGGACTCGCTGCACGAGAAATGATCCCAGACCAATAAAGGTCGTTTCGGGGTTTGAGGATCCACCATTTTCCCCCTTAGTGAAATGAGCCCTTGTAAGGGCCTAGGGGGAGGGAGCTTGGAAGGAGGGACTATTGCAACATCGTTGATGGGTCTTGGCTTTGCACTGGTCCTCCTCCTCCTCTTCCTCCTCTTCCCTCTTCCGCCCTCGTCCTCCCTCTCCCTCCTTCGTTCTTTCTCCTTCTCCTCCTCCTCTTCCTCCTCCTCCCTCTTCCTCCCTCGTCCTCTTCGTTCTTGCTCCTTCTCATCCCCTCAGTGTCCGGGGCAGGAAGGGCTAACGAGCCGGTTGTGCGCAGGCGGAAGCGTTTCTCGCGCGGCGTGGGGGCGCGAGCTGGCCGCGCGCGCGCGCGAAAACGGTCGAGGGCACGTGGCCGCCACCTCGGCGCGGCGACGTACACCGGCCGTGAGATGGGGCACGCCGCGCCGCGGAGCGCCGAATCCCAGACCCCTGCTGCTCGACATGTCTAGAGGCACGGGCCCCCCCCCCCCCGGATCGGGCGTTGCTTCATCGGGGGGGGGGGGGCGGTTCCATGGGGGCGGGGCGAAGAAGCGTGCACCCTTCGTGTAGTTTTTCTGAGGTGCACAAGCTCGTTGCACCTTTCGTCGTCCCCGCCCCCTCATTGGTCGCCCCCCCAATAAGCACACCTCCAATTTTTCGGGACGCGCCCTCTCCCCCCCCCCGGTGCTTTCGACTCCTTTCTTCAGGGGGCTTTTTCTGCAGTCCGAGCCGTCCTTTTTGGCCCCTCTGGGACGGCCGTCTCCATGTCTTCGAACTGCCAGGTGCCTGGGGGCAAGAGCGGTCGGGGCCCGTGGCCTGCGCACAATGCGGTGCCATGAGCTGTAGTTTTTTTAGATCACACAACGCGCGTTATGTGGCTGGGTGAGTGGGTTCGCTGGCACATAACATAAGTCAGTTGTGCCTGGCCGTTAGTTTTTTTTTCCCCCGCCCCCTTTTTTTTGTTTTCCTTTTTTCTCTCCTTTTGGGTTATTGTATATATATATATGATATCCTGAAAACACTGGACCTCGTGTTATTGCTGGTGTAGCGACAGGGCCTAGCAAATGCGAGCGCCACAAAGCGCGTTGACACCGCAATGCTCGTTCTCACCATACATGGTGATACAGCAACTTACGTATGCACCACATCGCCTGTGTACATCGGAGAGAGCGTGATCCACCGCCGCTTTACTATGGAAAATTGCCCCCCTCTTCCTCCGGAGCCCGGGGTCCCCCTTCCTCCTCCCTCCGAAAATCCCCCCCCCCCCCCCCCCCCCTTGCTGCTGGACCCCCCCCCCCTCCCCCCGTCAAAAAAAACCCCCCCCTCCCCTAACCCCCTCCCCTCCCCCTCGAAAACTGGGGGGGTCACTACCGGTTCGAAACCCCCCCCCTGAGAAGTCGCGTCGAGGCTGGGCCCGCGCTAACGCAGGGCACAACCGTCGACTGGCGCAGGCCCAGGCCAGGCGGTGGGGTGAGCGCGAGTCGGCGTCGCGGAGCCGAGCAACCTCGCCGACGCCTCCCCCAAGCCTGGCGCTGGGTCAGCCCAGCCTCGACACAACTAGCAGCCACTGCGACGCCAGTGCGCTCGCGCAGCAGGGTCGGGCGGGTGGGGAAAAACGCATCCCGCCAGCTGGACGGCCACGCGTGAGACAGATCCCATTCACCTGCGACGAGAACGCGCTCGCGGGCGCGCAGGGTGGGGATCCGCCTCAGCCGTGAATAGCCGTCCCGCAGCATTAGAGACAAGCAAGAAGATAGCCAATAGGGGCCACGACGCTCGCGCGACTTCTCCCCGCGCTCAAATGCTGCCCAGAGCGCCCATGAGAAGTCGCGTCGAGGCTGGGCCCGCGCTAACGCAGGGCACAACCGTCGACTGGCGCAGGCCCAGGCCAGGCGGTGGGGTGAGCGCGAGTCGGCGTCGCGGAGCCGAGCAACCTCGCCGACGCCTCCCGATGCATGCTCGGCGGAACGACGCCCAAGCGCGCTCTAAGCAGACCGCAGATGCCTGGTCTGCTTGACTCACGGCCTGGGCGGCCCCTGCACCGCTTCCGCGGCGATCGGCGCGTCCTGCGCGCCACGCGCCGCCGCGGAGCCCCGACCCCGATGCCTGCAGGGCGGCGCCTCGTCGGAATCGGAGTGCGCGATCTCGGCTTCTGCCGCCAGCACCATGGCTCGCGTCTTTGCGGCCGGGTACCTGTGCGCCGCCAAGCGCCGCGCCCTCGCGACCCAGGCAGCGCGGCCGTGCCCCCTGTCGGAATGGAGTGCCCGAACGCGGCCACAGATCTCCAACCCCCTTCGAAGAACAGCGCTGCTGGCCCCCCGGTGCGGAGTGCCTGTGTGCGAGAGACACGAACTGCGCGCGGGCCCTGGGTAGGCAGGGGACGGCAAGGGGAGCCCATGCCTGGTCGGCCCGGCCGCGCCTGAAGCAATGCGTCCCCCACTCCAATGCCCTATGGAGCCCGAGGTGGGCAGCGGCGAGCTTGACGCAAGCCAGCCCGTCCACGTAAGAGACGCCCGGCAGGAGCTGCTCGCCGGGCCGGAGCGAATGCCGAATGATGCAGACCGCACACAATCGTTTGCCCTGGAGCTGGCATACGCATACCCTCCAGACCTCGCGATGCGGGGAGCCCGGGGCGCGCCCCGCCGCGCGCGCGCGCTCGGCCCGCCGGGTCGGGAGCCACTCTCCCCTTCCGCTGGCGGAATTGCACCTGCACCTGGTGCTTTCCTTCGTCTACGTGGAGCGAGACGGCACTATGCCCAGGCGCATTCAGCCCCACTACTTCGGAGCCGAAGCGCAAGCAGAACTGCCAGCATATGACGAAAGCGTCGGCCATATCGCCGCGTCCGATCTGCCAAACGCCAGGCCCGCGGGCCGGCACGCACGGCAGGCCGCTTAGTTCGAAGAGCGCGCGGCCGCGCCTCGCGCAGCCAATCCGACATCGCGCGCACGTTTTCGGCCGTGGCGCGCGCGCGAAATCTTTGCGCACCAGGCGGTTCCGCCTGCCGCCGATATCATGGGCTCGCGGCCGACGCGCGCGGCGGCCGTACCTTTCGGGCACCGAATACCAGGGTCCGCGTGTCCGCCAAAGACCCTGTGTCTGCGCGGAGCAGATGCAGGACTGAGCGAATGCCCTGCAAATAGTTCGACAGGGTCCCCGGGCGGCGACAGAGCGCCACCATCATGTCCCGCGCGATGGCGCACGGCGGCCAGGGCGGGACGCCTGCCGCATCGCACGCCTGGCCGTACAACTCCACCGCCGAGGCATACGGGTATGCCGAGAGCTTCCACGCGTGGAATTCTCGCCACAGCGCGGCCATCTGGATGCGGCGCATGCACTCCAGTCCTGCTCCTGACACCCGCAATTCCTCGGCGCGCCGACGAGGTGTTCCTGGCACCCGCCGCACGCCGATGTCCTGCCTCGCGCGCACCTCCCGCGGAATGCCGCCTTCGCTTATGAATATCGCGGGCGGAGCCTGGAGTTTCGTCAGCTGGCGGATTGCCTCTGCCAGCATCGGCGGCGCTGGTACCTCCGCGCCGCGCGCGGTGCACGAGGACGGTGGCGCCGCGCGGTGGTGCCTGCCGTGCCTGCCTTGCCGCTGAGAGCAACGCGAGGGCTTCTTGAGGCGTCAAACCCCCGCCGGGCCGGCGTTTCGCGCGCAAGCCCGGTGCCGGTGCCGGGCACTTGGCCGCTTCCTCGAGTAACGTTTCCGCCGCCTTCGCGCCCACGGGTCAGCGGGCGGCGGCCGGCCTTGCTTGCTCCGCCGGATGGGGCGGAGTTGCGCGCGCGCGCTCGACCTGGGAGAGCGATGCCGCTGCATCGTCCTCCCGGGGCCGCTTTGCCTTTTCGTGGGTCAACTTACGCGCGTGAGTAATAAGCGTCACGGTGAAGCACTCTGACCACTCCCGGAGGCACGGGAACACTTCCCTCGCCTCCTTCGCCGTGAATCCGGACAGGTCGGGGGGGTGCGCCGCTCCTTCGGCTGCGAGCATGGATGTCAGACACTGCAGAGCTTCCGCGCCTACCGGCGAATCATTTTCGGGCGTCCACCGCGACGCGTGTGACAAGCACGCAAGCATGGCGCCCGCGGGCCCCCTCTCGCGGCGGGCCTGGTCGTCACGCGCTCGCCGCGCAAGCCTTTGCGCCCCCTACAAATTGCCCTGTGCTACTTGCTATGCATGCCCGCGCGAATGCCAGGGCGCCGCGCGGGGCCATGGCCACGCCACTCGGGTGAAGCCCTCGCGGTGCATGGCCGCAATCGCGGCCGCCTTCGTGGCGGGCCGCGTAGGGGCGTCTGCCACGTTGAGCGCGGATGGCACATACCACGCGCTCAGGAGGCACCGCGCGGTCGCTGCTGCGAACCAAATATCTGCCACGAGCGCGTTATAATCTGCCTGGCGCGAGGTCCCGCGTAGGAGCACCCCGAGCGCGGCCTGGCGCGGTCAGCGGAGCATCGCACGGGCAGCTCGGCGACCCGCGCCCGGCCGCGCCTTCGAATCGACAAACAACACGATTTCCGCATCGCGCAGCGTCGCGAGCAAATGATGCAAGGCGCAAGCGGCCGCGACGAGTTCCCATGCCGCGACCTTTCGCAACGCGGCGGGCTGTCCGCCAGGCTACGCGTGGCCGGGGCGCCCCCGCCTGCGTCTTGCGGTGCTTCGTCCACCGCTTGATCGACGAAGGCACATCAGCCGCTGCATAGCGCTTACCGCTGGGCCCAATGATGACCCACGCGAGCCTGCGGAGGCGGGGCGGGCCGGGCAATGCGGGCGCCGTTCCAAACAGGCGCGCGCGTATGTCGCCTGCCGCCGCCCGTCGCGTCGGAATAGACGAGGTAGCGTGGCCGCTCCGGGGTCACCCGCAGGGGCACCGCTCGTTCCGGCGCGCTCCGGAGGAAGCGCAGCCACCATTCCAATGCCCCGCGGAGCCGCGACTTCAACCTCCATCCCCGCTGCTGCGCGTGCCAGAACAGCGGGGCGAGGTATACCCGGGCACCTGCCGTCGCTCTCGCGCGCGCGCGTCGCTCGCGCGCGGGAGCTTGGGCGTGCCTCTGCCGAACACCGCAGAGGAGCCCCATCCGAGTCTGCCGGCAAGTTTTGATGCCGCCGCCGGCGACATTCTCCCTGCCTCCAGCACCCACTCGATCTCTTGGATCCATTTGTGGCGCTTGTCGCCACCGATCGCGAATACTAACGAGAGCTCATCGCCCGATCCGCGCACTTCCGCGTCGACGCCGAGCACAGTGGCCCTCGGCTCGGCAACAGCGCGTTTGCCGGCGTCCAGGCGCCAGCCCAAAAGGTCTTCGACGACCGCCCTCAGGACCTCTGCGGCATCGCGGGGGCCGCCCGTGCCGGGCCCCCTGTCCGCGTCGGCCCGGAACAGATCGTCCACGAATCGGCCCGAAGCGAGCGAGAACAGCTTGGCAAGGATGGCCTGCCGCGCTCGCGGGGCGCTCGCCGTGCCGCCGCGGCGCTCGCGCCTCGCGCCTGGAGCGCCGCCCCAACGCGGTCCCAAGCGCATCCGCTGCCCACGGCGCCGAAGGGGCAGCTCAAGAGTTGCAGACAGTAGCCCTCGCGGGCTCCCTTGGCCCATGCCGAATGGGCCAACGGGAGGTCGGCGCCTCGCACGGGCAACGTTTTGCAAGCACCGATGAAATCTTCTTTGCTCAGCACCGGCGTGCCGGCCGCGGCCGCGATCCGCGCCAGCTCGACCAGAGCATCGAGAGAATCCACCCTACGCGCGGTCGCGGCGACACGGGAGAGCGGACAGCGCGCGCGAGGGGCGGGGGGGGGGGAAAGGGCCCGCCTGCACCTCTCGGCTGCGGCGGCGCAGTCATTAACGCCCGTGGCAGTGAAATCGTCGATCGCGCGTACCTGGGCGCGTTGGCTCCCGGCGCGGCGCCCAGGGGAGGGGACGGTGCATGCCGCGGCGAATGCGCCATTCCTTGCGTATCCATTCTTCCAACTTCCAGCGCCATCCCTCGTCTACAGGGAATCGCGGGTTTAACACCGCCCCGCGTGGCAGGTCGGACAACCGGACCCACGCTGCCTGGCCCGCGGCCACCTGCGCGCTCGCGGACGTCGCAGCATGGGCGACTGTCCCCGCTGGCTTGCGCGGCGCGCGCCTCTTCGTATGCTTTATCATGCAAAATCTGGGTGACTTCCGCGTCGGTCCCCAGATCCCGAGACACGCGCTCGAGGGTGGCGGCGTTCAAAGTGTCCGCTCGGCTGCGCAACTCGGATGGGCATTCGGCTCCCTTGGGGGTCACGGGCGCGTTCATGCCCGAGCGCGGCAGGACCCCCACTAGCGGGAAGCCCCGCTCCAAGTCACGCGTCAAATTCTCGTCGGACGCCTCAAGCACGGAGCCGCGCCCCGCTGTCGCGCGCGCGCGCTGCGTCGCTGGTCACCCCTGCAGCTTGCATCATTTCGGCCAAAAGCAACAAGTTCTTGTCAGGCCCAAGGACGGAGCGCACATGCCATGGTAACTTCGCATAGCGTGCCTCGCCCGACCGCGCTCTCCGCCGGTGCTTCGCGGTAGCGGCGTGCCGGGCGGCGCCTTCCATTCTGAAGCCGTCGCACGTTTGCGCTCTCGCCAAAATTGCAACGCCGCCTCGCGCCTCTCTTTCAAGAGTGCGTCGCTCGTCTGGCTCGCCGCCACCGCCGCATCGCGCTCAGGTCCCGCGAGCGGCGTTATCTCGCGGACTCGCGGCAAGTGTGCCGCCCAGGCGGCGTGGCAAAGAGGGCTCATGCCCGCCCTCTTGTCTTCGTCGTCGAGCAACGCATCCGTGGCGGCTGTGATCTGCGCGCGCGCGCTTCGCGGCTCCGCCCCCGTAGAGTGGCGGGCAAGGGCCTCTTCAAATGCGCAGCCGGCATCGTGGATTTGCTGGGGGCAAAGGTCGCCGCCCCCGCCTTCGGCGCCGTCGTCGGAATCAACATCCGCGTCCTGCGCTGCGCTCGCCGCGGGCGGGGCGGTCTCGCGCGCGGCGCACTGGCGGCGCCTCCTGCCCCTCGGGCGACGGCCCGCGCCACACTGCGCCCTCACCGCTGTCGGCAGGGTGCAATGGGGAGGCCCCGTCGTCTGCGTCACTGGCTGGCGCGGCGTCCCCGCGGGGGGGCGCGCGCGCGCGCGCGGAGCGCGCCTCGGGCGGGCGAATAATTAGCATGCACAGCGCCGGCGCCCTGGCTTCACCACCGCCAGGACTCCTTTCGCTCAGGCTTGTGCCACGAGCTCCCCGCGTCCTTGGGAGCCCCTCCCTTGCCGGCCTTTCCGCCCCCCTTCTTGCTGAAGGTATCGCGGCGGGGGCTGCGCGAGCGCTGGCGGAGGACAGGGCTCACCGGGGTCCGTGGCTTCGCCGCCTCGCGCGCCGCGACGCGTGCTCGCGCTCGCGGGGCGCGCACGCGCGGGCTCGCGCCTGGTCGCGCCGGTCGTTGCCGCCTTTCTTGCCCCCGCCCTTGGCGAACGCCGCCTGGCGGTCCGACTGCTGGACTCTCTCCTACAGCGCGCAGCGCGATGCACGATGCCAGGGCGGCGGCCACTCAAAAGCGCTGCGCTCCTTGGCGGCGCGCAGAATGTCCCACGACAACGCAGTGAACGAGGCCGTCGCATCCTCGTCGCCGTGTTCCAGGTCTTTCGCCACTTTCTGGCGGAGAAGCAAATCGTACGTGTAGGAAACCTGGACGCGGCGCGGGCTCCCGCGCGCGGCTCCCTGGGCATCGGGCCCGCCGCTCCGCGGACGCGCCTTGACGCCCCCGTGCTCCTCGCTCACGCGCGCGAGCTGGTGCATGTATCCCAATAGCACGACGGGATCAAACACTTTGGACAGGATGCAGCGAAGCCCCCACTCCATTACGTGGGCCTCGCGCCACGGGGCGCGCGTGGGCGCGCGCGCTGCGCTGCGTCGCGCGCGACCTGGAAGTGCGCATAACCGAGAAAATCCATTCGGTCCAGGGCCGCACCCGCGCGGTTCGCCGCGGTGGCGGCCGACGCGCGATCGCGCCACGAGCCCGCCCCCGCTGGTACCGAGTCCAGCTTCGGCATTCGCGCCCATTGGGGCTTGCAGTGGTCCTGCGCGCGGAGCAATCGGCGAAACGGAAGCTTGTCATTGCGCGTGCCGCCGAGCAGGGAGCCTGCAGGCTCTCGCCCTCGGCGCTCCCAATGTATGAGCGGCCATGGGACTGGGCCGTCCGGCCCGCGGCCGCGAATTTGCGCATCGACTCCTCGGTCGGCAATCCCTCACGGGGGAACTTGCCGAGCCAGACCTCGCGCACACGGTCCTGCCGAGGCGCGTATCCCCGAACAATGCCGCCCGCGCATGCGAAAACGCGGCGCGCCTCCATGGCAAACGCCAGCGGCTTCTCCCGCTTTTCTTCGAGCAATTCCTTGCTGGCCTTCACGTATTCTTCCATTGCCGCCGCAATCCGCGTCGTCTCCTCCGCGGGCTTGGCGGCCGCCTCCGCCGGGGCCGATTGCTGACCCTCCTGGCGGCGCGCCGTGCGGCGGCCCGCGTCCTCGCGCACCAACGGGGCGGGGGCCTTCCGCCCGACGCTCGCGACTGTGTCCGCAGCGCCATATTGATGTGGCACGGCTTAATCGCGAAATCGCGCCACTCCGCGGAAGAGTCGCCCGCAAACGGCTTCGCGCCTGGCTTCAGGGCCGCAATCAACATATCGCGCATGGCCGCATCCGAGTTATCAATCGGGCGGACCGCCCCGATCGCTTCGGCCATCAGGCGCGCGACCGTGGTGCACAGCACCAGCTCGGGAGCTGGCGATGCGCCCCCCTCCGCCGCGTTGGCCGCTGCGACGAAGAGGACCCAATCGGCCTTGCGCGCCGCTGCGAGTGGGCTCATGCCCGCGGTAGACGCACGGAGACGCGCGCGCGCGCCCTGATGGCATTTTTGTCGGTGCCGAATGCGCCAGCAGGCAGATCGCCAAGCAACTCAACGATGTCTGAGCGAGCCAGCGCCATGGATGCTGCGCGCGCGTCGGAAAGCGCCGTGCACGTATCCCCCTCGGCGCCCTTATCGCGCGCTGGCGGTTGCACATGACATAACCCGCAGGCATCCAGCGCAAGAGGGCAGGCAAACGCACGCCGCAGGCATACTGCGCACCGGGGCTGACAGGCAGCATCCGCAGGCATACTGCGCACTGGGCCGGCATACGGCAACCGCAGGCGTACTGCGTACAAGGGCCGGCATACGGCACACACTTGCAGGCATACTGCAACGCACGCAGGCATACTGCGCTATGGGGGGGGGGGGGGCCGGCATGCGGCACTCGCAGGCATACTGCGCTTAATGGCCGGCATGCGGCGCCCACTTGCAGGCATGCAGCCGCGCGCGCAGGCGTACTGCGGAGAGGGGCTGACAGGCAGCGATCGCAGGCATACTGCGTACAGGGCCGGCATTCGGCATTCGCAGGGCGCACGGCATCCGCAGGCATACTGCGCACAAGGGACCAGCATACGGCGCGCACTTGCAGTGCAGCGCAGGGGACAAGTGGCCGGCATACGGCATCCGCAGGCATGCTGCGCGCTGGGTCGGCATTCGGCCCAGGATGACCCGTACTCACGTGCGTCCTGACCTTCGAGCCGCAAAACCGACGAGGGACGTAGGTGCTCTCCACGAAGTAGACGCGCGGACCTGTGGGGGAGGAGGGGAGGGGAGGAACCTGCAACGGGAGAGAGAGGCGGCGGAGCGGCCAAGCGAGCGCGCGCGCGGGAGGAGGGGCGAGGGGAGGAACCTGCGACGGGAGAGAGAGGCGGCGGAGCGGCCAAGCGAACGCGCGCGCGGGAGGAGGGGGGGGGGGGAACCTGCGACGGGAGAGAGAGGCGGCGGAGCGGTCAAGCGACGCGCGCGCGGGAGGAGGGGGGGGGGGGGGAACCTGCGACGGGAGAAAGAGGCGGCGGAGCGGCCAAGCGAACGCGCGCGAAAAACGCATCCCGCCAGCGGGACGGCCACGCGTGAGACAAATCCCATTCACCTGCGACGAGAACGCGCTCGCGGGCGCGCAGGGTGGGGATCCGCCTCAGCCGTGAATAGCCGTCCCGCAGCATTAGAGACAAGCAAGAAGATAGCCAATAGGGGCCACGACGCTCGCGCGACTTCTCCCCGCGCTCAAATGCTGCCCAGAGCGCCCATCGAAAACCAGAGGGGGGTCACTACTGGTTCGAACCCCTCCCCACCCCCCCACTCACCGCCGGCAAACGACTCCCGGTCCCTAACACCGTCCGCATCACATCCCCACTGTTGTTCCCATCACCATTGTCCTCACCACCACTGTCCCCACTGGTTCAACCACCGTCCCTACTGTCCCCACAAGTGCCCCCACCACTGTCGCACTGTCCCCACTGTCCCCACCACTGTTCCCACCACGGTTCCACTCTCCCCCACTTTCTCCACGGCCCCAACCACTGCCCGACTATCCCCACTGTCCCCGCTGTCCCACTGACTCCTCCGCTGTCCCACTGAGCTGTCCCACTGTTCCCACCACTGTCCCCACTGTCCCCACCACTGTCCCCACTGTACCTCTGTCCCATTGTCCCACCGCCGTCCTCGCCACCGCCTTCACCACTGTCCCCACCACCACTGTACCCTCCACTGTCCAACTGTTTCCACCTCATTCCCACTGTCCCTACACCACTGTCCCCACCACCACCGTCCCCACCACTGTCCACTGTCCCCACTGTTCCCACCATTGTCCTCACCACCACTGTCCCCACCACTACCGTCCCCACCACTGTCCCACTGTCCCCACCACTGTCCCGCTGTCCCCTCGCCAGTGTCCCCACCACCACCGTCCCCACCACTGTCCGCACCCCCACTCGGTTTTCGAGGGGAGGGGGGTCGAACCGTAGTGACCCCCCCGGTTTTCCGGGTGGGGGGCGGTTTGAACCGGTAGTGACCCCCCCCCTTTTCATGATGAACTGGGGGGAGGGGGGGGGGAGGGGTTCGAACCGGTAGTGACCCCCCCCGGTTTTCCGGAGGGGGGGGGGGTGATGGGAGGAGTTCGAACCGGTAGAGACCCCCGCCGGTTTTCCGCCAGCAGCGGTAGAACAAGCTCTTTCGTACATCGCAGTGCGTTGGTGCATGTCAGTGCTCCTGTGCCCCACAGCGCCTGTGTACACAATTTCGAACGCGTACACCAAAACGCCTTTGCACAACACAGCTGCGGCCGCACAGGCACGATCCGCGTGCACCACAATGCTTGTGTGTAGCACGATCCGCGCGAACACCACGGCCTCCGCGCGCAGCGCGGCGACTGGCATCTGTGTTCGCCACGTGTTTTTTTTGCACCACGGAAGCCGTGCACACTTCGAGGACCCCGACGCAGCCCATAAACCAAAATCCAATATGAGTGTGCAAGTTCTGTGTGATTATTGTGTTTTTGGCCGTCGGCATACCACTTCGGCAA
This sequence comes from Prorocentrum cordatum, assembly GCA_963575745.1. Lineage (NCBI taxonomy): Eukaryota > Dinophyceae > Prorocentrales > Prorocentraceae > Prorocentrum > Prorocentrum cordatum. The sequence goes on along the minus strand of CAUYUJ010002568.1, from coordinate 17,175 downwards.
ACTGTTCGACCCGCGTGCGGCCGCGGCGACGAAGATTCCTCCAGAGGGGCGGGGGGGGGGGCACTTGTCGCCTCGACGTCACTTGTGCCGCGGTTTCGTCCGAGAGGGCCCTGGCCAAAGGGGCTCCCGAGAGGGCTCCGACGCGGCCCAAGGCCCCGACACGGCAGAAAAAAAACGCCCACGACTGCCCAAAGGGTTCCCGAGAAGGGGGAACACCAACCGACAGTTCGAGCTTTCCGCCAGGAAACGCCCCCAGAAGACCCCAGGAGGCTCCCAAGAAACCCCGTGAGAGGTCCAAGATAAAACCAAAAACGCCCCCAGGAGGGCCCCAACCCAAGAGGCTCAACTCCCTCCCTTTCCTTTTACTGCCGCCCGCCTCAGCCTGTCGTCCTCCTCGTCCTCCTCGTCCTCGTCCTTTCATCTTCCTCGTCGTCGGCGTCGTTGTCGTCGTCGTCCTCCTCCTCCTCCTCCTTGTCCTCGTCCTCTTCCCCATCCCCGCCCTCCTGGCGCCCGGGGTCGGCAGCGCTGGCCGTAAATCCTTCCAACTAAACTGGTCACTGCAGGGTCACAGAGTGGTCACTGCACTGTGGTCGGCGCGGTAATCATACAGGAATTGTTCCCAAAGGTTGCGGCGCACCACGCTCACCGCAGTCACCACACACTTGAGCAATACAACCTGGTTAAGCTGATTGCTGGCGGCGCCGCGACCTACCTCTGCCACCCTTCTGTGCCGCCAAAGCGGCTTGGGAGGTGGTTCGTTAATCTGCAGGTTGCCCTGTTGGGCTGTGGGCCAGGCGCGCGTGCCCAGGAGCCCAGCCCAGCAGTAGGTTTCCAGTCAAAGCTCCTGCGAGGGCAGCCTGGAGGATATTTTCCTTGGCAGCCCACGCTGCTGACCTCAGTGCGAACGCACCCCTGTGCCTGTGTGCGCCGCCAGTATGTACATACCAGTGCATGCGTACACCACAAAGCCCATGTACACCTCCAGATGCCCGACGGTGTCAAACTCCAATGAACCGCGGGCACGGCCCCTACCCCCCTTGCCTGCGCGCACAACAGTATCTGTGTGTACCATAATGCCAGGCACCACCACACTTGTGTGCACCACACCTGCAGCCGCAGCAGGCGTGTGCGCCATGCACACCGAGCTGTTTGCTTCTTCCAATGCTGTCTGCGCGCCGCGCATGTGTGGTTGCCAGCCACAACAGCCTGCGCGCGCCACGCACCTCTACCCACCACACTCACATGCCTACGTACACTGTAAGCACCGTGCGCACCTTACGAATAGCATACTTGTGCGCTGCGCAATAGGAGCTGCTGCAACGGGGGTGGGGCGGCGGGCGTTCTGTTATCTACTGGGTGGGTGGGTGGGTTGGAGGCCACATTACGTGCGCTAGGTTTGAATCGAACAAACTGCGACTCCACGTGGGGTCGGGCTTTGACTCTGCCCGTCCGGTGATCCCCGAGTAGAGGAGCTGAGGCCTGGGAATGCCCTCTCGATCCCAGGAGTCTTCGAATGCCATCCCGCCCAGCAACACCCCGGTTTCCCCCATCTGGTTATCCTGATGATGGGAGACGGGGAGGATGATGAGGAGGATGAGGATGACGAGGAACTTGAATTGCACGACGGCTTTGGACGACAACCTCGTACGAGGAACGTAAGAATATCGTGCACCCCAATTCCTGCGTCCAAAGTCGATGGTTCTGTCTCTCGAGTAAGCCGACGTGCCAACCCCTTTGTTTATGCTTCTGCCACCACTGCTGATCGTATTACGGTTCGTACGACGGGTCCCATCAACCACAGCTACGAAGGTGATTGCAGCTGCAACCAAGACCATACTGGCAATCGCTACCACCTCTTTTGTCCGCACACCGTGAGCATGCACATTGCCTTGACCAGCATTTTCTGTGAGGTGGGCGGCTGGCCGTCGGATGAAGAATGGCTGAGGTTCACCTCGACTCCGCATGTCGAGGGCCCCACACGCCAAGACTGCTTAATGCTTGAGACCTTTGCCCTGGGCACAGCAGCTGCACGCGGACACGGGCGCACCGGCCATGGGCGAGGGAGGGGGGGAGGAACGATGAGCAGTCTACCCGACAGCAGGAGCCTGGTCCTGTTAACTGTCGGAGCACCATACAGCAAATCGCGCCAGCATGCACGATTCGACGGCATGCATTAACTACGCAACTGGTGCATGACCGAGCGGCCGAACGAGGAAGGAAGGGGAACGAGGCAAGAGCTGGACTCGGAGCTAAGGGAGGGCTGGAGCAAAGCAGGGAAGGAACGCTATTAGCAGTAGGGTGAGGGCGCTGGAAAGGGAACACATTGATCAATAATTCAGGGTCTGGACGCCGGTGGAACTCCAATGGAGGCTCGGCAGTGGATATCACCGCCGCCCTCATCAGACAAGGAATGCCTCAGGGTCTGGCGCCTCCTGAGCACATATCCGCCCCTGGATGGGACGATTTTCACATCGCGTCGGGGGTCGAGAGGGAGGGGACGTGGGGGGGGTCTGGGTGCTCGGAGGGGCCCAGGGATGGATTTACCAGCACTCTGGGCCCATCAAGATGGGCCCAGGATGCTCAAGAGGTCACCGAAGTGCACTAATCTTCAGACCCCCACTTGCTGGGGGTGAGAGGGCGTGTGAGATGATAGGCTGTTCCCCCCCCCTTCCCCTTCCCCCTCCCCCAGGGCCCAACATCGAGTTTAAGTGGGGCGGGGTGGGTGGGGTGGGGGGGGGTGGGGAGGGTGGGGGGGGGGTATCTGGGCTCCCTGGCGCGCCCCTGGAGACTCCTGAGCTTCCAAATCTGCCTTCCGTGTCCTCCCAGACGTTCCGAGCACAGATCTCGCTGCCCTACAGGAGGCCCGAGGACAGCGACTCACGCCACAAAACCGTCCCCCCTCCCAGCCACACCTCCGACACCACCGTCACTTCGCGACGCGGGCACCTCCAGAACTCTAGACCCCTCGGGACCGGGCCCTTGCCTGTGGGGCAGCGATAGGGGGGGGGGGGGGCCTGGCGTAGGGGGCGTGGAAAGCATCGACCTGGAACTGGCAGTGCATCGCTGATGGATCGGCGTTAGGCCCCTTCCCGGGCGGGGTGGGGCTGGCGGGCCCCGTGTCGGCGATCCAAGAGCGATTGGGGGTCGATGCATCACCCTGGCAGTGCATCGCTGATGGATCGGCGTTAGGCCCCTTCCCGGGCGGGGTGGGGCTGGCGGGCCCCGTGTCGGCGATCCAAGAGCGATTGGGGGTCGATGCATCACCCCCTGCCCATAAGTCGGGCGGCGTGTCCCTCTACATGAGGAGTATTCAGAATAGCAAAACATAGCCTGGCAACGATGTTTAGAATTTTCTTTATGTATATATATACAAATATAATATTTTTATGTATATAATCATTTGGATTATGTTTGACTTTTTTATTTTTCGTCCCAAATCCGCCTGTAGACATGCCCGACCCAAAGGAGGCCCCCAAGAAGCCCCAAGGGGCCCAAAAGAGGCCCCAAGGCGGCCGCCAACACGCTTCAAAACTGCCTCCAATAGGCTTCTCCAGGCCTTTCAAACAGCTTTCAAGACGCCCGCAAGAACCCCCACATGGCGACCGAGAAACCCACAACGCACAACGCCGGGGTCGGCGGAATGGCGCAAGCCTCTTGACTTGGGTTTGTTCTCCCACAAAGCATATCACGAGGGAGAATCCGCTGCCCCTCAGGGGGCCATCCCGCACCACGGACAAGGAAGACAACGTACCAACCTAACACATCAATGCCGCCCAGACCGTGTAATTAGCAGGCCTGCTCAACAAGCTTGTCTGCGAAAGTGCACTAGTAGGGAAAATGGCCCCCCTCGGAAGGAGGCGCTTGGGCCCTGACGGGGGGCTACAGCAAAACCAACTCGGCCCTCGGTGGTCCTGAACATTTCAAGGAGGTCGGCACAATAAAGGCTTCTAGTCTGGCCCCAATAATGATCCCACCTTGCCACCACGACGGCCCACAGATGGCCCAAGAGCCACCCAGCAAGCGGACCTGGAAGCCCAAGAGACCCCAAGACCAGCCCACGAGGTTCCCAGAGTCGTCAACACGCGCACTAAAGGCCCCAGGAGAGGCCCGAGACACCCGACGCCGTCGAGAAGCCGTGCCCTCTGCAGGCCCTTCTCTGCCACCTTTACCTCGCCCCTCCTCCTCAATCTCTTTCCCGGAGCGAGGCACTGTCAGGGAGAAGAGAATTCGGAGAAGGAAGGCAGGGAGTGATGGGAAGGGAGGGGTGGCGATGGGAGGCAAGGGGCGGCGATGATAATGAGGATGAGGCACCAAGAGGCTCCCCAAGACGGTCCCACAAGGATGGGGGTCCCAGATGGCACAGGAGGAGCCACGGACATGCCAAAGAAGCCTAAGTAAGAGGGCCACACAATGACCCAAGGTGGCCCGAAGAGCGCCCCCGAAACTGGGCGGAGGAGGAGGAGGAGGAGGAGGAGGAGGAGGAGGAGGAGGAACAAACGGCTGGATCGGAAGGAAGGCCACTCAACCGTGCTCGCGCAAGAGCGTTGTGGATTCGGGGTGGGAGTGAAAGCGCTTGTTGAAGGCGCAGGGCCAGCCTGGCGAAGCTGTGAGCAGCAAGCAGTAGTCAGGAGTAGCCAGAGGGGCGAGGCAGGAGGAAAAGGAAGACGAGGAGGAGGAGGAGGAGGAGGAGGAGGAGGAGGAGGAGGAGGAGGAGGAGGAGGAGGAGGAGGAGGAGGAGGGGGAGGAGAGGCTACGAGGACGATGCGGGCCCCCCTGCGCGTCTCAAGAAGTGGGGGGCGGCGAAGACACCCGCCCCCCGCCCGTGTCGTCCGTCGGGGGTGGTGGTGGTGGTGGTGGTGGTGGTGGTGGTGGTGGTGGTGGTGGTGGTGGTGGTGGCGGTGGCGGTGGTGGCAGGGGTGGGGGGGGGGTCATCCGTCAGGTGTCTATATTTGTGGGGGGGATACCACGCGCGAGCCCGACGTCCGTGGCCACCCGCCCTCCACCCGCGCATCGCTGCTGCGCCAGCAGGCATCGGGGCCGTAGCAGGCGAGGGTGCCGCGGGCGAGAACTGTTGGACCACCCTGCCGACACGTCTGGTGGTGCTGCGCGGGGGAGAATATCTGAAAGGACCATGTGGTGGGTAGCGACCGGGATGTGGGGTGGGGGGAGGTACACGATGAAATCAATATGCCATGATGGCGATGGTGATGATAATGATCATGCTGACGCTGCTAACGATACTGATGATGGCAATGATGGTGATGGTGGCGATGATGACGATGGTGATGATGCTGACGCCGATGGCGATGATTCTGACAACGACGATGCTGATGATGACGATGATGCTGATGACGCTGATGATTGGTGGTGCGGATGATGATGCTGCTGATGCTGATGCTGATGGCCATGGTGGTGGCGATGATGATGAGGAAGACGGTGGGGCCAAGGCCGCGGAGGACCAGGACGAACGGGAAACTAAACTGGATGGGCGTGATCATGGCGCCGCTTTCAGCGCCGTATGGCTAAAAAACACGAGACCGTGCAACCAGTCTGCATGACGTATGCATCCTGGCCCTAGCGCTTCGGCAGTCTAGTCCGTCCCTTCTCCTTTCCTCCCTCCTCGCCCTCTTCTCTCTGCTACCCCTCAAGACAAAATATCCTCGAACCAACGCTTCACGGCCCTATCCATCCCCAGGGGGTCGCACCCTCCCCCGCCCCGTCTGTCTCGAGGAAGAACTATCAGAGCGAGGGGGCGGAGGAGGCGGCGGAGGAGGAGGAGGAGGGGGAGGAGGAGGAGGGCCTTCTTTTTCCCAACCATCCTGTGGTGTTGGGTCCTCGTTTTGAAGAGACAGCGCCCGCTCCCGCTCCCGCTCCCGCTCCTCCTCCCCCTCCTCCCTCCTCCCTCCACCCACCATCATCATCGTCATCCTCCTCCATTTCGGCACACCCCTCACACGTTTCGTGGCCCCATAAGGGAGCCCCACCGATGGCCCCAGTGCTGCCGCCCGCATGCGTCACGCACACCCAATTCGGCACACCCCCCTCACACGTTTCGTAGCCCCATAGGGGGCCCCACCGAAGGCCCCAGTGCTGCCGCCCGCATGCGTCACGCACACCCAATTCGGCACACCCCTCACACTTTTCGTGGCCCCATAGGGAGCCCCACCGAAGGCCCCAGTGCTGCCGCCCGCATGCGTCCCGCACACCCAATTCGGCACACCCCTCACACGTTTCGTGGCCCCATAGGGAGCCTCACAGAAGGCCCCAGAGCTGCCGCCCGCATGCGTCCCGCACACCCAATTCGGCACACCCCTCACACGTTTCGTGGCCCCATAGGAAGCTCCACCGAAGGCCCCAGTGCTGCCGCCCGCCCATGCTTCCGTCCACCACACCAATTCGGCACACCCTCACACGTTTCGTGGCCCCATAGGGAGCCCACCGAAGGCACCTAGTGGCGGCGCTTCAACTGGCATGAGTCCCGCCCACCCATTTTCGGCACATACCTGGACAGGTTCGTGCGCCCCCATCATCCAACGGAGGCACCAGTGGCGGCGCTCACATGCACGTCACCCCAAACCGCCCCAATCGGAACACCCCCTCAGCAGCTTTTCGTGCCCGCATAGGGCCCATAGGGAGCTCCACCGAAGGCCCCAGCGGCCGCGCTCACATGCGCCCCCGCCACCCATCCCGGCACGCCCCTCACAACAACAGGTTTCGTGGCCCCATGGGGAGCTCCACCGAAGGCCCCAGTGCTGCCGCCCGCATGCGTCACCACCCGCACCCTATTCGGCACACCCCTCACACGTTTCGTGGCCCCATAGAGAGCTGCACCGAAGGCCCCAGTGGCGGCGCTCACATGCGTCCCCGCCACACATCCCAGTACACCCCTCACGAGCTTCGTGGCCCCATAGGGAGCTCCACCGAAGGCCCCAGTAGCGGCGCTTACATGCGTCTCCGCCACCCATCCCGGCACCCCCCCCGCAGCAGCATCATGTTTCGGGGACCCATAGGGAGCTCCAATGGAGGCCCCAGTGGCGGCCCTCACATGCGCTTCCGCCACCCATGTCGGCACGCCCCGCGCGTGTTTCATGTCCCCATAGGGAGCTTCGCCGAATGCCCCAGTGGCACCCATCTCGGCACACCCCTCACACGTTCCGTAGTCCTATGGGGAGTTCCACTGAAGATGGAACCCGCAGTTGCGGTACTGACAACTGCATATGGTAGAGTCGGAAGCTCGAAACGGCGAGAGCGCGAAAATCACCGAAACACCCATGGACATCAATGATTTTGGCCCCCCGGAGGTCCTCGTGGAGCCCTCTTGGAGCGTCCTAGGGGCCTTGTGGGCCGCCTGGAGGCAATTTTGGATCGTCTTGGGGAATCCGGATTTCATCAGAAAGTTGGGGGTCACAACCTTCCCAGACGAGCAATGAGCAATGTCAGACCCCCCCAGACCCGCCACGAAAGGGCTGCCTTTTGCCCCCCCTCCCCCCGCCCCCTGTGAACCCTCCACGACAGCTCAAATCAGACCCCCTCGAAATGTGCCCCCCCACCTCATTGTGAACTCCAGAGTACATCTTGGGCCGTCTCGGCGGCGGATCGAAGACGTCTACGGCGAATCACCGCCGCCCCCTGCCTTTTAGGGTACGCCTATGTGTATTAGCCAAACGTTTAGGCAAAGTTTGGCCACGCTTTTGGGCCGTACGTTCTCCCAGCCGTTGTGGAAGCGGGAGGAAAAATAGGGAGGAGGAGGAGGAGGAGGTTAAAAAGGAGTAGGAGGAGGAGGGGGAGGAGGAGGAGGAGGAGGAGGAGGAGGAGGAGGAGGAGGAGGAGGAGGAGGAGGAGGACTGTCGGGGCCTTCTGAGAGCTTCTTGTGGGCTTCGGAGGGCTCTTGAACGCCTCCTTCGGACTCTTGGGGGCCTTTTGAAGCTTCTTGGGGCCTCTTTGGCCGTCTCAGGGCGTTCCTGACCCGCCTGACGCCGTTGGAAGCCGTCTCGGGGGCCTATCTGAGCCTACTTGGGGCCTTCTTGGGGCGCTTCAGAGCCGTCTTGGAGGCCATCATGGGCGTCTTGGAGGCCTCTTGGGCCCCCTCTTGCTGCCGTCTTGGAGGCTTCTTGGGCGGTCATGGGGTCATATTGGAGGCCTTTGGGGCCATTTTGGGGCGATCTTGGGGCCCTCTTGGGCCGTCTTGGGCCGTCGGAAGGCCGAAACGAAACAAATGCCACTGATTTGAAAGGACAATCACTGATTTGGGCCTCTTCGGGCCCTCCTGGAGGATTTCTCGGAGGCTTCTTGAGCCGTCTTGAAAGCCTCTTGGGGGCCTCTTGGGCCGTCTTGGAGGCTTCTTGGGCGGACTTGGAGGCATCCTTGACCCTCTTGGGCCGTCTGGGAGGCCATGTGTTGAACCATCTTGGGCGAACTTGGAGGCCATCTTGGCAGTCTTGGAGGCCATCTTCGACCATCTTGGACTTATCTGGAACGGAAACATCCTTGCCAACCACCTTCAGGCACGCATTCCGGGTGGCCAGCGCAATGAGCCGAAGCCCCAGGGGGAGTCCTGAAAAGAACCCAAAGCCATCAGACATTCAGCAAGCCAGGCACCGCCGTGATCGATCAACAGGGGGCGGCGGATCGACGACGACCACGGCGAATCACCACCGCCCCCTGCCTTTTGGAATCGTCCATGTGGCCGAACGTTGTGGCCAGAGCTCTGCCAAGCTATGGCACTATGTGTTCCCCCAGCCGTTGTGGAAATCCTTCGGGGAACACGCGGGGAAGGGTGGCGAGCAAGATCAGGAGGAGGAGGCGGAGGAGGAGGAAGAGGAGGCGGAGGAGGAGGAGGAGGAGGGAGCATCTCGGGACCCTCTGGGGGTACTCTTGCCGCCTCCTGGGAGCATTCGGGGGCTTCCTTGGGCCTCTTGGTGGCCTTTGGGGGCTCCTTGAGGGGCTTTTCGGCCGTGTTAGGGCGTTCGGAGCCGTCTTGGGGGCCTTTCTGAATCGAATCGGTGCCCTCTTGGGATGCTCTTGGGGCCGTCTGTGAGGCCATCCTTGGGCGTCTTGGAAGCCTCTTTGGCTGGCTTGGGGGCCCTCTTGTGACCGTCTTGGGGGCCTCCTGGGCCGTTCTTGGGCCATCTTGGAGGTCTCGTGTGCGATCTTGAGGCGATCTTAGGGGGCTCTAGGGTGAAAAGAAACAGATGCTCAACTCCTTCAACCAAGGGAAATCATTGATTTTTGCCTCTGCACGCCTTCGTGGAGGCCCTCTTTGGGGCCTCTTGGGCCGTCGTGGAGTGGAGGCCCCTCGGGGGGGGCCTCTTGGGCCGTCTTAAGCCGCTTTGGGCCCATCTGATGCTGTCTTGGCGGCTTCTTCGGCGGACTTGGAAGCATCTTGGACCTTCTTGGGCCGTCTTGGAAGCCATCTTGAACCATGATGGGCGAACCTGGAGGCCATCTTGGCCGTCATGGAAGCGACTGGGCAAAAACTTCGGCGGCTCACGCGGCCTTCGGGCGGCCGGCGCAATGAGCCGACGCGCCAGGGGGAGTTTTGAAAATAACCAGAAACCATCAGAACCTTAGCACGCCAGGCACCTCTGTGCTGAATCAGCAGGGGGCCGGCGGCTCCAGTGGCCTTCGGCCCATTTTGCCACCGGACCGTGTCTGAGTCGTGGATGCTTATCGGCAGCCTGGAGGGCTCTTTGGGGCTTCTTGGGGTCCCCTGGGGGGCCTCCTGGGGGCCTCTTGGGGACCTACTGCTGACCTCGGGGGTCATCTTGGGGCGGAGGGCTCGACATGTCAGTTCGTGTTCCCCCTCTTGGGCACCCCTTGGGGCTGTATTGGGCCTCCTCGGGGGCCTCTTGGGGCGCTCTTGGGCCAGGGCCTGGGCCGTCTTGGAACGTCCGAAGCCCAACAAGGCGAACACGTCATTTGTCCAAAAACGCCGGGGAAATCTCTGATTTGGCATCTCGGAGCCTCTTGGGCGGCCTCTTGGTTGGAGCCCTCTTAGGACGTATTGAGGGCCTCTTTAGCCGTCGTCCATCGTCTTGGCATCGCTCGGACGTCTGCATTTTTTCGGCGACGATCATCGAGAAGCATCATGGATCATCGAACAGGAAAAAACGCACGACACCGACAAATGTACGGGGAAGGACGTCCGAGCGACGGCAAGTCGTGGGCTGTCTGTGGGCATTCATGGGCCGTCGCGGCGCTCTCTACGATTGTCTTGGGCGCTTCACGAGAGACTCGGCGGTTCGGGGGGGGTGCTGATGTTTTATTTTTCAAGAATGAATATTGTTGATCCCCCCCTATGGTAACATAGATGTTTTTCTAACTTGAGTCCCCCTCCCAGGGCCCGCACCCGGTTTTTTATCAAGGAGCATCTTCCTGCTCAAATTGCGCCCCTGGCCCCCGGACTACAACAACAACGGGTCCCGCCTGATACTCCCTCGCGACGTACTGAGGAATCGCACTCTCGCTAGGGATTTCCTTGCAATGTATCCAAGAATCGCGCTCTCGCCGATGACTTCCTTGTAATTTCTTCATGCGCCACGTCCTCGCCATTCCGGAATCGCGCTCTCGCCTGGGACTTCCTCATTATTTCTTTCGGAATCGCGCTCTCGCCTGAGACTTCCTGATGAATTATGCAGGACTCACGCATTCGCGTAACCCACGTGATTATCCAATTGAAGTGCCCCTCCCGGGGCTCTCTGCGTTTTTTACCCGGGAGATTCTTCAAACTATGCCCCTGGCCCCCGGTTTACAACAACAACAACAGCAACAACAACAACGGCTCCCACCTGATACTTCCTTGCAATGTATTTAAGAATCGGGGTCTCGCTAGGGACTTCCTTGCAATGTATCGAAGAGTCGCGCTCTCACCTGATACTTCTTCGCAATTTATTCAGGCGTCGCGGTTTCGACACTCAGGAATCGCGCTGTCGCTTGGGACTTCCTCGCCATTGATTCAGGCGCCGCGCCATCGACACTCAGGAATCATGCTCTCACGAGATTTATTTTGAAATCGTGCTGTCGCTCACGGCTTCCTCGCGATTCATGCAGGACGCACGCTTCAGCAACTCGTCTGCTCGACCTGGTCGCCTCGACCCGCCTGTTAGGGTCTACCCGCCCAATCTGCCCGTCTTGTTCTGCCACGTGTTTTCTGCTCCTAGTCCCCCTGCTATTCTCTCTCTCTCTCGTGCTCCATCCTCCTCTCTCCCCGTTTTCCCTTCCTTCCATCCGTCATGTCTTCCCCTGCCTTAGGGGCTGCACAAATTACACGTTGCGGGTACGAAAGATGTACCCTTAAGGGGATACGATCGAAGACGAAGAGGGTGGGTATCGACGGTTCGGGATATACGTGTTGAATGGAACGCGAGCAGGTCAGAGCAACCCGTCTTAACATGAGTATTATTGTTGTTGATGTTGTTGTTGATGCTGTTGTTGCTTTTCTTGTGGATGATGATGGTCATCATGATGATGATAATGATAATGACGATTGTGATGATGATGATGTTGTTGTTGATGGTGTTGGTGTTGGTGATGGTCGATGGTGATGTTGATGATGATGTGGATGATGATGATGATGCGGATGGTTCTGTTGATTGTTAACTGTTGAGGTGGTGCGGGGGGCGGGGGGGGGTGTGGTCGTGGGGTGGTGGCGTGGTGGTGTTGGTGGTGTGTAGTGTTGTTGCTGTTGAATTCGCGTTGTCGGGTCGGTTTGTTGGTTGTGGAGAGCAAAAAGCACGGTGTAGAATGTGCCGTGGGGCAGTGCTTGGGTCCTATGGGGGGCAGGGTGCTGGGTGGGGGGGGGGCTGTTGCTGTTGTTGTTGTTGTCGTTGTTGTTGTCGTTGTTGTTGTTGTTGTTGTGATTGTTGTTGTTGTTGAATTCGCGTTTGTAAATAATGATGATTGATCCCCCCCGCCCGGTAATCATTGCCTTTTCGCATAGAAGTGCTTCTCCTGTGGCTCGCACCCTGTGTTTCTCGCAAGGGAAAGCTGGGTGTCACACAGCTGCGCCCCTGCCCCCCCGGGTTTACCACAACAGCGGCTCCCGCCCGATGCTTCCTCGCGGTGTATTCCCGAACCGCGCTCTCGCGCGGGACGTCCTCACAATTGGTACAGGCATCGCGCTCCCGCGTGGAACCTCCCTGCAATTCAATCAGACGCCGCGCCCCTGACACTCAGGAGTCGCGCTCTTGCTGTGGATGTCCTCAAGATCTATTTGGAAATCGTGCTATCGCTCGAGACTTCCTCGCGATTCATGCAGGGCGCACGCTTCGGCAACCCGCCTGCTCCGTGTCCCTCACTTCCATCCGTCCTGTATTCCCCTGCCTTAGGGGCTGCACAAACTTACACGTTGCAGGTACGAAAGATGTACCCACTAAGGGGATACGATCGAAGACGAAGAGGGTGGGTATCGAGGGTTTGGGATATACGTGTTGAATGGCACGCGAGCAGGTCAGAGCGATCAGTCTCGAGTGGTGCAGTTGTTGTTGCTGCTGCTGTCATGATTGTTGTTGCTGCTGCTGGTGTTATTGTTGTTGTTGGTGGTGGTGTTGCTGGCTTTGGTATTGGTGTTGTTGTTGCTGCTGCTGTTGCAGCTGTTGTTGTTGTGGTTGTTGCTGTTGTTGTTGTGGTTGTTGTTGTTGTCCATTGACACGTGACCTTGTTGCCCAGGGACCCCCCCCCAGCAACCAGCAACCGAAGGTTCATTCCAGCACACCCCTCTCGAGGACCGTGGCCTTGGCCTCATAGGGAGCTCCACCGAAGGTTAATTTCAGCACACCCCTTCTAGGGTTCTGGTGGATCGTATCGGATTCTCAATAGGGTCCTACAGGTCTCGTATAGGACCCTGTGGGGATGCCATAGGATCCTATCGTGATCCTATAGGGGTCGTGTAGGATTCTGCAGGGATACCATAGGGTCCTATAGGGATCCGATAGGGTCCTATAGGGATCCTCGAACGATCCTATAAGACCCGATAGGGGTCCTATAGGATCCTTGCCGGCTCCTACACGATACCCGTACAATCCCTACAGGATCTCATCGGATCCCATCCTCGCATGGGATTCCTATACATCCCGTATACGATTCCCATAGGATCTTATAGGATCGAATGGGATTCCTATACAGTCCCTGCAAGACCCCCATCGGGTTGTACACGATGCTTGTAGGACCCTCTAGGATCGCATGGTATTCCTATACAATGTGTATACGTCTCCTACATGGACCTATGCGATTCCTGTAGGATCCTGTGGGGTCGCATGGGATTCCGCTACAATCCCTATAGGAATGCACGGGATTCCGACACAATCCTAATAGGATTCGTGTAGGACCCCACAGGACCGCAAAGGATTTCTACACAATCCCAATTTGATCCTATAGGGTCCTATAGGATCCTGTAGGATTGCATGGGATTCTTACACAATCTTCACAGGGTCTCCATAGGACCCCATCGGATTGCATGGGAGCCCCATACAATCCCTATACGATTCCCATCTACAGGCTCGCATAAATTTGAACTTATCCTGGCGAAGGACCCAACCATGTGCAATCGTGAAAACTGCAATTGTGAATATCTTCTCGGTGGAGCCCCCTACGGGGCCACGAAACGTACGAGGGGTGTGCCGAAATGGGTGTGCGGGACGCATGCGGGCACACCCACTAGGGCCTCCGGTGGAGCTCCCTATGCGGCCACGAAACGTGTGAGGGAGTTGACGACATGGGTGTGGCTGACGCATGCGGGCGCGGGCACTGGGGCCTTCGGTGGAGCTCCCCATGGGACCACGAAACGTTTGAGGGGTGTGCCGAAATGGGTGTGGTTGACGCATGCGGGCGCTGGCACTGGGGCCGAGGGGTGTGCCGAAATGGGTGTGGCTGACGCATGCGGGCGCGGACACTGGGGCCTTCGGTGGAGCTCCCTATGGGGCCACGGAACGCGTGAGGGGCGTGCCGAAATGGGTGTGGGTGACGCATGCGGGCGCGGGCACTGGGGCCCTAGGTGGAGTTCCCTATGGGGCCACGAAGCGTGTGAGGGGTGTGCCGAAATGGGTGTGGCTGACGCATGCGGGCGCGGGCACTGGGGCCTTCGGTGGAGCTCCCTACGGAGCCACGAAGCGTGTGAGGAGTGTGTCGAAATGGGTGTGGCTGACGCATGCGGGCGCGGGCACTGGGGCCTTCGGTGGAGCTCCCTATGGAGCCACGAAACGTGTGAGGGGTGTGTCGAAATGGGTGTGGGGGACGCATGCGGCCGCGGGCACTGGGGCCTTCGGTGGAGCTCCCTATGGAGCCACGAAACGTGTGAGGGGTGTGCCGAAATGGGTGTGGGGGACGCATGCGGCCGCGGGCACTGGGGCCTTCGGTGGAGCTCCCTATGGAGCCACGAAACGTGTGATGGGGTGTGCCGAAATGGGTGTGGGGGACGCATGCGGCCGCGGGCACTGGGGCCTTCGGTGGAGCTCCCTGTGGAGCCACGAAACGTGTGAGGGGTGTGCCGAAATGGGTGTGGGACGAAAAATGTGTGTGTGGGTGAGCATGCGCATGCGGGCGGCAGCACTGGGGCCTTCGGTGGAGCTCCCTATGGGGACACGAAACGTGTGAGGGAGTTGACGAAATGGGTGTGGCTGACGCATGCGGGCGCGGGCACTGGGGCCTTCGGTGGAGCTCCCTATGGCGCCACGAAACGTGTGAGGGGTGTGCCGAAATGGGTGTGGATGACGCATGCGGGCGCGGGCACGGGCCCCCCATTTTTTTTTTTTTTTTTTGTTTTTTTTTATCTTCTTTTTTTTCCGGTGGAGCTCCATATGGAGCCACGAAACGTGTGAGGGGTGTGCCGAAATGGGTGTGGGTGACGCATGCGGGCGCGGGCACTGGGGCCTTCGGTGGAGCTCCCTATGCTGCCACGAAACGTGTGAGGGGTGTGCCGAAATGGGTGTGGCTGACGCATGCAGGCGCGGGCACTGGGGCCTTCGGTGGAGTTCCCTATGGAGCCACGAAACGTGTGAGGGGTGTGCCGAAATGGGTGTGGGTGACGCATGCGGGCGCGGGCACTGGGGCCTTCGGTGGAGCTCCCTATGGAGCCACGAAACGTGTGAGGGGTGTGCCGAAATGGGGGTGGGTGACGCATGCGGGCGCGGGCACTGGGGCCTTCGGTGGAGCTCCCTATGGGGCCACGAAACGTGTGAGGGGTGTGCCGAAATGGGTGTAGGGGACGCATGCGGGCGGCAGCCCTGGGGCCTTCGGTGGAGCTCCCTATGGGGCCACGAAGCGTGTGAGGGGTGTGCCGAATTGGGTGTGGGTGACGCATGCGGGCGGCGGGCACGGGGGCCTTTCGGTGGAGCTCCTATGGTGGTACGAACGCTGTATGGGTGGGTGAACGCAAGGAGAAAAGGGGAGGAGGGAGAAGGAGCGGGAGGAGGAGGAGGAGGAGAGGAGGAGGAGGAGGAGGAGGAGGAGAGGAGAGGAGAGGAGAGGAGAGGAGAGGAGAGGAGAGGAGAGGAACGCGGGGCACCGTCTCTTCAAAACGAGGTCCCAACACCACAGGATGGTTGGGAAAAATACTTCATGGGATTCCCATAGGGCCCAAAAGGATCGCATAGGGTTCCTTCACGGTCCCTGTAGGATCCCCATAGGATCCTATAAGATCGCGTGGGGTTCCCATACAATCCCCATACGATTCCCGTAGGATCCCATCGGATCGCATGGAATTTCTTTACAATCCTGATCGGATTCCAATCGGATTCTATAGGTTCGCATGGGATTCCTTTACACTCCCTATACGGCTTCCATTTGATCCTATAGGATCGCATGGGATTCCCATACAATCCTTCTAGGATTCCCATCATATCCTATTGGATCGCATGGGGTTCCTGTACAATCCTTCTAGGATTCCAATAGGATTATATCGGATCGCATGGGGCTCCCATATCCCTGCACGATTCCCATAATATCCTATAGGACCGCATGGGATTCCCATACAATCCCTTTACGATCCCCATAGGATCCCATAGGATCGCATGGGATTCCCACACAATCACTATAGGATTTTTATAGGACCCTATAGGATCGCGTGGGATTCCTAGACAATCCCTGTACGATTCTCATAGGACCCCATAGGATCGCATGGAATTCCTATACAATTCCCATCGGATTCCTATCGGACCCAATAGGATCGCATCCTAAAGTCGCGCTTGGACTCCCTATAGAATCCCCATGGGATGCTATAGGATCCTATCGGATCGCATAGGGCCCCATATAGGATCCTATAGGATCCCTATAGGAATCCGATCGGATTCTATAGGATCATGTAGGAGCCGGTACATTTCGGAGCTTCGCTGGTGCAGGCATGGGAACAATGCACGAAGGAGGTGTTCACACCCTGAAGCAAGCGAAGTTACAGCGGAGCGAGGAATGGAACCCGAGGTTGTTGGTTGCTGGTTACTGGGGGGGAGGGTTTGCTTACCCCCGGGAAGCAAGGTCACGGGCTGTCTTTTGGGGGCAAGCGTTGGCCGAGTTTCCCGGTGAACGGGCAACAAGGTCACGTGTGAATTTTGTTGTTGTTGCTCTTGTTGTCAGTGCTTTTGCTGTTGCTGTTGCTGTTGTTGCTGCTGAACCCTCCTTACTAAAGATAATTATTGTTGATCCCCTTCCCAGTGACCGCTGTGTTTTTTAATTGAAGTGCTTCCCCCGGGGCTCGCACCTTCTTTTTTATCAGGGAAAGTCGCGGGGCTCAAACTGGGCCCCTGGCCCCCAGTTTACAACCACAACGGCTCCCGCCTGATACTTCCTCACAATACCAAATCGCGTTCTTGTGCGGGACTTCCTGACAATTCATGTACGCATCGCGCTCTCGCGTGAGACTTCCACACGCAACTTATTCAGACGATGTGCCCTCGGCGCTCAGGAATCACGCTCTCGCTTTGGCTTTTCTCACGATTTACTTGGGAATCGCGCTATCGCTCGAGACGTCCTCGCGATTCATGCAGGACCCACGCTTCAGCAACCCGCCTGCTCGACCTCGTCGCCCGTTTGTTTCTACATTTGTTTTCTGCTCCATGCCCCCCTCCTGCTAATTTCTTCAGTGTTCCATCATTCTCCCTCCCCTTTCCACCCGTCCTTTCTTCCCTTGTTTTAGGGGCTGCACCAATGCACGTGACAGGTAAGGAAGATAGGCTCCCAAGGGTGGGC
>CAUYUJ010002567.1:59306-79992 GCA_963575745.1 Prorocentrum cordatum | reverse complement strand
TCCTCCTCCTCCTCCTCCTCCTCCTGCTCCTCCTCCTCCTCCTCCTCCTCCTCCTCCTCCTCCTCCTCCTCTCGGGCTGTTTAGTCCAATCCGCGCTGGCGCCGATTGTCTGTCGCAGCGAATCACGGCAGGAACCATGAGTGTCCTTGCCAGCCCACGCGTCCTTCAGGATGCACTGCCTTCTTGCTTGCTTGCTTGCTTGCATCCCCATCTCCATCCCCTTCGAGACCCCCACCAAATGACCACCCCAGTTGGGCGCCCCACGCTTCGAGAGGGTCAGCCAGGGCTCCGCCCGGTGCCCGCCCCTTCGGAGCACGCTGGGCGCCTCGTGCTGGGGGCGGCCGCACAGCTTGCACCGCACAGCTTGCGTCGCACAGTTTGCGCCACATACGTTCGGTCGGTATCGAAGGATTGCAAAACAACCCTTCGTTCGAAGGATTGCAAAAAAAACCCTTCGAAGGTTTTTTTGCAATCCTTCGAAGGTTTTTTTGCAATCCTTCGTTGCAATCCTTCGGTTTTTTTGCAATCATCCCCATCCCCATCCCCTTCGAGCCCCCCACCAAATTACCACCCCAGCTGGGGAGACGCCCCTCGAAGCCCCAAGGGCACGGCCGATGTCCCCATCTGGGGGGGGATGAATCGGCCAGTGGGGCCCAGGCCACGCCGCTGGGGATGGGGATCGGTTGAACGATACTCATCGTGGGCGGCCGCAAAGCTTGCATCAGATGGCGTACACCACGTACCTTACTCTAAATTGAAGGAGCGAAGAATGGCACAAGCATAATAACTAGGAGGTCCGCGAAGATGTCTCGGATCCGTGCTGGACCGCCCTGGCGGCGCCTCCGGCGCCGCCCCTGACGCGCTCCGCGCGCCAGGGAGGGGGGTCCAGCGCCGGTCCGAGAAAACCGCGCGGACCTCGGGAGCCTTGAGACGGGGGTCAATGCAAACGGGGGTCAGCCAGGGCGCCAGATCCTGCAGGATCCTGCGAAGACCCCCTCGGGCTGACCCGGGTTTGGGAGCCGCTCGTGGCCGCCAGGCGGCCGCACATATTGGCTGACCCGGGTTTACGAAGACCTGCGTTGCAGTTTTTTTTTCCTGCATTGCAGTTTTTGGTTTCCTGCTGACCCGGGTCTGGATTGACCCGGGTCAGAAGATCCCCGAGGACCTCCGAGTTTTCAGGTTTCTGTCATTCTTCGTTCCCCTATACATAGCTCGCACCGTATAGTTGTCACATTATTTCTTGCACCACCTAAATTGCACCGCATCGACTGCAACACGTATCTGCCACATCCACAGTGCAGCAACTCGTTGTTTGGAGTCCACGCTGGCAAACGGTCCTCTCCTGATGAAGAGGAGTCCACGCTAAATGTTTATCCATATCCACCATCCTGAAAACGTGCCCCCGAGAGCCGCCCGAAGCGCGGAACATGGACACCTTCCCACCATCAGGGGGGCTAGAATGGATCCATGTTCGAAGCTCTGCCCGCAAGGTCCTCGGGGGCACGTCTCCAAATCGGTGATGGGTAAGTGCCCTGCGCGGACAAATGTCTTGAGGGAAACGGGTCCCGAGTGTTTCGCCGTGCCCCCAACGCACACACAATTCTTCCTCCGACGCGCCAGAGAATCCAACAGGCGGTTACAGTTGCGGCCGGGGCGGGGCACACGCACGCACGCACGCACGCACGCCCGCCCGCCCGCCCGCCCGCCCGCACGCACGCACGCACGCGCACGCACGCACGCACGCACGCACACACACACACACACACACACACACACACACACACACACACACGCGCACACACGCACACACACACACACACACGAACACACACACACACACACACAAACGCATCCATCCAATCCCTCGGGCCCCTGTTGGGCTCCGGGACTGTCAGACAACGATTCGGGATGAAGAGCTTGTCCGGGGAGAGCCAAGAGGTCCATAGGAAATGCTTGCTTCAGGACCCTTTTTCCTCACGCCAGGAGGCGCAGCAGGACAAGCAGGAGGAGGAGGAGGAGGAAGAGGAGGAGGAGGAGGAGGAGCTGGAGGAGGAGGAGGAGGCGGTGGCGTTGGCGACCCAGAGTCGGTCGGTGTTGAAGGATCGACATTTCGGATACGGCCGATCGTTCAAGGTTGAACGATCCCCGTGGTGTCAGGAACCAACGCCGGGGTCGGCACGACACGAACCTGCCGTAGGATGGGCATCGAGGCTTGAGAGTTCGAGGCCCGAGGGGGGAGGATCGAGGGGGGGGGAGACAGGATCATGGGGGCGGGCGGATAGCACATACGCTCCCACGGATGATGGATAGCACAACCGGGGGACCATTTTTGCAATTGTCCAGGCGATGGGGGGCCTTGCCTCGCCCTATTCGGTTTTCGTGAAATCTGATTTGTGCTAACCATCCTGTGCTAGTATTGTGGCGCTGAGTATACCGGCAGCGAAGGTAGAGAATGGGACTTGGGACGGGAGGATCCAGGGCTCACTCTGATGCTTCTCTTCGTCCTCTCCCTTCTGGCCACTGGTATTTGGTTTCGGCCATCCCGGTTTTTTTTGAGGATGTGGCCTTGTGTCGTCCATTTACTGGTTTCTGGGGTAACGAACTTTCCCGTGAGCTGCCCAGCAGTCTCCAGTATTTTGTCGATGACCGAGTTCGGTAGCCTTTACGTTTATAGCGGATGTTATAATCTCAGCCGGCGAAGAATGGTATACAATAAATTGTTGACGCTTCGCGTATCCCCACCAGCCCATCCAGAAACGATGCTCAGGGGAGTTGAGGTGATCAGGGAAGTCGGGGAGCATGCAGAATAACAAAGGGCGGGGGAAGCTGTCACAGACCCCGAGAGGGGGAGGATGGAAGAGGAGTCGTCGTCGTCGTCGTCGTCGTCGGAGGAGGAGGAGGAGGAGGAGGGGGAAGAGGAGGAGGAGGAGGAGGAGGAGGAGGACGGAGAAGGAGGAAGAATCGGAGGAGGAGGAGGAGGAGGGGAAGGAGCTTCTTGGGGGTCTTTTGAGGGCCTCTTGGAGGGCTTTTTGGGCGCCTTGGGGCATCTTGGGCGCCTCTTGGGACCCTCTTGAGGCGCTCTGGGGAGCCTTCGGGGCGCTTTTGGGGCCATCTTGGAGGGAGTCGATCAAACAAGAGGGGGGGTTTAATTAGCGTCCCCCCTCGGAAGCCCCTAAAATCGCCTCTTGGACCCCTCTTGGAACGCTCTTGGAGTGCTCTTGGGCGCTCTTGGGGCCGTCTTGGGGCTCTTTTGGGGCTCTCTTGGGGCCCTCTTGGGCCATCTTGGAGCCATCTCCAGGCCTCGGATGGCCATCGGAAGCGAAAAGGCGAGAAAGCAAAAATCATTGATTTTCCTTAGGTTTTGGGACGATTTTGGCCTCTTCGGGGCCTCCTTGGGGAGCTGTTTGGCCACTTGGAGTTATCTTGGGGCCGTCTTTGGGCTTCTTGGAACCATCTTAGGAGCCATCGTGAGCGATCTTGCGCTATCTTGAGCCATCTTGGAGCTCATCTTGGGTTCTCTGAGGCGCTCTTGGAGCCGTCTTGGGCCATCTTGGACGCTCTAACTACCCGCGGCCCCCCCCGTCCAGGTCCAGGGGAGGGGGTAGGGGGAGGGGTAAACCCCTCCCCAAGGGGGAAGAGGGAGGGGTGGAAGAGGATCTGCTCTAGACCACCTACGCCCAGAGGGCTGGTGGGATTGTCCTGTCGCCAGGGGCGCTTGGGGCGGCTGGAATATTACACTTTGACATGCCATCATGACGCCTTGGGACAGGCGTACCCGACAGCAAAACAGATCATGCTACACCATTGTTCGCCCGTTAACCGCGAAAGGTCTTTAGTCCCACCAGCCCTCTGGGCGTAGGTGGTCTAGAGCAGATCCTCTTCCACCCCTCCCTCTTCCCCCTTGGGGGGGGGGTTTACCCCTCCCCCTACCCCCTCCCCTGGACCTGGACGGGGGGGGCCGCGGGTAGTTAGAGCGTCCAAGATGGCCCAAGACGGCTCCAAGAGCGCCTCAGAGAACCCAAGATGAGCTCCAAGATGGCTCAAGATAGCGCAAGATCGCTCACGATGGCTCCTAAGATGGTTCCAAGAAGCCCAAAGACGGCCCCAAGATAACTCCAAGTGGCCAAACAGCTCCCCAAGGAGGCCCCGAAGAGGCCAAAATCGTCCCAAAACCTAAGGAAAATCAATGATTTTTGCTTTCTCGCCTTTTCGCTTCCGATGGCCATCCGAGGCCTGGAGATGGCTCCAAGATGGCCCAAGAGGGCCCCAAGAGAGCCCCAAAAGAGCCCCAAGACGGCCCCAAGAGCGCCCAAGAGCACTCCAAGAGCGTTCCAAGAGGGGTCCAAGAGGCGATTTTAGGGGCTTCCGAGGGGGGACGCTAATTAAACCCCCCCTCTTGTTTGATCGACTCCCTCCAAGATGGCCCCAAAAGCGCCCCGAAGGCTCCCCAGAGCGCCTCAAGAGGGTCCCAAGAGGCGCCCAAGATGCCCCAAGGCGCCCAAAAAGCCCTCCAAGAGGCCCTCAAAAGACCCCCAAGAAGCTCCTTCCCCTCCTCCTCCTCCTCCTCCGATTCTTCCTCCTTCTCCGTCCTCCTCCTCCTCCTCCTCCTCCTCCTCTTCCCCCTCCTCCTCCTCCTCCTCCGACGACGACGACGACGACGACGACTCCTCTTCCATCCTCCCCCTCTCGGGGTCTGTGACAGCTTCCCCCGCCCTTTGTTATTCTGCATGCTCCCCGACTTCCCTGATCACCTCAACTCCCCTGAGCATCGTTTCTGGATGGGCTGGTGGGGATACGCGAAGCGTCAACAATTTTGGTCCCCGCCCCTTTTTCTCTCGGCGGTGAATTGGGCTTGTCCTAAAATCTCCTCTTCCTGCTCCTCCTCTTCCGCCTCCTCCTCCTCCTCCTCCTCCACCTCCTCCTCCTCCTCCTCCTCATGCTCCTTGGCAACAAAAAGACAAGTTACCGCCTATGGTTGGAACCCCAGTCCTTTCAAGAAGGCCGTCGGAAACATGATTCGTCACCCCCTATTGGGGGGGTTCTAAAGACCTTTCAGGGTTAACGATCCTCCCTGCTTCCTCGTCCTCCGTTCCTCCCACGAGGGAGCCTTGAAAAAAAGCTTCCGGGCGGGCCCGCCCCAGAACCGCCTGCCCACGCCCCCTTTCCAGTTTCCCGGCCCTCTCCCCGACCCTTCAGGGCGCTTCATAAACATAGCCCTTCAGACCTGTGCACAGATGGGGCGCTCCGGACTGGACCTCGCTCAAATGAGGAAAGGTACTGATACTACTACCCTCTGCCCGTTTTACCGTTGTGCGGCCTCCTGGGAGGCCCTCGTTGCCACCGCTGGATTCGCCTCGAAATCTTGGTCAGAACGCACCCCAGGAGAGGTCCGGGCAGTAGCGGAACCGAGATCTTTTTGGATTCCGCATTAGTTCTCGAGGACAGAAGGAGTTGCCATTTGTTCTTCGGCGGAAGGAAGATCTGCGGAAGGCGGCGGAATTGGAACGGGGGCGCTTCCGCCGGCGGAAGCCGGCGGAAGCGGGCGGAAGTAAAAGATGCGCCCCTACGAGATGACAACATTTATGGGCGCAGTGTTTGCAGAAGCGATCATACCTCAGCGGCCCAAAACCTCCACTGGGACTCGGGTGCAATGCTCCTGGTGGCATTTCTGCGACAGTGGAGGCCCATGCCAAGAAACACCCTGCTCGCCTCCAGGGTGCCCTGGGTTTCTTGGGTTTCGATGGTCTTGCGATAGAAAGCGTGACGCTTCCAGACCAACAGAAATCAATGGACGTCCTGGGGCCTCAGGGTTGGTTTTCTCGTGGAAAAGGTTCCCTGTGGACGGGCCTCCGCTGCACTCTCCTGAGGCTGGCAGGGCCCCCGCGCCCGCCCCAGGAGCACGCCGCGGACGCCGCACAGGGCCAGCACCGCGGCCGCTGCCCGTGGCCTCCCGCGCGCGCGCGCGCGCTCCGGGGGCGCCGTGCCCGCGCGCCCCCGCCGCGGCACTGACGGCCTGCGCCGGGCGCGGGCGGCAGCGGCCCTGGCCCAGGGGCAGCCGAGGGCCGAGAGCTGTGGATGTCCCTGGCCTTCTTTCGACCTCCGCCTCCGCCTCCCCCGCCTCCTGCTCCTCCTGCTGCTCCTCCTCCTCATCCCCCTCCTCCTCCTCCTCCTCCTCCTCCTCCCTCCTCCTCCTCCTCCTCCTCCTCCTCCTCCTCCTCCCCCTCCTTCTCCTCCTCCTCCGCCTCCTCTTCGTGTGTGTAACATGTATTTCGCCATTACAAAAGTTTGTCACGTACTTATGGGGGCGTCAAGATGATGCAGGTTGCGTCCGCTACTTTCGCGCGAGCGTGCAGGCGAAGGCAGACACCTGTCCCGACCGCGCCAAGCTGCTTCCTTTTTTCCCCTCTAGAATTCCAGCGAGCTGAATCAAGAGCGGTCGGATCAAAGATACAGGATTTCAACATCCTGGATTTCCTCCTGTTATATAATTGTATATAATTTAAACGAGGTTGTTTTAAATCTCGACGTGAAAGACGCTTTTAGACATCTCACTTGGCTGGATCGTGCCCTGCCAACGCAAGATTCTGATGTTAAACTTCACGGCGACATTCTTTCAACGCCGATGAGGGATCCACGACGGCGACGCATCATCATTCATCGTTCGATGTCATCGCATTCACCCCCACGCATCATCCGCCGTTGCCGCCATGGCCGCGGCAACGCTGGATTACCAGGCACACGTTGCTCGCCGTGCGGCGCCTGAGAGTATACTTATATATATATATATATATATATATATATATATATGCGATGGAAAAGTAAGCTTGCACAGGTTGTGCAAATGGGGTTTGCCAGGATTCCGGTGCTGTCTTTGAGACATTCTGGAAGGCCAGGGGATGCCACCACCATGCTTGGCTGGGCTAGCCTGCGCCCTGCGCCGGTGCACAGGCCCTCCTGGCCAGGTCAGGTGGGCGCACACACACGCAGAGACATAGACGGACACACACGCGCACACAAGCACCACGCCTCACTTGTTCGGCGGTCGTGGCCCCGCGCGCAGGGACGAGGCGAAGTAAGTCAAGCGCAGCGAAAAAGGACACCGCGCGCGCCGGCGTCAGCACAGGGTCGGCGTGGATGGCAGGAAGAAGGCGAGGACGAGAGACGACACCGACCCGACGACAAGGGGAAGGAACCCACGCGGCTACGAGCGACGGCGGTGACAGCGATGAGGGAGATGGCAGGCGCGCGATCAGAGAGCAAGCTGGCTATTGCCGCGGACGAAGCGTAAGAGGGGTGAACGGAAGCTGGCAGAAGGGCGGAGCGAAGGAGAGACATAGTGTTCAGCGCCATGGTTTTTGCCCCCTGTCAGGTCGGGACACAACACACACACACAAACACACAAGCACACACACACACACACTCAGGGAAGGACACAGAAACACACACACACACACACACAACACACACATACACAACACACGCAACACACACATGCACACACACAACACACACTAATTCACACAACCACGCGCGCACACGCGCGCACACATTTACATCCTGACATTCGCCGATCTGATATTGTCCATCCGGGGCCCCAGATGCCTCGACCTCTCCCTCGGGAGTCGTTCTCCTTCAGATTTCTTCGTATGGCCTATGCCCCCAGGGCCCTGGATGTCGAGAGGGAGCTGGGACGCCGGGATGAAAGCACGTGTCGCTGAAGATTTGGTCATCCGTTGCAGGGCGCAGCGGGGGGCCTCTGCCCAGCACGGTGCTGGCATGCAAGGGGCGATCTTTTGGTTCAAGCAGTGGCGAAGCGTCCTGGCTCGCCTATAGCCCCACCAAACATTGTTCTAAGAACCTTTTGTGGTTCCCACGAAATGTTCTTAGAACATGTCTGGTTGGGACTGTCTTGTTTTCACACATCGGGGTTATGTTCTAAGAACATTGTTTTTGTTCTTAGAACATTGTTGGGTTCTAAGAACATTCCGTGGTAATGCCGGGGCGGTGGGTCCCTGCTCAACTGGTAGATTTTTGGCAGGTTCACGTTCACATTCACGGATTCGGAGGTGGGTAGACCTCCCACCCTGACACGTCGATTAGCGAATTAGCCGTTTTCGGTTCGCGAGAGGGCGTCGCGGCCGTCACTCTAGCGGATCCGGGTCCGTCGGTCTCGGTCCCAGGCCGTTTTCATTGAAGGGTGGCTTATTAGATCGAGGTTTGTCTACCGCCGATGGCTGGCCTATACGCAAGGCGGGACTCCTTTGCACGCCCTTTCGGCCCAGGCGCTGTTCGGAAACGCGGCGGATGGGGGTGCGGGGGAGGGGGGGGGGGTGGAATTCCCTTCAAGCAGACATGTATGAGTCGAAAGTCAGAGAGAGGAGCAAGACGTCATGATATGGATACGTTCCAAGCTTCCCGCAGTTTCCAGGAACATCTAGATTTCCCGATGTTCCGTGTGGGCCGCAGACGCGAGGGCCACTAGGTCTTCCAGAACTCCTGGACCGCATCTTGGGCGAATCGTGCAGTCGGACCGAGGTATACGATCGATGTAGGTTCGGGGAGGGTGCTCTAGTGTTCTTCGTTCTTGTTGGATATTTTTGTGCGTCCTGGGGAGGGTACCCTTGGATGTTCTTTTTGTTTTGGCCGACGGTGGGTCTCACGTTCTTGAAGGATGTTCTTCTGGCCCAGGTCCGACTGCATCCTGGTATCGCTCTCGTCCCCTGAAGTTAGGTCGGGCGTGTCCCTCTACATGGGCACTATTGAAACATAGTCTAAAAAATAATATGGGGACGATATTTCACGTATTTGTGTTGACTAATTTGGGGTACTTTTGACTACTTTTTCATTTTCGTCCGAACTCTCCCTGCAGGGGGACAGGCCCGACTTAACCATAACGGAAGACGCCCTCCAGGGGCCTCAAGTGCGTGCGAGTGGGCGTTCCCTCAGGTCCCTTCCCTAATCTCCTGAGCCTCAAGCCTGACTCCCGAGGAGTCTCGTAGGGGCCAGGAGCCTCAATTGCCGCATGCCCCCTGGGGGTCCCTGCATCTTCCCGCAGGACATGTTCGGGCCCAAGCGGGCCCCGGGACGGGCCAAGAGACAAGGGCTCCCTCGAGGGCGCGAAGTTATTCGCGCTTCGCGGTCCTCGTTCCTTCTCCCCCTCCTCCTCGTCCTCCTATTCTCCCTTTGGGAGGGCGGCGCGAGAGCGCGAAGTTATTCGCGCTTCGCGCAGCGCGAAGCGCGAAGTTGGGAGCCCTTGAAGAGAGGGGCCTGGCGGGGGGGCGCACCGTTGGGCCCAGGGAGTGGTCGGCCGGCCCCGCCCGGCCTTCGCCAGCACGGCAACGCGGGGGCGGCGCGCGAGCGGCGCGCGGCGGCGGGGGAGCTCGCAGCGCCGAAAAGGGGTCGTCGTCGGCAGAAGTCGTCGTCGGGACGTCGTGGGAAAACACACACACACACACACACACACACTGTGGGAAAAAAGCACGTGGGACAAAAACACACACAAAAACACACTGTGGGAAAAAACCACACTGTGGGAAACAAACACACGCACAGTCTGTGGGAAAACACGTGTGTGTGTGTGTTTGTGTGTGTTTTTGTTCCCACAGTGTTTTTTTTTTGTGTGTGTGTGTGTGTGTGTGTGTGTGTGTGTGTGTGTGTGTGTGTGTGTGTGTGTGTGTGTGTGTGTGTTTGTTGCCAAAAAAGGGGTCGTCGTCGGCAGAAGTCGTGGTCGGGACGTCGCTGCTGTCTGGAGTGCGTCGCCTTGTTGCCTCGCAGCGCCAAGAGGGGGCCGGGCCACGCCGCGAGTGCGCTGGGCGTGGCCTGGGAGGTGGAGGTTCGAAGGTCGAGATTCCAGGATCCAGCTTGGAGGTTTTTGGCTGTTCGAGGAGACCTGTCGCCTCCGCGGCTAGATCCCAGTCGAAGTTCTGGTCAGTGCGCACTCCTGGCGAGGCTTGCCTCTCGAATGACGAAGGGGGCATGCAGAAGAGGGCTATTGAGGCAAGGGGTCCTGAGTTTTGTTCGCCGTTTTCGCTCCTCCCCCCCGTGTGGCCCCGCGCGGACCCAGGGCCGTCAAAGAGCGCGGCGGTGGGAAAGATCGTTCCTGAA
Source organism: Prorocentrum cordatum (assembly GCA_963575745.1). NCBI lineage: Eukaryota > Dinophyceae > Prorocentrales > Prorocentraceae > Prorocentrum > Prorocentrum cordatum. The sequence goes on along the minus strand of CAUYUJ010002567.1, from coordinate 69,888 downwards.
AGGCCCGTTGCCCTCCTTACCCACGCCGGAGTGGCGGGTTTTTGTCCCCGTCCCCCTTTTGAGAAGAGTGGCCTGTCGCTGGAGTGACCCTGTGGTGCGGGCCCAATGGGGCTCCCCGGTCGCAAGTAGAAGGGCGGCAGCAGCGGCTTTCGCGCCCGTGTTCGGCCACCCCGCGTCAACCGTTCAGTCGCGCACCGATCGGGGGAGCGTAAGACCCGGGTTTGCCGGGACTCGGGTTCGCCATCGTTTTTTGACGACCGCGCCTCGGATTTTGACGAGGAGGAGTTTTGTGGGATGTCTGCAGCGGGAGGCCTCGTCAAAATGCAGGCTCGGCCTCGTCATTGTTTTGACGACCTCGTCGGGGATTTCCGAGTCCCCCGTACCCGGGTCTTACGTCTCCCCGAACCGAAGGTCACTCTTGCCCAGGGTCGCTCTCACGTGCACCCTACCATTCCCCCCCGCCCCGCCCTGCCCGGCCTGCCCGCCCCGTGCTGTTTGCTTCCCGCCTGCGGCGCGCTGCGGCCGCGGCCGCTCCCTGCCGCCAGCGAGCCGCCCCTCCTCCTCCTCCTCTTCTTTTTCCTCCTCCTCCTCCTCCTCCCTCCCTCCTCCTCCTCCTCCTCCTCCTCCTCCTCCTCCTCCTCCTCCTCCTCCCCCCCCACCTCCTTCCCCTCCTCCTCCTCTTCCTCCTCCTCCTCCTCCTCCTCCTCCTCCCAGCCCGCCTGAGTCATCAGATGCACGCGCGGGAAGCGCGCGTGACGCGGTTGGCCAGCGCGTGCACCCTTCCCCAGATCGGGGCGTCACCAGACAAACCTAGCGACTGGCGGCTTTTGCTTCAGTTCAGTAATCTCGGCCTCCAGCCAGGTCCTGGCTACACAGCGGCTCGGAAGGGACATCGGGTTCTGGAGACCGGCTCGATTCCGGCCCCGCGCCCACCCGGCCCGACCTGTCCCACCCCCCCATCCCCCCACGCCCCGCCCGCCCGCGGCCTTTTGCGTGGCTCCCACGCGCCGCTCCCGCGCTCGCCCGGTTTTCGTGGCTCCCTCCTGCCGTACTGGCAGATTACGCCCGGCCCCATCGCGTCTTTCCTCCCCGCGGCTCCCCGCCTGCCCTGCGCTGCGCACGCGCACCGCCTTCGCCGCTGCTGCGCCGCTCGCCCGTCGAGCCGCCCTCTGCCACTGCAGCTCACCAGCGCAGCCTCCCCATGCTGCCGCACCGGCTCCCGCTCGGGTGACTGGGTCTGCCATTGTCCTCGCAGCGGTGGCCTCCCTATCCCGACTTGCCGCGCCCCGCCCCGCATTGCAGCCGCTGGGCCCATCCCTGGATGCGCTCGCGATGCCGCCCCGCGCCCGCTGCCAGGGGCTGCTGCACTTGCTTGGCCACCCCGTTCGCCCCGCTGCGGCTTCGCCGCGTGAATGCGCCTTCCCCCCTTGTCGCCCCACCTCGGATGCCGCCCCTCTCCTTTTCCACTCCTCCTGCATGCGGGCAAATTCCCAATATCGTTGCCCGGGTTGCTTGGACGCGCGCGCGGACTGCTTCTGCCGCGCTGCGACGCAAAATGGCTTTCAGCGTCGCCACCCCGTTCCCCGCAGTCCCATCACCTTCCCTCCCTTCCGTCCCGTCCTCTGCCTCCCCTACCACTTAGCGCCCCCCTGCCCTCCCTTAGCACCATTCCCCTCTGCTCCGCCCTGCCCCCCCCCTTTTTCCCCTCCTCCCGTCCTGCCAGCTCTCGCCCGTCCCTTGCGGCGTCCCACGCCTCTCTCCCCCGTTCCTTCCCGTAGCCCGTCCCTGCCTGGCCACCCGGGGACCCCAAACGGTGTGGTGACCACACCGCGTGGTGCATCCGCGGGGGGGGTCGGGGTCACCGCCGCCGCTTTTGGGACTCGAGTCGTCCTCCGAGGACGCCTCGAGCGACCAGGGCCTTGAGGGCCCCAGCGCCATGACGGACCCTGCGGCGAGGTCTTCTGGGATGTCGAGGTCATCGCGAGGTGTGCCACCAGACGCCGCTTTTGGAACTCCAGACCAACTCGGCGGAGAGCAACCCCGAGGACTCCATGCAGTCCCAAGGGATCCTGGGGCATCCCGAGGGTTGGAGGAATCCAAGGTCAACGCGCGGTGCGTCACCACACGGGCCCCCCCAAGCAAACCTGGCGGGGGGCAGGCTGCCGACCAGCGCCCAGGGCCGCCCCATGGGCGACGATGACCCGCGCCACGCCGTGGAGATCATGCGGGAGAAACTCGCCAAGGCGGCGCCCCTCCTGAGCCGAGCTGCCGCTGCCTGCCTTACCCCCTTGTTCAAGGAGGAATCGGGGGTGGATAGACCTACCCTGACAAGCCGATTAAGGAATGTGCCGTTTTCGGTTCGCGAGAGGGCGTCGCGGCCGTCATGTTTGCGGGTCCAGGTCCGTCGGTTTCGGTCCCAGGCCGTTTTCATTAAGGGGAGGTTTACTAAAGGGAGGTTTGTCCACCGCCGAAGGAAGGACCACCCGGACCGGACAACTGGCGTTTGCTGAACGGGCCTGGGCGTTGATGCTGAAAACGCCCCGCCCTGTTCGATTCCTGCCCTGGGTGCGTTTCCTGACCGGCCTCGCTTGTCGGGGTGGTCATTCTGGGGGTGTATGGTTTGCCTTCTGCTCTTGACGTCGGCCAGACCCGGAGCATCGGAACGGGCAGCGTCCAGACGGCATGAGAAAGCGAACGAAACCGGTGCAGGCGCGGTGGCTTACACACAACCAGCTTGGGTGGGCGCAGCGGGAAGAAGGAGAGGCGGAGGGAGAAAACGGAATCGTGAAAAGGCCCGTGTGGGCACAGAGTGTGATAGCGGAATCGGTGGAGAGGGGTTGGAGGGATGGGGAGGAGGATGAGGAGGGGAAGGGGGATGGAGGGGGGCGGGACTGGGCAGGCTCAGTCAGAAGGTGAATCACCCCCCTTGGCCCCATTTGGTCTGGGAGGGGGTGATGGAGGTGATACCGATCCACAGGTGGGGTTCGTTTGTTGCACTGGGCATTTGTTTCGCATGGTCTTTTGGACCCTGGGGCCATCGCAGAGCGATCCAGCTCGAAACGTGCAGCAGAAATGGGAATGCTGGGTCTGGGGCTGTAGTCGTAATCTTGTATGTGTGCCCGTGGCATCGGATCTCGGGGTCCTCCTTCCTTTCTCGGCTGGGAGGTCGTGCTGAAACCGCATGGTGCGGACTGGCCGTTCCAAGGGCTGTGCATAGGCAGTGGCGTGGCCTCTCTCCGTGACCTCGGCTCCCCCCCTTCTCGACGGCTGGGATCGCCTGGTGATTTGTGATGGTGTGGGCAACGAGGCCGCGCTGTTCGAGTTCCAGCCGGAGGATGGAGCTCCTGTGCTGCAGCCGTCGCAGCGGTCTGCGGGTGCTCGGCGAGGTCTCATGGAGGAGGAGGAGGAGGAGGAGGAGGAGGAGGAGGAGGAGGAGGAGGAGGAGGAGGAGGAGGAGGAGGAGGAGGAGGAGGAGGAGGAGGAGGAGGAGGAGGGGGGGGGGGCATCGGCCCCGCCCAGGAGCGTGCGGTCTCGCCATCGGAGGGCGCAGGGGCCGGTCGATCCACGCTGGCGGCCCCTTGTCCTTCCCCGTCATCCCGCTTCGCGTCCTCCCCAGACCCCCTCGAGTCGTGAAAAAATCACGACGGGACGTTTTTCGCTATCTTCGGCCTCCGGGGGCCCTTACCGGCCCTCAGGACCGTCAAAAAACGACTCAGGATGAAAAGCCGGTCCCGGGGAATGGGTCCGGACCTCTGGGGGTCGCGTCATGAAAAAATCATGACGTCGGGGGTCTGGGTCTTCTCTTTCGGGAGGGGAAAAAAACACACAGAGACAATGAATCGTCGATCCCCCAGAACATATGGGAACATATGGGCAGTGGGGGGGGGAAGACCGAGACCCCGAACATATGGGAAAGTATGGGGAATCGTTTTATTTGTGTGTGTGTGTATCTATTTGTGTGTCCCAGGGCCCCTTCACTCGTCCTCGGCTGGGGGATCGTGCTGAAGCGCGCCAGGGTGTTGGTTGGCTCTTCCCCGGCTGTTTGTTCTAGGCAGTGGCGTGACATTCCTCTGTGAATGCGGTTTTCTTTGATGGTTTGTTGGGGAGCGGGTGAGAACGCCATGCTTCTCGAGCTCCCTCAGTCGGAGTGGATCGAGCTCTTGTGTAGCGCCCGTCGTGGCGAGCGAAGTGGCAGCCCTTCGATTCGGGCAGCGTCAGTCTCGCCCTCCTCTCTTCCTCCTCACTCCCAGAGGGCAGCAGGCAACGCCTCCTTCGCTCGCGGGGGGATGGTCAGGGCGCTCCCGCTCGAACCGCATGCGGAGCTGCGCCCTCTTTCCGAAAGCGAGCTCCGCGTTCGAGCGCGAAGCCGGGGAGGAGCCCGGGAGGCGGGAGGCGCGGCGCCCTCGTCGGCTGCGCGCAAGAGGGACCTCTCGCGCCGGAGTGCCCTGTTGGGTGTGGGCGATCGCAGGGGATCCGAGGCGACGGATGGGGGCGGATAGCCCAGGGGAGAGCAACACATGTATTCGGGTGCGCCGATGATCTACAGTCGGCCTGGATTAGTAGGTCGACCCTGCCAAACGAAGGGACACTACATGATTGTGGCAAGATGTGGCCCTCGGAAGGGTATTGTGTCCTCTCGCGTGTCCTCTCCAATCAATCCCGACTGCATATGTCTTCGAAGAGGCTCCCGGTCGACTGCGTGCAGTGCCCGCCCTGTGGGCTGCTCGCCCCCGTCGCCGCCGCCGGGGGGATGTGCCTCGGCGCCTGGCCCGCGCGCCCGGGCGTGGCCCTTTCGCGGGCCCCCCCCCCCCCCGCGGCCTTCGCAGCGGAGGCCTCGCGCCTGCCCGGGGTCGCTCTCTGTGTGCCGCTGGCGCCGGGCGTTCTGTCGGGCGTGTCCCCCTACTGGGGGAGCTTCGACGAAAAATAGTCCAAAAATAGTCCAAAGATGAGTCCAAAAATAGTCCAAAAGGTCCAAAAATAGTCCAAACATAGTCTTTGGATTCATCTTGGAGATACCCCAAGATGAATCCAAAGATAGTCCAAAAGTAGTCTGGGGACTATGTTTTGACTATGTTTTCACCTTTTTGGGTGGTATTTTGGGGGTCTTTTTTATCTTTCGTCGAAAATCCCCCTGTAGGGTGACAGGCCCGACGTAAGCCTGGCGGCAGGCCCCCGCCCCCCGGGCGGCGACGATGCAGGGTCGGGCGTTCCACGTTGAGCTTGGCCAGGGACCGACCGTCCGGGCATTCCTGCAGGCCTACCACGACGTGTTCACAAGCGACGCGCGCGCAATCTCTGTTGCAGCCGGAATCACCAGGCACATATTGGGACGCATCCTGCAAAAGCAGAGCACGTAACAGCCGCGCCTCCTTTGCGGCGAGGTTGCCCACTGACCGCTTACAGAAGCTTCGCGAAAAACGCAAGCAGGATCACGTGCGTCTGCAGAGCGAAGGCCACATCATGAGGTCTGTAGAACCCGCAGGTGTTCCAGGAGCAAGACCAATCAGTGTTCTCAGAGCAGGTTCCCGCTGTGTCAAAGCAGGCCAGTCCCAGCCAGAAATGCCCCGAGGACGTGGAAGCCACAGACGGTTCTTAGGACACTGTTCGGTAGGCCTATAGGCACGCCAGGACGCTTCGCCACTGCTTGATGAAGGCCGCTGGCGGGCGGGGTCGCCGCCGGTCGGCACGACACGAACCTGCCGTACACATGGCCGCGCCAGAAAGAGGGTGGGACGGGCAGCCCTGGACCACCCGGACCCGCCCCCAGGGGCGAAGAGGAGGAGGAGGAGGAGGAGGAGGAGGAGGAGGAGGAGGCGGATGAGGCGGAGGAGGAGGAGGAGGCGGAGGAGGGGGAGGAGGAGGAACGGGAACAGCTCAGGGGCAACGTCCAGTCAGAAGGCATTCGTCGCCGACAGGGGCCTGGTAGCCCACCCGGCCCAGCAGCGCACGGACTCGCTCTCGGAGGCCTCGCGTCGATCTACCGGCGCTGTATCGCCGATTCCAGCTTGCTGCTCCCCCTTTGAGCCGGTCCCCGCCTCCGACGTTGCCCCTCACTCAAGCAGTGGCGAAGCGTCTTGGCTCGCCTATAGCCCTTCCAAACAATGTTCTAAGAACCTTTTGTGGTTTCCACGAAATGTTCTTAGAACAGTTCAGGCGGAGATTGTCCTGTTTAAACACATGGGGTTCATGCTCTAAGAACACTGTTTTTGCTCTTTGAACTTCTTTGGGTTCTAAGAACACTTCGTGGTATGACTACAGGAATGCCGGGACGGTCGGTCCCTGCTCAATTCACAGCAGCAGCAGGAGGCCGGCAGTCCCGAGGTTCGGAGGAGGACCGGTCGAGACGGCGGCGGCCCTCCACAGTTTTTTCGTCCCTCTCTGGGTGGTGGCCTCCCGGAGGCTTCTCGTCGCCACGGCTGGATCCGCTTCGGGGAACGGGCCAGGACAGATTTCTGCGTCGCAGGCCTCGAGGTTGACACCAACACCAATATCGGCGGCGTGCCTCCACCGAGGGAAGAAGATTCTGGTCTCAGATGTGGTGGTACTATTCTGGCTTCCAAGGTGGCCGAAATATATTGCCACCAACGCCGAAGTCTAGGATCATCTTCCCCTTGCAGAGGCAGCCCCCTGTGCTGGTGTTGGTGCCCATTTTCCAGGCCTCCAGAGCAGCGGGAGCGCAGATCCCTCCCCTTCCCCATCCTCCCGCATTTCCCTCCCCTGGCCACAGTTATTGGGCGGGCCAGGGTGGACGCGCGCACGCTTTGGGTGTTGGCGGCGGGTCCTCCTGCCCTCCTCCTCCTCTTCCTCCTCCTCCTCCTCCTCCTCCTCCTCCTCTTCCTCCCCCTCCTCTTCCGCCCCCGCCTCCTCCTCCTCCTCCGCCTCCTCCTCCACCTCCTCTTCCTCTTCCTGTTGCCGCCTCAGCTCACAGTGCGGGCGCACCTCCCGGCCAAGTCGACCAGCGAAGTGCCCTCCTGCTCGGCTCGAGAGGATACTGCTGCGGACGGAATTTCCGTCCGGGTCTGGGCCCCGGCCGCGTTTTCACCCAAGGGCGTTTTGCCAAAGAGGGCCTTGCCCACCCCCGACCTTTCTACCCTGCCACGACGCCAGCTGACTGGGCCTTCCAGATGTGGTCGGAGCAGACGTGGTCGGCGGATTGCGCCGCATCGCCGATGCATCGGTGATGCCGCTAGATGTGGAGCTCGATTTTCTCCACGCCCACGTCGCCAGTGCAACGCCGACGTCGCCCATGCATCGCCCATGCATCGCCGATGCATTGCCGATGCACTGCCGATGCGGCGAGATCCTCCGACCCCATCGCTGAGGCGCTCCCGCCGCCCCCCTGGTGGGTCTCAACCCTGGGGGGGGCGACCGCCCGCGCTCGCTCGCTTGCTCGTCCTCTTTTGCCGCGCGCGAGGTCCACCCCTGCGCCGAGCGCGACCAGGCGGAGAAGCTTCTGGCGCAGCTGGACCGCCCAGCCGGCCGCCCTTCTCGTAGGCTGAGCCCGCGCTCGAGGAGTACGACGGCGACGACACGCTCGGCCGACGAGGAAGGACATGTGGGATTGGAGGAGGCCGAGACGGCGAGAGGGGGAGGGGGAGGAGGAGGGGGCGGAGAAGGAGAGGAGGAGGAGGAGGGGAGGACGACGAGGAGGAGGAGGAGGAGGAAGAGGAGGAGGAGGAGGAGGGAGGAGGAGTGGAGGAGGAGGAGGAGGAGGACGTCGACGACGAGGATCGAGGTTGTGGGTGTTGCTTTTTCGTTCCCCCTGCTGGCTCCACGGGCTGGAGGCATCTGGCGACGGCGGCGGCGACGGCGACATTCTCGCTAAGTGGGAAGAGACGGTCGGAGAGGAGGGTGAAGTTCGAGGTAGTAGGAGGAGGAGGCGGAGGAGGAGGCGGAGGCGGAGGCGGAGGAGGAGGAGGAGGAGGAGGAGGAGGAGGAGGAGGAGGAGGAGAAATGGCGAGAGAGGAGGAGGCGGAGGAGCAGGAGATGGAGGAGAGGAGAGGAGGAGGAGGAGGAGGAGGAGGAGGAGGAGGAGGAGGAGGAGGTGACGGAGGAGGAGGAGAAGGAGGCGGAGGCGGAGGCGGAGTCTGAGGCGTTACGGCGTTTCTTTCTTGCTTATTTGGTTTCGCCACCCTCCCCACAGCCAAGGTGCGGGGCGGGCCGGCATCGAGGGTCTCGATCGTGAGATCAACCGGTCCGCGTCCAGGCTTGGAGGACGAGGAGGAGGAGGAGGAGGAGGAGGAGGAGAAGGGGGAGGAGAAGGAGGAGGAGGAGAGGAGGAGAATATTTGACGCTCCACGGGCACATTCTGAGCGGCCTCATCTCCGAGCGAGACTGGCGAAGAATACACTTCCCATTGGAGGTGACCAGGAGGCCCTGGGTGAGCCACGAGGGAGCCGAGGAGCGCACGAAGGCATGCCGGCGACTATCCTGCAACGGTTTGACGACGGTTTCGAAGTGCCGCCACCAGAGCTCCTCCTCCTCCTCCTCCTCCTCCTCCTCGTCCTCCTCCTCCTCCTCCTGCACTTCCTCCTCTCCCGTCTCCTCCTCCACCTCCTCCTCCTGCCCCTGCCTCCCGAGGCTGGAAGACCGCCGAGGACCGCCAGAGACGCCTTGACAACCTCGAGGCCGGCCCCGATACTACTCGGGGGTGGATAGACCTCCTACCCTGACACGTCGATTATGGAATTGGCCGTTTTCGGTTCGCGAGAGGACTTCGCGGCCGTCAGTTCTGCGGGTCCAGGTCCGTCGGTTTCGGTCCCAGGCCGTTTTCACTACGGGGAGGCTTACGGAAGGGAGGTTTGTCCACCGCCGATGCTACCACCCCTGGAGTTCGAACCCCAGACTCGTCCCTGGGAGCGTCCTGGCCAGACCTTCGAGAAGAACCCAGCCGTGGCCCCCAGGACGCCCCAGCACCCCTTTGGCCCAAGAAGAAGCCTGGCATCCTCGGGATCTCCTATATCCTCGGTGCTCGAGCCTGCGGAGGAGTCCGAAAACCTCGGTTCTCGACATCTTCTATAACCTCTTTTCTCGAGGTTATATGAGAAGATGTCGAGGTTATACCATCCGAAAGCCGAATCCAAGAAGCCTGAACCCTCGGGATCTCCTATAACCTCGGTGCTCGAACCTGCGGAGGCGTCCGAACACCTCGAGGCCCGACCCCTTCCCTGCTCACCGGCGCGGCAGGAGGCGCGGTGGAGCTCTGGCGGCGACTGGCGCGCCGCACTGGCGCAGCTGATCCCGCTGCTCGCCGGGCTACAGGAGGCCCTCGCAGGCGCGGGGGGGGAGGAGGAGGAGGAGGAGGAGGAGGAGGAGGAGGAGGAGGAGGAGGGCAGGAGGAGGAGGAGGAAGGCAGGAGGAGGAGGAGGAGGAGGAGGAGGAGGAAGTGGAGGAGGAGGAGGCGGAGGGGAGGACGGAGGATGGAGGAGGAGGAGGAGGAGGAGGAGGAGGAGGGGAGGAGAATCGGAGGAGAGGAGGATGGAGGAGGACGGGAGGATGGGGGCGCGCGGGTAGGAGGAGGAGGAGGAGGAGGAGGAGGGAGGAGGAGGAGGAGGAGGAGGAGGCGGCGAAGCGCGGCGGAGGAGGAGGCGGAAGAGGAGGAGGAGGAGGAGGAGGAGGAGGAGGAGGAGGAGGAGGAGGAGGAGGAGGAGGAGGAGGAGGAGGAGGAGGAGGGGGCGCGCGAGCTCCCGGCGGCGGGGCCGTCGAGCGGTCTGCGCTGCCGCGGAGGCCCATGCCAAGATACCTTGCTCGGGAGGGGAAAAAACACACAGACACAATGAATCGTCGATTCCCCAGAAAATATAGGAACATATGGGAACTGGGGGGAAGACAAAACCCAGAAAATATGTGAAAAACTTGGGAATCCTGTTATATGGGGAATCCTTCTATTTGTGTGTATGTATTTGTGTGTCCCAGGGCCCCTTCACCTGCTTGCCTCCAGGGTGCCTTTGGTTTCGATGGTTTTGCTGAACGACCCAGGGTCTCAGGGTTGAGTTTCTTGTGGAGGGGCCTCCACTGTACTCGGGAAGCCGCGACCGCTCACGGTGGAGCGCTCAGTGGGGTATCAGGGGCCAGCGCCGACGTCGTCGCAGCACGAAGGTGCCGTGTGCGCACAGACGGCGACGGCATTCCTCCTTCGCCGAAGGAAGGAGCTGAAGGCGGGCGAGGTCTGGGAAGCGTACAGGGCTGCGCGGAGGGCTCGCGTATGGGACATCATACGGCACCCGATTACCATGTGGGCGCCATCGCGGAGTGCGCCGCAAGATGCGAGTAATGTGATACAGGCGGCAGCCTGCAAGTGAGCCGCACCCCAGACTTCAAGGCGATACAAACAAACGTCAGTTGGCGTGGATCCCAAACAGTGCGTGTCTGTATGTTTATATAGGTATAGATACTTATGTGTGTATGTATAGATGTATGATGTTATCTATGTGCAGCAATATGTGTGATGCAACTTATGTGGAGACATATGGGTTGCAAACTATGTGGTGAACTATTGTTGCTGCGAACGGTGTAAGGAATTCTTGACGCTTCGCGTATCCCCACCAGCACCACTTCTGACCCCCATACACATGGGCGTGTA
>CAUYUJ010002567.1:55000-59206 GCA_963575745.1 Prorocentrum cordatum | reverse complement strand
CTGCCTGTCTGTCTGTCTGTCTGTCTGTCTGTCTGTCTGTCTGTCTGTCTGTCTGTCTGTCTATCTGTGTGTGCGTGCGTGCGTGCGTGCGTGCGTGCGTGCGTGCGTGCGTGTGTGTGTGTGTGTGTGTTCGTGCGTGTGTGTGTTCGTGCGTGCGTGCGTGTGTGTGTGTGTGTGTGTGTGTGTTTTCGCAGCCTCTGCTAGTAATTACGTATGACGATCGTTTGCACGGTTGCTGTACAGTGTCGTTCTGACATGATTACGTTGCGTGTGTGCGGGAACGGGTGCTTCATTCGATGACGAAGCCAGTGCGATTGGGTATTCACGGTTTGAGTGAGTCAGTTGGTTGTTTACGGTCAGCGTTTCAGCGATGTCTTATTTTGAGCTCTCGCGATCCGACAGGCAAGAGGATTGCGGTAACACGCGGACGAGGATTAGCCCAGTCCGTTCTCCACTGGTTTTGGCATCGCGCGGACGTGTGCTTTTTTTCCTTCGGCAAGGACCATCGAGGAGCATCCTTGATGATTTGGCGAAAAAACCACACACGAAACCGCAAAAAACGCAGGGAATGGACGTCCGAGCGATGCCCAGTGGTCCATGTCCATGTCGGGACCCCTCGCCATCCCCATCCTACCATTATCTATGTGGACTCGTCTTCGATGTCGTGTGCTTCCCACCGGCATTTACCTTCCGATATCTGATCTCCTCGGCGCACCCTTCCTGCCAGTGGATGCTCGGCAGAGAACCTGCAGAAGCCGCCGAAGACCTTCGCATCTGCTCGAGAGCGGTTATCCTCTCCTCCCCCCTCGTTCGCTCGCTCGCTCCACAGTCAGGAGGGGAAAAAACACGCAGACACAATTAATCGTTCACTCCCACGAGAATATGGGAAAAGATGGAGGTGGGGAGGAAGACAAAACCCTAGAAAATATAGGAAAATATGGTGAATATTTTTATTTGTGTGTCCTGGGGCCCCTTCACACAGGGCAATACACGATGCCCATGCCAAAGGGGCAGGGCGTGCACCGCAGCAGGGGAAGACTTATAACCCGTCCAAGGGTGCACCCCCGTGCCGGTCCCCCCCCCACTGCGCCTCCTTCCCGCCCTCCTGCCTCTCCTCCTTCCTTCGTTGTCATCCTACTTCCGCGCCCTCCGGCCCGCAGTGCCGGTGTCGGCAGCGGGGCTCCTAGTAGTTGTCAGAGCAGACGGTGAGTCCACCGAGGTATCCCCTTTGCCCAACACCACAGGAGGCTTCACATCACCGCGGGACGGTGGCCGCGAGTGGTCAGATGACAAGGGCCATGGTTGTCTCCTTCTCACCGATTCGCTCGGAGCTTTGCGACGTCTGCTGTCGCCCTTCTGCACATTCCCCCACACTCTCCTCCCCCTCCTCGCATTCCTGCCCAGTCCCGCGCGCTCCGCCGTTCCTGAACACTCCTGCACGTCGCCCCCTCGTCCTCGTCCTTCTTCCCCCGCCATCCTCGTGTTCCTTCCTGCCCCCCTCGTCTTCTTCCCTCCTTCCGAAGCCCTCTTTGCCCTGCCCCCCGCGAGGCGGCCGCCGCCGCAGGCGGAGGGCGCGGTCTGCCGCCCGGGCCGCGGGCGGCGGGTCTCCCCCGGGGAGGGGGAGGGGCGAGCGGCGGCTGCTCTGGGCGCGGTTTCCCCCCGCGGGTCGTTCCTCCTCCTCGCAGCCGTGAGTTGCGATGTCTCCTTTGACCACTGCTGCTCGTGCTGCTGCTACTCGTACAAGTGCTGATTCTGCTACTGTTGTTGCTACTGCTACGACAGCTAAGATCACTAGTACTTTGACTACTGCTACTTTACGGTTACAACAGCAAGTATAACAACTCGTAATAGCATGTGTAGTATCACCACCATTACTACGACAACAATAGCTACTACTACTAAGACTACTACTACTACTACTACTACTACTACTACTACTACTACGACTACTGTTACTACTACTAATAATACGACTACTAATGATACGACAACTACTACTACTACTACTACTACCGCTGCGGCCACTACTACTACTACGAATGTAATTGCGAAAATTATTAATACGACGACCCACTACCACTACGACCACTACGACTACTGCTGTTACTACTAATACTACTACTACTACTACTACTAATATTACGACTCGTGCAACCACCACTACTACGACGACTACTACTACTACTACTGCTACTGCTACTACTGCTACTACCACTACTACTACTACTACTACTACTACTACTACTACTACTACCACTACGACCATTACTGCGACTACCACCACCACTACTACAACAACTATTACTACTAATACTACTACTGCGACTACTACGACCATTACTAATACTACTATTACTACTATTATTACTCTTACTACTACTACTACAACTACTACTGCTACTACGACGAATACGACTACTACCACTACTGTTGCTTCTACTACGACTACGACTTCTTACTACTACAACTACTACGACTAGTGCTACTACTACTACTACTACCACTACTACTACTACTACTACTACTACTACCACCACTACTACTACTACTACTCCTACTACTACTACTACTACTACTACTACTACTACTACGACTACTGCTACCACAAGTGAAACAAATACGAATATTCTGAATACTACTACTACTACTACTACTACTACTACTACTACTACTATACTACTACTACTACTACTTCTACGGCTACTGCTACTACGACTACTACTACTACCATTACTGCGACGACCGCCACCACCTACTACAACTAATACTTCCACTACTCCTACTACTAGTACTAATAATAGTACTAATGCTACTATTACTACCATTGCTACCACTTTTACTACTACTACTACTACTACTATTACTACTACTACTTCTACTACCACTACTACTACTACTACTACTACTACTACTACTACTACTACTACTATTCCTACTACTACTACGACTACTACTACGACTAGTAGTAGTACTACTACTACTACTACTACTACTACTGTTGCTACTACTACTACTACTACTACTACTACTACTACTACTACTACTACTACTACTACACCGGCGCTACGAAAGTTTTGACCCGTTTTGTGTTTTCAGCTAAAAAACGAACTTTATTTTGCAGGAAGTCCTGCGCGGGAGCGCCATTTCGAAATCGAGGCAGAAAGGTTTCGACTTCTCTGTTAGAGGAAGTCCTGTGCGGGAGCGCCATTTCGAAGTCGAAGCAGCAAAAGGTTTCGAATTCTATGTTTGCGGAAGTCCAAGGCGGGAGCGCCATTTCGAAATCGAACCCGAAAGTTTCGAAATCGTTCGAATTCGTTTTTTTTCGAGGAAGTATCAAGCGAAGCCGCCGTTTCGAAATGGCCACACTGTCCGGCAATTAAAATTTTAAAAGCCCTGGCCCGGAGTCTTGAAAATGCCGCTTTCGCTTAGGACTTCCCCCCCATAAAACGAGCTCGACTGGATTTCGAAACCCTCGGGCTCGATTTCGAAATGCGGCTTTCGCCTAGGACTTCCTCCCCAAATCGAGCTCGGCTGGGTTTCGAAACCCGCGGGCTCGTTTTCGAAAGGGCGGTGCCGCCCGAGACTGGAGCGACAAATGCTTCAACCGAACATTGTATTGGGGCCCCGCGGCCGAACGGGCCCACTGCCAACGTTGTATTGGGGCCCCGTCGCCTAAAGGGAGGCGTTGAATTTTGGTCGAACTTTCGTAGCGTCGAAGTGGAACTTCAAACCTCATACGGTTGCAATTTAACTTGAGCCGAACAAGCTATTGACCATCAGGTCCAGCGTAACCGTAGGAATCATTCATGCCAATCGTGTAAGATGCCCAGTGGAACCTCAAACCACATATGGTTGCAAGTTAACTTGGGCCGAACAGAGTACTGACCATCATGTCCAGCGTAACCGTACGAATCATTCATGTCATTCGTGTAAGATGCCCATCGGCGCTACGAAAGTTTTGACCCGTTTTGTGTTTTCAGCTAAACAACAAACGTCAGTTTGCAGGAAGTCCTGCGCGGGAGCGCCCTTTCAATATCGGAACAGAAAGGTTTCGACTTCTCTGTTTGAGGAAGTCCTGCGCGGGAGCGCCATTTCGAAGTCGAAGCAGCAAAAGGTTTCGAAATCTATGTTTGCGGAAGTCCAAGGCGGGATCGCCATTTCGAAATCGAACCCGAAGGTTTCGAAATCGAACCCGAAGGTTTTTTC
>CAUYUJ010002567.1:17500-47500 GCA_963575745.1 Prorocentrum cordatum | reverse complement strand
AGTGATGTATGATGTTGCACGATGATGTATGGTGGTGTATGACGATGCACGATGATGTATGATGATGTCTGATTATGTATGATTATGTATGATCACGTATGATGATGTATGATTATGGATGGTGGTGTATGATGATGCATGATTATGTATGATGGTTGATGTATGGTGCTTGATCATGTAATATGTATGGTTGCTAATTGTGTTTGATGTTTGACGTTCGATGTTGAATGATGTTTGGTGTTTGCTGATTCATGTTACATGCTGTTGAATGATGTTTGGTGTTTGATGTGTGATGTTCGATGATGCATGATGTATGGTTGATGGTGTGTTATGTTTGATGTTTGATGTTTGTTGATGGTTGTTGATGTTTGATGTTCAATGCTTAATGACCATCACCAGCATAATCCGCATCATCATTATCATCATCATTACCATCATCATCGTCGTCGCCATCGTCGTCATCATGATCATCATCATCATGATCATCATCATCATACCCACCATCATCATCATAAACATCATCAACATCAGCAGCATCATCACCACAATCATCACGCCTTTGTCGTCAGGCCTCCCAGGAGGCTTCCCAGGAGGCCCTAGAGGCTTGTCAGGAGGCCCCAGAGGCCTCCCAGGAAGCCCCAGAGGCCTCTCTGGAGTCCCAAGCGTCCCCTCAGGATGCCAAGGAGGCCTTTCAGGATGCCCTAGGGGCCTGCCGGGAGGCCCCAGAGGCCTCCCAGGAAGCCTCAGAGGCTTCTCAGGAGGCCCAAGAGGCTTCTCTGGAGGCCCAAGAGGCTTCTCAGGAGGCCCACGAGGCCTCTCAGGAGGCCAAAAAGGCACCCCAGGAGGCCCAAGAGGCCTCCCAGGAGGCCCAAGAAGCTTTTCAGGAAGCCCAAGAGGCCTCTCAGGAGGCCCAAGAGGCGCCTCAGGAGGCCCAGTATGTCTCTCAGGAGGCCCAGGAGGCCTTCCAGAAGGCCACAGAGGCTTCCCAGGAGGCCCAAAAGGCTTCCCAGGAGGCCCAAAAGGCTTCTCAGGAAGCCCAATATGCCTCTCTGGAGGCCCAAGAGGCGCCTCAGGAGGCCCAGTGGGTCTTTCAGGAGGCCCCCGAGGCCTTCCAGAAGGCCCAAGAGGCTTCCCAGGACGCCCAAGAGGCCTCCCAGGAGGCCCCCCAGGAAACCCAAGAGGCCCTTCAGGAGGCCCAAGAGGCGTCTGAGCAGGCCCCAGAGGCCCAAGATGCTTCTCAGGAGGCCCAAGGGGCTTCCCAGAAGGCCCAAAGAGGCGTCAGGAAGCCAAAGAGGTTTCCCAGGAGGCCCAATAGGCTGCCCAGGAGGCCCAACAGGCCCCCCAGGAAGCCCCAGAGGCCTCCCAGGAGGCCCAAGAAGCTTCCAAGGATACCCACGAGGCCTCCCAGGAGGCCCAAGAGGTCTCTCAGGAGGCCCAAGAGGCCCCTCGAGAGGCCCAAGAGGCCTCTCAGGAGGCCCAAGGAGCCTCCCAGGATACCCAAGAGGCCTCTCAGGAAGCCAAAAACGGCTTCCCAGGAGGCCCCGCGCGCCGCGCGCGCAACGCGCGTCCCGCGCGCCACGCGCGCCACGCGCGCCACGCGCGCCACGCGCGCCCCGCGCGCCGCGTGCGCCCGGCGATCCCCGCGCGCCTCGCGAGCCCCGCGCGCGCCGCGCGCCCCGCGAATCCCGCGCGTCCCGCGCGCCCTGCGCGCCCCGCGCGCCCCCGCGCGCCCCCCGCGCCCCCGCGCGCCCCCCCGCGCCCCCCCTCCCACGCCGCCCCGACCACCATCCCTCGGTTTTCCCTACTACTACTACTACTACTACTACTACTACTACTACTACTACTACTACTACTACTACTACTACTACGACTACGACTACTACTACTACTACTACTACTACTACTACTACTACTACTACGACTACGACTACGACTACGACTACGACTACTATTACTGCTACTACTACTACTACTACTACTACTCCTATTTTCACTACTAATACTGTTACTACTACTACTACTACTACTACTACTACTACTACTACTACTACTACTACTACGACTGCGACTTTTATAATTACTACTTCCACCGGGTCGACCGCATCCCACAGCGCATGCGAAACGTATGTAAAGCGCAACGAACATATGCAACACGTACGTAGCAAGCACGTATACCGGCGTGCGCAACTGCATGCAACAGGGAAGCGGGGCGTAATCAAAGCGCACGCGCAGCGTAAGCAAAGCACCTGCGAATTGTATGTAACACTTACACGGCGAGCACCTACTATGTATGCGAAACTTGTTCACCGTGTATATGACGTGTATATACGGCGCTCACGCTCTGGCACGTATGCGTAGCGTTCCCGGGAAGCGTGTAAAACGCATGCGGGAAACAAACAGAAAACACGCGGGACGAATCGGCAACGTATAAAACACATAAGTTTCGTACACGAAACGATTATCCCGGCAAAGCAACCTAACAGCCATGTGTAGGAGCATATCTGGCAGCATTCCCTCAGCCTGCATCAGCCTCAGCCTCAGCACGAAGCGACCCAGCTAGAAGGACAAAGCGCTGAATGTACACCGATGTGTTCGACGACTGCGTATGTAATGATGCGACGATATAGAGACTGAGCCCTTCGTGAATGTCTACATGTTTTTCTGACGCCTACAAACGGCGCTGACGTGTGTGAGAAAATTGCCCGCGCAGCAAAAGCCGGCGAAGCGTGCGGGAGCTCGCATGCTGAGACAGACTACGTCTGCAGACCGCCAGCTGCAAAAGCTTGCGAGCGGCTCTTGGAAGATGTTCACGGAACGGAGCTACGGAGCTCACCGCAGGAACTCGCACATTGAAAAGGAATGCATCGAAACCGCACGCTGCGAACCCTGCAGGCTGAGAAGCGCCGCAGGATGTCGCATGCTGAAAAGCACTTGTACTGCAGAGCGCTAGCATTCCATCTCGGGCTCGGACCCCCCCGTCCTGATCCAGAACGTGTCCGCGACACGCGCAGGCTCGCCGCGCACAGCTGCACGCGAGCGCAGGCTGAGAAGCACCACGCGCATGCAGGCTGAGAAGCACCACGCGAATGCAAACGGACAGACTGAACAGCACCGCCACAACGCAACCTGCATCTCATGACTCCTCAAGCTCGCGCAGGCCATCCCAGTTGCTGTCGGGCCTTCGCGCAAGCGATCTTCGTCGCGGCAATCTTGTCCGTGAAGAGCTCGGCAAAGGCCTTGGCGATCTGTTCCGGGGGGCCGGATTCGATGATGTTCCGGTCAGGCAAGCCGTGGCTCAAGAGTTGGTTGAAGCTTCTGGGGCGCGACAGGCTGACGTAGTAGGCAAGCCAAATGGACTCCTTCTTGAGTCCAGGCGGAAACGTCCAGTGCACGATGAAGCCTGGGTCCGTCGTCTTGCCCTGGACGCCATGCAGAGTCCCCTGCTTTTTGGGCAGCACGGTCAACTGCGTCCTGGACACCGCGATGGCCGGGCCACCTGTCTTCGCTTTGAACTTCCAGGGGCGCGCCTGCGGGGTGATCGCGAGCACTCCGCGCAGGTCGGGGCCGGCAGGCTGAGAAGCACTGTTAGCTGTCACCGGCGCGGCCTTCAAGAAAAGTTCATCGCTGTCATCGATCTTGACATAGACGGCCTTTGGCATGTAGTAGAGCACGACCACGCCGTCCGAGACAATGGACGGGCGGCCCTCCACCGGAGGCTCCAGAGCGTGCAGCTCTATGCCTACCACTTTGCCTGGCGCGCCACGGACATACTTCGGCGGCAAGACGGATTCTGTCAGGATGACCTCCATGCCAACGAAGAGCGGCAGCAGCCCCGGCATTTTTGCGGTAGCGCCGATGTTGGGCTCCGCGCGCATCTCGTCGTAATCAGGCTTCGCGAGGCGCGCAGCTGGTCTGTCGATTGCTGGGACGTAAAAGAGCAGCTGGCCAGCATCGTGCGCATCAAGCTTGGCCTGTGCATGCATGGCGTAAGAGACGATGCGCCACTCATAGGCCGACTCGTACCAGCCTCGTGCTGCACGCAACCGAGGGCCCCACTGAGGTGGCTGAGCGGCTTGGCTGCTGCTGGCAGCAGGCTGAGCAGCACCGCTAGAGCTAACGACCTCTGTTTTGACGATCGCCTGCCAGCTCTCGTCAGAGATCTTTTTTCCGCCTGGAGTTCTCATGGCGTGGAGAACCTCGAGTTGCAACGGGTCTGTAAAGCGCTGCATCTGCACGAAATCGATGACGTACTCGATGTCGGCGAGCAACTTCCTACCCTGTTGGTGTTCGTAGGATTGGCCCGCGTGAGGCGCCAGCAGGGAAGCGGTGGCGGGGACTGGCGGCAACTGGTAGAAGTCTCCGCACAAGATCTTCACAGGCATGCGTCCCCACGTCTCCTGCGGGCGCATGTACTTCGCGGGGTCCAGGTTGTAGCGCAACGCCCTGCCGTAGGTCGTGCGCAGTGCATCTGCATGCAGCAAAGGCCCCGGCACAGCACCCAGCTCATCGATCACGTCGACGCCGAGTGTGCCTGTGAGGCGATCCAGCTTTTTCTGCGTCTGTGGGGTCAGGCGCAGCCTGGCTGTCTGCATGGAATCCGACATGAGCAGGCCATTGGAGGAATGCATGGTCCTGCCGCGCGGGCCGAGGTTGTGTGCGGCGTGGTTGGACTGCGCTTTGCCGAGGTACCCCTGCTCGCCGAAGTAAGTGATGGCCATCGGCTCCACCACTTTGGAGAGGGTGCGCGTCTTGCCGACACCGCCTCCACCGAGCCAGATCGCTCTGTGGTTGCCTGTCGCGGACGCCACGGGGAGGAGATGCGTTGTCTTGTCTGGTCTGCCGTCAAATCGTTTCTGCAGAGACAACGCAAACAACGCCACCGCGTCAATCTGCTCCTCCGTGCAGTGGGCATCAGTGACGAGCTTCCACGCAACAGCCGCCGGGCCCTGCATGGCCAAGAGCTGCGGAACGAGTTCTGGTTGGGCGTCCTCGGCAGCAGGCTGAGGAGCACCGCTGGGGAGCCAGTCGTCCGCAGCATCGGGCAAGATCTCTCCATCCGGGCTCGCTTGCTTCTTTTGGAGCGCAATGCTTTGCCGCTGTAGGGCGAGCATGTCAGAAAAGGTCTCGTCCAGCCGCGTGCCCTGATGTTCCCGCGCGCCGCTGCTGGCTGGCAGTGCAAAGCTGGGCTGCAGCATGCCGCTGTACGCTCGGTCGAGGTTCTTCAACTGCTTATCGGCGTAGCTGAGGCGGCCCTTCTGGTCCAAGCGCTGCAGTTGGTCTTGCTGTAGGGCCAGCTCGGTTGCTCTGACGTGGTCCCGCAGCGGAAACCGGGAGATCTCGGTAATCTCGGCGTCCTCCACGTCCTCCTCTACGTCGCTGCCGCCGCCTCCACCCACGTCAACGAGCTCCAGCGGGACTCGCCCCTTGAGCCCTTCGGCATCGCTCGCGGAGTCTTCATCCGCCTCGAGGTGTGCAGTCGTTGCTGGCCGAGGCTTAACCCGCGCCTCCGCCGCGAGGTCCACGTGCGCCAGCACGTCTCGCGCCACGTGCGCGCAGAACTCCGCCAGGGTGCACTGTTCCTCGTGCCACCGGCAGTGGTGGTCACTGAAGGCGAGGATGCGCCGTGCCGCCTCCGCTGGCATGCGCCGCGCCAGCTGGGACCTTGCGAAGTGCGCTAGGCTGAGGAGCACCAGCTCGCCCTCCTCGAGGTTCGCCCGGGGCTCTTTCACCTCGGAGAAGAGGGTCGCGTCCGCGAGCACGAGCCTCTTGCGGGCAAGGCGGCTCCTGGAGTCTGCGCGCGCTGCCAACACGTGGATCTCCGCGCACCGAAGCCGCCAGGCCCGCTCGAACGAGTATGGGCGCACGGCGGGGCAGTCGCAGTTCCTCAGCATATGGCTGTACTGAGTAACGCAGCCACAAGAGAGGGGACACTCGCACGCCCAAGGCGTGAAGAGGAGGGCCTTGAAGAGCGAGTTCTGCTCGGGGTCCTGTGCCCAGGTCGGGCACTGGAAGCCATCGATGGTGGGGACGTGACTCCGCGTCAACTGGACCTCCTGCATGCACCGCGGAGCCAAGACGTAGTGGCTGTCGAAGGCGAAGAATCGCGGTCCAGAAGCTTTGACCCGGCTCGGCTTCAGGACTCGCCGGACGTACATCCTGTAGACGTAGTACGGCATGGTCTGCAGGCGAGGGCCTCTGTGGGCGTAGTCGTCGGCCGTGTTCGTGCTGGTGGTGCACACGTGCATGTCCTCACACTCCGCACCGCCACCTTGCTCATCACCAGCAGGAGTGTCTCCAGGAGGCTGAGGAGCACCGCTGGTGTCACCTGCTGCGTCCTCCTCCTCGTTGTCGGGGTCAGGGATCTGGATGCGGACTGCTTGTATTGGCACCTGATCATTATGCGTCTCCCCGCCCGAACCTTCATGGTTTAGCAAGCGTTTGCACTGCTGGCAGGCCCACTGTAGTTGTCTCGTGAAGAGCCGCACATTGTGGTGCGACTGGAGGCAGTCGCCGCCTGTGAGGATATGCACGGCCACCTCCGTCGTGGAGAGCCAGAAGCACCGGTTCGCCATCGACGCCAGGCGGATACAGACCCGCCGAGCGCGGCGAGCGAGATCCTCGCGCGTCCGGCCCCGTTTGGCCAGCGTCTGGTCCTCGCCATCAGCGCCGCCCTCACTGAGCACCTTCCGGGCTTCCTCCTCCTTCTCGTCCCTCTCCTGCTGCTCCAGACGCTGCATGCCGGTGAGCATAGACTGGAAGAGCGGCGTCATGGACTCCATCATCTTGCCCTGGTACTTCGTGATGTAGAAGTCCATGGAGAAAGCCTTCTGGAAAGCAGCTTGGAAGCTCTCCACGACAGATGCATCTGTCGGATGCAAGGAGCCACAACCGTAGAGCCACTTTTTGCGGCCGCCGAGTTGTTTGGATGAGCGCAATGCGATTGCCGACTCTGGGTTCTTCATGCTGGCCGTTTTCTTGGTAAGCCTTCTGCGCTTGGCCAGCTGAGCTGGGGCGGCCGCAGGCAGCCCGTCCTGGGCAGGCTGAGGAGCACCACCAGGCTGAAGCACTTTTGCTGCCTCGGCAGACTCGTCAGGCGCGCACATCAAGAACTGGAAATCCACGTTGCACCGGCTGGTCACTTGAGAGACGTCGTTGCTGGAGCTCCTGAACGGCTGGTCGCGTTTGACCTGGCAGCGGCACCGCTGGTTGCGGTCATCAGAGAAGTCGATGAACGGAGTCCGGACCAAAGGCTTGCCGCGCCGACGCACTCGCTTGGTGCGGCCTGCTAGACATAGCTGCTGGATGCGAAAGAACCAGAAGCGGCACGACGGGGTTCTGTTCGAGCGCAGACTCTCTTTGGCCTCGAGCTTCTTCTTGACGTACTTGACGCACGTCTCGGTGCAGTCGTGCTCGTGGTTGGAGCAGATGTTGCAAAAGAAGTCATGGCTAAACGCTACCGCCCAAGCCTCCGCATCTGCGGTAATCTCCTCGACCGAAGCCGGCGAGCCATCGGGCTTGAGGACTTCCTGAATCGCTCCATCCTCGTTCGTCTGGAAGAGGCTAGCATGGCTGGCTGCCATGGCAGGCTGAGGAGCGCCACCTAGCTGCCCGAAGCTAGTTCGTTGGCGGTAGCTTGGAAACGTAGACTGAAAGGCTCCTGTGAGCGGGAGGCCCCGGTACGCTGCAGCGCCGATTGCAGGCATCCGGTTCTCTGCGGCTGCCCGCGCTCGCTCCTCCACCAGGTGCGGCTGCTCCACTGGCGGGCCGAGAGGCACTTCGTCGCGCAGGGTGCCGTCCTCCTCTTCCCCTCCGCCCATGCGGCTCTGTCGTTGCTGCCTGGCTGTGAAAGGCTCTGGCGCGACGTCAGGAAGCCCCAGCTGCCGTGCGGGCTCGTTGGCAGCTTCGTACTGCACGGTCTCCGCGGTGGAAAGAAGCGCAGTTCGCAGCTCCCGAGCGGCGGTGCGCAGGCCTCCGACCACTGCCGACCGCAGCCACGCCATCGTAGGCCCGATGACGCTGTGGCCTTTGCCGTGGCCGTGCGTGAAGCCCCGACCCTGTGCTTCGAAAGGCGCTTGCACATCAGTGGTGCCTGGGGCCACGCACGGCTGCAGAGACGCTGCCACGTCGTCCTCCGTTGTCACCGCCTGTCGGGCTAGCGTTGTGCGGCCAACAAACAGGCGCTCTAAGCCGATGATGTAGCGGTAGTGAAGCTCCGTCATCAACAGGAAGAACTTGGCCTGCGCCCGCGGGTCTGCTGCCACTATCTGGTGCATCCGCTCCAGAGAAGGCATGGTCGGAGCTGGACTCCGCAGGTCAGGGCCAGCAGGCTGAGAAGCGCCGCCGGCTCTGGCCACCGCGCCAACCGCGCCCCCGCGAATGTCTAAGTGGCTCCGCTTTCCGGGCCCTTCGTGGAGTTGGAGGACCAACGGGCTGTACGTGTCTGCGAAGTTCGGTGTGACGAAGAAGCTGGCCGCGCCGAACTTGAGGTTGTTGCCGTGCCCGTTGAAGCGGAGTGCGGTTTTCCGCCCCTCCGTGCCAGGGACATCGGAAGTGCTAAGTAGCAACGTCCTGAGGGCAGTCTTGACCTTGGCAGGCATGCCCGGGCGTGAAATGGCGGAGCCGATGCAGTCGGCCGGCTTAGCGATGTTTAGCGCCTCCATGAAATCCTCCGCCGACGCCTCTGACAGGGTCTGGAGGTCAGTGCCGAAGCCTTTCCTGCCAATCGCCGCCCGAGTGCCTTTCAAGAGCCGCAGCCGGCGGATCACGTCGCCGAAGACGGCAATCAGCTCTGGCGAGCTGAAGCGGCTCTGGCAAGCTGCCTCGTAGGGCTCCTCGTCGGTCGCGAGAGAGTACTCGAGCTCCTCCAGGTTGATGAGGCGCCGTGCGACCTCGAAGGACGAAGAAACGAGACACTGCTATGAAGACATGTAGGTCCAAACGCAACTTTGCGTTCAACGGATGTATGTCCAAACGAGACACTGCTATCAACACATGTAGGTCCAAACGAGACACTGCGATCAACGCATGTACGTCCAAACGGGGCACTGCTATCAACACATGTAGGTCCAAACGGAACAATGCTATCAATAGATATAGGTCCAAACGAGACACTGCTATCAACATGTGTAGGTCCAAACGAGACACTGCTATCGACACATGTAAGTCCAAACGAGACAGTGGTATCAGTGGGTGTAGATCCAAACGAGACACTGTTATCAACACATGTAGGTCCAAACGAGACACTGCTATCAACGCACGTAGGTACAAACAAGACACTGCGATCAATGGATGTAGGCCTCCACGAGACACTGCTATCAACACATGTAGGTCCAAACGACACACTGCTATCAATGGATCGACTCCACTATCAACACTGGTAGCATAAGTAGTATTCCTGGGGAAGACCTGTTCGAACAGCATGGGCCGCTCCCGCTCGAGGTTCGGCGCGCCGTCCCCGAACCAGAACTCTGTGTAGCACGCCGGCCAAGACCTGCTGTCGAAAGAACTCAAGGGTTTCTGCGTAGGCACCGATAAGGAGTGCGGGCCCACAGCTCTGCACGCGTCTGCTCCTGCTTGCGCTTTCTCCAGCACCACCTGCGCTCGCTCGTCGAACGAACGAGCAGCACTCTGTACATCGAGAACCATGCTGCGCATCGTATGCCTGCCGCCCTCGTCGGCAACAGGCTGAAGAGCACCGCTGCTGTCTGCCACTGTCGGTGTCACCTCGTTCTTGGCGATGCGTGCTGCCTGCTCCTGCAGCGCCACCAGCGTGCCTTGCAGCGCTTGCATCATTCGGACTGGAGCGATGTCATGCACTGGATCCACTGCAACTGTGACCTCTGCCACATTTTCATGCAGGTAGGCCATGTCAGGCTGTTCTGCTGCTTCTCCGTCTTTGTCTGTCTCTGTCTCCTCGTCAGACTCGTCTCCCGCCTCGTCGTCTCTGCCCACTTCCGGCGCCCTGGATGCTGGCCCCAACAGACGTACCGGGGCTTTGTCCACACCGTCCACTGGTTGCAGACAGGCTTCGATGTGGTCTGGCACGCCGTCCTCCGGCAACCGTGTCGGGGCAACATCCTCCCGGACGGATACCTCGGAAAAGGTTGCGCACTGCAGCTTGCGCTCCCTCACGATCTGCATATACTCGCCGCGCTTGACTGTTGCCCAGTACGCCTTGTGGAGTTTGTGCGCGGCGCCCGAGAAAACGATGTTCAGAGAGTCCACAAGCGCGCCCTGCTCCGGGGGCAGCTCCATGGTCGGGATTTGCGCCGTGGGCTGGGCGAAGAGGATAGTGTTGCCCGAGATGCCTTTCTGCTGGACATCCGGGGCGCCCTTGCCGAGGCGGACTTGCTTCCAACAGCATCGGCCAAGGGACGCCAGCATCTTAGTAGCTTTCGAAGCGTTGCGGACGAGCATGAGCTCCCGGCCGATCCAGTTGTCGTTGACCAGGGCGTTTAACGGCATCTTCGGTTTCTTGGCGCACAGGTCATTGAGGCAATCCCAACAAACCCACACCAACGCGTTGGCATCTCCCACCCCTGCGCACGGAGGCCTCTCGTCCGCAGGCTGAGAAGCTCCGCCGGACTTGTCGGCAGCAGGCTGAGAAGCACCGCAGGTTCCCGCCGTTGCTTCTGGTGGTGCAACCACAGGGACTCGGCGGGAGTGCAGCAGCCACCGCCACTCTGGGTGCTCCGGATGCTGAACGCTGGACGCGTGCAGCTGTTCACACGGGATCAGTGGCCACCGCTGCCTGTACCTGTCCACGTCCAGGAGCTTCTGCACGAGCTCCGGGGACTGCAAGTAGTACACCCCGCGGTGCTTCACCAGAGCACGCTTGGGTGGAGCATCTGCCTCGCCATCGGATAGGTCATCACGATCGCTTGCTGAGTCGGCGCAGTGCTCAAAGACACGCTCCTCCGGCACTGCCCCAAACAGGCTCAGTTTGTGGCGGTGCTCCAGGTAGTCTTTCTGCGCACAGACTACGCAGGCTGCCTCGCATCGGGGCACCGCCTCGCCGCCCGAGAAGCGGTTGCCCTTGCTGCCCGGGTGACAGAACTGCTGGAAGTGAGCAAAATTCTGCACCATGATCCTCTTCTCCTGGGCGGCTATCGGCCTGCAGCCGGCCTCTGTCATCAGGAACAGCACCCGTTTGCGGTATTCCGCCTCGCCCGCGTGGCCCTGCTGCTTGTGCCGCGCAAAGTCCTCCTCTGTAAGAAAGTCGCACTCGCAGAGCTGGCACACGAGCGGCCCCGTCATGACGGGGCGGGCGGAGAAGACGCGCAGCTGGCCCCCCTCCACCTCACCGCCGGGAACGTAGCAGGTCTTCCCCGCGGAAGCGGCCGACGCCCTGCGCACCCGCTCCGCGTACCGCTGTACGAATTCTTTGAGCTGCGCGGGCTGAGTAGCACCGCGGCTGGACACCAGCTCCTTGTAGACGGCAAGGCGCCGCAGGATTGCCTTGGTCCGGATGCCACTCTCCAGCATCAGCAGGTCCTGGTCGATCCTGTTCTGCGCCTCGTCAGCGAACCCTTCCATGGGGTTTGGGAGGGCCTCCGCCTCCGCGATGCGAGTCGCTGTTGTGTCATCGGTCTCCAACTGCTGGAGGGCCTGGAGCTCGGCCTCCTGCTCCGGGGAGAACTGCTTGGCCTTCCGTGCTTTCCGAACTAGCCAGCCTAGTTGCCGCTCTGCAACACTACGCCCGGCGGACTCCTTCGGAAAGCGGCCGAGGTCTCGCACCTGTTGCATGACCTCCTCGATCTTCGTCTGCTGCATGAGCCCGACGGGCTTCGTATCCGCCCGCTGCAGAGTTTGAAGCTCGGCCTCCTGCTCCGGTGAGAAATGTTTGGCCTTCCGTGTTTTTCGGATGTGCCAAGCCAACTGCCGCTCTGCAAGCGGGCGTTGAGCGCTCTCCTTCGGCCAGCTGCCGAATTCGCGCACCTGCTGCAGGAGCTCATCGGTCTTCTGCTTCCGCTTGAACTCCTCGGTTGCAGCACGCTGAGCAGCAGCGCTGACGGCGCGTGACTCCTCGAGGTCTTGCAATTCCAACATCACGTCACCAGGAATGCTCTCGCGGTGTTCAAGGAAACGTTTGGCCAAGTTGTTTTCGGCTCGTGCTTCCTCAGACGTTCCATGATTTCTGATCGGTATACGACCGAACTGCTTCACGTCCTCGACGAGCGTTTGCAGAGATCCGCTTAATGCAGAACGCTGAAGGGCAGCGCTGACAGCGGCTGACTCTGAAGGCGTGGCGCATTCGAGGGCTTGCAACTCTAACATAACGTCATTAGGAATGCTGTCGCGGTGGTCGGAGAAACGTTTGGCCAACTTGTTTTCAGCTCGCACTTCCTCGGACGTTCCTTTCTTTCGCATCGGTATACGACCGAACTGCTTCACCAGGTCAACAATCCTTTGGACAGTACCGTTCAACACAGCACGCTGAGGAGGGGCACTGCTCACTGCAGCAGGCTGAGGAGCACCGCTGTTGGGTGCAGAAACGTCAGGAGCATCAGAACGCTGAAGGGCAGCGCTGACAGCGGCTGACTCTGAAGGCGTGGCGCATTCGAGGGCTTGCAACTCTAACATAACGTCATTAGGAATGCTGTCGCGGTGGTCGGAGAAACGTTTGGCCAACTTGTTTTCAGCTCGTACTTCCTCGGACGTTCCTTTCTTTCGCCTCGGTATACGACCGAACTCCTTCACCAGGTCAACAATCCTTTGGACAGTACCGTTCAACACAGCACGCTGAGGAGGGGCACTGCTCACTGCAGCAGGCTGAGGAGCACCGCTGTTGGGTGCAGAAACGTCAGGAGCATGGCGCCCAGACCGAGAGCTACCAGCATGCCGCGGCATTACTGTGTACAGTGGGTGCTGGAAAGTTCCTTTGTAAGGATAGCTCGAGGCAACATGGCTAGGGAGAACTTGATCATGATGATGGTGATGAGGGAAATTCGTTGTGGAGGAACCTCTGATACCGACACTGCTACGCACATGGAAGGTGTCTTGAAATGAGGCACAGCCAGAGTTGATATACAATGAGGCGTTTGAAAACGAGACACTGCTATCAACGCTTTTATAACTCAACGACGTCTGATTTCGACACTGCTACGAACATGGGGGTTGTCTTGCAATGAAGCACGGCCATGCCTGATTTAGATTCCACAGAAACACATGCAGAATTGTTTTGTTTTTCAAACACCGAAATTCTCTGTAAACGAGACACTGTGAACGACTGCAGAACAGGCGCTTGTAGCAAAGGAAGTGCAGGCTGAGAAGCACCGCGGGCGAAGGTGAATGAATCCGTTGGGCAACGTGAGCACAGACCGAAACTCTGTGCAGGCACTCTCAAGGGAGCCAGGGCAGGCTGAGGAGGAATGCAGGCCGCAAACACTATTCGTGCACCAGACGCCACAACAGTAAATAGTGCAGGCTGAGAAGCACCGCATAAACAACGAAACTACCAAACGATATGTTTGAGGCAAACCTAGTTGGCATCCCGCAAGGCGCAAGACAAAGATGCTTGCCATGTCCAGCAAGCTGAGAAGCATCGCTGACAAGACAGGAGAAAGCTCACCTCAAGCTTTCTCCTGAGGGGTGGCTTTCAAGAATGCGGCACTTCTTGGCGGATTCCGGCGTCGTGCTCCACTCATTCATCCGCTTATGCTCGCCTGATTGCTGAAGCTCTGTGCGCATCCCCAGTGTTCTCAATTTTTTAATGAAGTACTGCGCCTCAGACACGACGGAGTCGTCAATGTGGGTCACGCTGTGCACCGTCATGCCGTCTTTTGAACAGCCAGTAATGAGCAACAAGCAGACTCTGTGCTTCGCTCGGTTGGGCGGATCCATTTTGAACGAGAGCAAGTTGTCAACTGAGCAGTGTCCGTGAATCGTCACTGAGTGGGAAGACTCACCGTCAGAAGCGTCCGTGACACCTGGTGTGGACACGACGAAGCCAGCCGCAGTGGATACGCACCGAGACTTCTGCGTGGTACGAACGAGAACGACTGCCAAGTGGCAGTTCCGGGTAAGCTGAGAAGCGTCACCCCCTCCACCCGCTGGTGAGTACTGCACGCGCATGCCGTAGAAGGGGCAAGACCGTATCTCAGAGAGCTGTGCCGCGAGCATTGCATCCTGGCTCTCGCGGCACTGCTTCAGGATCTCCAAGACGACATTGTAAGACGTATTCGGGGCGTGCGATATCTGAAGCGGTGAAACGGCCACCACAGTCGTGTTGACGAAAGTCCGTTGAGGTGTGTCATCCTGTGCATTCGCAGCCACATTGCGCACGCGTCGTATGATGCGACAATTGCTCAGTGGAGGGAAGGAGATAGCTTTCTCGTCGTGAACTTTTTTGAATTCTTGCATGCTGTCAATGCCAGTCAAGGCGAAGGCTGCCGCTTGTGATACGCCGACTTTGCACGAGCCACTGAAATCACGAGCAGTAGTCGTAAAGAACACGCGCTCGCCTGTGTTCTCCACCACAGAGTCGGCTGGCTCCGGTTCCTCAAGCCTCATCCCATTGACCTGCAACAAGAGTGGCAAGTTTGCATTCGGATCATCCGACGCCATAGCCAAAAAGGCACAGCAGGAGAGGAGTGCTTCTCCGGTGAGAATCTGCGAAGCCTGGTCTGGATCCCAAGTACCCGCATGAGCGGTGGTCAGCTGCTCCCGGTCCATCGCGAAGTCTTGAGTGGCTGCTAAGTCGTGTAGTTGAGTCATTCTGGGACAAGAGCATGCGGAATCCACCACGCGATCTTGCGACAAGTTCAGCTCCAGTTTGCCGTCGAATTTGCCCGCCACGTTGAGAAACAGCAGCGGTTGTCCTTTGTGAGAGCGACAAAGCTCTATGTTGGTGGATCCCCAGACTGCAATCACAGCCTCCGCTGTCTTGGAGTTACTCGTCTGTGTGCCGTCGACCAGATGTACACTTGCCACTGGAGGGTGGCCAGCGGGAGTGCGGGTTTCTGAAACAGAATGAACCACAGCCATGACATCGAAGCAACGCTGCGATTTGATGTTCATCATGTCTGCCACTGTAGTCGCTGGAGCCGGCGCCGATGCCAAGGAGGTCTCCTCCGGAGAGCTTTTGAGCACTGGAGTGCAGGTTGTGCGCTTGAGGTCGACCACGACACGAACAGACGTATGCACAAAAGCGTCCTGCTGCCGACTGTCCAGGCCGACGCTGGAGAGTTTCCACGCCGTCATCGGAGGGAACTTTTTCAGAGCAGCTTGGACTTCTGCTGGAGTTCCTTTGAGGATGGCCTCACAATAGTGCTCTGAGTCTGTGCCAAGCAGAATGCATGTGAATCGGTTTGCATGGACTAGCTGGCCATTGTTCCTGCTCTTGTACGAGTACTTGATCTCCCTGGGCTTGTATACTCGGACAAGGAAGTCTTGGGTTTTGGCGCTGCTCTTCGTGAGAAAACCCAGTGGAGACGTCGGCTGTTCTGCAGCAGCAGCCATGGTAGCTCACCCGGAGGATCACCGTGGAGCGCACAGTGACACAGGCTGAGAAGCACCGTGCACGGCACGGTGAGACTGGTTGAGCGGATGCGGACAAGGCTCGCTTTTGCCTCGAACTCCTGCAATCCAAGTTCTTTGAACCAGAACGGCAATGATTACAGAATTGCAAAGTTACAAGTGATGCCTCCACGAAGCACCCCCCCTGTGGAGTCGAGAAAGCGTGTTGCTGTATGTGTGCGTGACTCGATGGATGTGATGTGTGTGCTGTGTGGCCCCGCCCCAAGAAATGTTTCGCTTCTCAAGGCCCCCCCCGCTCCACGAATCCCATTGGGGGGTCGAGATCCCCGCTGTGGTGGGCGGAGACGCCAAAGGCTTCGAAAACCGCGAGGGAGGGAAGGATAAGGGAGAAGAAAAGGACGGAGAGGGAGGGCTCGGAGGCCCTTGGAGGGGGGGATGTGCCCATCCGAGGGAACGGTGCACCCCCCCCTCCCCGTCGTGAAATCGAGGCACCAGCCGTGGCAACGACCCCCCCCCTATCCCCCTCCGCGACCTGAGTAGACCACCCAGGCCAGCGGAGGACGTCATAGGGGGCGGGGGTTCTGACTTCGATGAAAGAAGAGAAGGAAAGAGGGGGGGGGGATCAGGCAGACGAAAGCCCTTTTAGGCTTTCCCCGGCGTGTGGAAATGCCCTCTTTGGCTTTTGCGGGGACTAACCCGCGCGGTCGCCCGCAGGCGACAGGGCGCCCAGGCCCTCTCCGCGCGCGCAGGCGCGTGGCAAACTACATGCGCACGATCGCCCGTGGAATCGAATGGAACCGTCCGCGGCGAGTCGTCCGCGGCGACTCAGGACCACGTCGCCCTGGAAGAAGAGGCGCTACAAGGATGCATTCTGCGACGCTGGACATCCTGATGCGACGAGGACGCTGCAGAGAAACATTCTGCGCGCGTACGCACGACCTGGAACGACAAGCACAATACTGGAACAAATTCGGTGACGCTGGACTCCCCGATGGGACGAAGAAGCAGCAGAGACACGTCTCAAGGCGCAGCAACACCGAAGTGACGCAAACGCACCCCGCGACACGACAAGGACGCTGCAAGAAGAAACTCGGCGACGCAGGAGTGCGTGGAAGCTACAAAGGCATGGAAAGGAAGCTACGAGGAAACTACAAAGTATTCAAAGCGTCTCGAGCTTAGGGAGCGCAGAGACACGTCTCAAGGCGCAGCAACACCGAAGTGACGCAAACGCACCCCGCGACACGACAAGGACGCTGCAAGAAGAAACTTGGCGACGCAGGAGTGCGTGGAAGCTACAAAGGCATGGAAAGGAAGCTACGAGGAAACTACAAAGTATTCAAAGCGTCTCGAGCTTAGGGAGCCTTCCTCAGAGCCCTTGTGCGCACGACTCGGGGCAGCCGGCCGCCCTCCCCTCCTGTTCGTCCTCCTCCTCCTCCTCCTGCTCGTCCTCGTCCTCCTCCTGCTCGTCTTCTTTCTCCTGCTCCTCCTCCTCCTCCTCCTCCTCCTCCTCCTCTTTCTCCTGCTCCTCCTCCTCCTCCTCCTCCTCCTCCTCTTCCTCTTGCTCGTCCTCGTTCTCGTCGTCCTCGTCTTGCTCGTCCTCCTCCTCCTGGTGCTCTCTCCTCCTCCTCCTCCTCCTCCTCCTCCTCCTCCTCCTGCTCACTCCTCCTCCTCCTCCTCCTCCTCCTCCTCCTCCTCCTCCTCCTCCTCCTCCTCCTCCTGGTGGTCCTCGTTCTCCTCCTCCTGGTGCTCTCCCCCCCCTCCTCCTCCTCGTCCTCCTCCTCCTCCTCCTCGTCCTCCTCCTCCTTCCTCCTCCTCCTCCTCCTCCTCCTCCTCCTCCTCCTGGTAGTCCTCCCCCTCCCCTCCTCCTCCTCCTCCTCCTCTTCCTGGTCGTCCTCGTTCTCGTCCTCCTCGTCTTGCTCGTCCTCCTCCTCCTGGTGTTCTCTCCTCCTCCTCCTCCTCCTCCTCCTCCTCCTCCTCCTCCTGGTGGTCCTCGTTCTCCTCCTCCTGGTACTCTCCCCCCCCCTCCTCCTCCTCCTCCTCGTCCTCGTCCTCCTCCTCCTCCTCCTCCTCTTCCTCCTCCTCCTCCTCCTCCTCCTCCTCCTCCTCCTCCTCCTCCTGGTACTCCTCCCCCTCCCCTCCTCCTCCTCCTCCTCTTCCTGGTCGTCCTCCTCCTCCTGCTCGTCCTCCTCCTCCTGCTCGTCCTCCTCCTCCTCCTGCTCGTCCTTCTTCTCCTGCTTCTCCTGCTCCTCGTCCTGCTCCTGCTCGTCCTCGTCCTCCTGGTCGTCCTCCTCCTCCTGCTCGTCCTCCTCCTCCTCCTGCTCGTCCTTCTTCTCCTGCTTCTCCTGCCCCTCGTCCTGCTCCTGCTCGTCCTCGTCCTCCTGGTCTTGCTCGTCCTCCCCCTCGTCGTGCTCTTGCCCCTGCTGAAAATGTAGCCCAGGAATGGGAGTTTTGGGAACTCGAAGAGCACGAAGTGGCCTACAGTTGGCTCCGGGCATTCAAAATGTGGCCCGGGAATGGAGTTCTGGGAACTCGAAGAGCACGAAGTGGCCTACAGTTGGCTCCGGGCATTCAAAATGTGGCCCGGGAATGGAGTTCTGGGAAATAGAAGAGCACGAAGTGGCCTACAGTTGGCTCCGGGCATCCAAAATGTGGCCCGGGAATGGCGTTCTGGGAACTCGAAGAGCACGAAGTGTGTGACTGTTGCATCCGGCCCCCCAGAATGTGGCCCGGGAATGGCGTTCTGGGATGTCGAAGAGCACTTTGTGTGTGACTGTTGCATCCGGCCCCCCAAAATGTGGCCTGGGAATGGAGTTCTGGGAAGGCGAAGAGCACGAAGTGTGTGACTGTTGGTGAAAAACGAGCCCGGCTCATGCCGCCCGGAAACGCCCCAACACCTGCCCGGACCCCCCTGTGGAGTGATCTGTGAGCTCTTTTGACACTACTAGAAACCTATCAGTCTTCGCTGTTAGGTAATATTGAACAATAAGGAATCCTGTCATTTGTGTGTATTTATTTGTGTGTCCTGGGGCCCCTTCAATAAGCCACGGCACAAACATAAACGCTCGACGCTTCACACGGTTGTTTTGGGGAGGGGGTCGACGCTGGAACCGCCTCAGCGACGCTTCCTGCGCCGCCCCTGGCGCGCTCCGCGCGCCAAGGAGGGGGAACCATCGCCGACCCAAGGATCGCGCATGGGATCGACGACGGAATTGATGTGCCCCAGAATTGCTGTTTCGTGGGGGGAGGAGGAGGCGGAGGAGGAGGAGGAGGAGGAGGAGGAGGAGGAGGAGGAAGAGGAGGAGGAGGAGGAGGAGGAGGAGGAGGAGGAGGGCGGAGGGCGGGGGGGTCGGCTGCAAGGAGGAGGCGGGAGGAGGAGGAGGAGGTTGACACCATCACCAAGATCGGCGGTGTGCCTCCACGGAGG
Source organism: Prorocentrum cordatum (assembly GCA_963575745.1). Classification (NCBI taxonomy): domain Eukaryota; class Dinophyceae; order Prorocentrales; family Prorocentraceae; genus Prorocentrum; species Prorocentrum cordatum. Next base: position 28,599 of record CAUYUJ010002567.1, on the reverse strand, counting down.
GAAGGCGATCCCGATCTCGGTGATGGCGGTCATGTTCTGGCTTCCAAGGCGGCCGAAAGATTGCCACCAGCACCGACATCTGGGATCGTCTTCCCCATGTGTCGGAAGCTGGGCAAGGGCTGCTAAATCCGTGGCTGCTAAAATCGACCTCCGGGAAGATGTCTTCGTCCTTCCGGGAAGAAGCCCGTTGACTGTTTCGCGTGCCGCGCCTCATTCTGGGAAGTTGTTTTTTCCTTCCGGGAGAGCCGTTTTAGCAGCCACGGTTTTAGCAGCCCTCGCCCAGCTTCCGAATGTGGAGGCAACCCCCTGTGCTGGTGTTGGCGTCAATGTCCAGGCCTCCAGCTTGTTCCTCCGCAGGAGTCGGAGGACGACAAGGGCTGACGGCGTGCCGCGCGGCTCTTTGCCCTCGCCCTGCCGCTGGGCCCGCGGCGCGGAGGCGGCGAGCACTTCGCGCGCGCGGCCAGGGCAAGAATGCAAAGACTGGTCCTCCTCCTCCTCCTCCTCCTCCTCCTCCTCCTCCTCCTCCTCCTCCTCCTCCTCCTCCCCCTCCCTCCTCCTCCTCCCTCCGCCTCCTCCTCCTCCCTGGCGGGGGAGGGCCCCGAGCAGCTAATGCACGGGCAGCCGCGGGGGCAGCAGGGGCCGCGCTTGGGCGATGGGCGATGGGGGGCAAAGAGGGGGTGCAAAAGAAGGGGCAACGAGGGGGGGGGGGGGGCAAGCGAGTGAGGGGGCAACGAAAGAGGGGCAGTGATGGGGGGCAACGACGGGGGCAACGATGGCCGCTGGGGGGGGCAACGACGGTGGGCGACGATGGGGGCAAACGATTGGGGTGGGGGGGGGGGTGGGTGGGGAGGGGGTGATTGGGGGGAGTGGGGGGGGACAAAGATGTGGGGGCAAAGATGTGGGGCAACGATGGGGGGCACAACGGAGGGGCAACGACGGGGGCACAGCGGGCCCCCTAGGGTCGGGGGCCAGGCACGCCAGCCTGGCCCGGCGCTCGACGAGGCGCGCGGGGCCTCTCGCGGAAGAGTTGCCGGGGCCGGAGCCAGCGACGAGCACAGGATCCCGAAGGTCCCTCTCGAGCTCCGCGCGGCACGGAAAGCTACCCCGAGATCCGACGTCGTGATTTTCTCAATGCGGGGTCCCCGGAAGTCCCGACCCCTTCCCCGGGGCCGGTTTGTCATCCCGGAGCTGTTTTTTGACGGTCCCGGGGCCCGGCGAGGGCCCCTCGAGGCCGAAAAACACGAGAAGCCTCGAGAACAAATGCGAAAAGCCTCGAAAAAATCGGAAAGCCTCGAGGCTTTTCGATGCTCGAGGCTTTGCGAAAAAATAAAGACCGATCTGTCTTGATTTTTTCAGTGCGTTGGATCTCTGGGTATGCTCCTCCGTCTGGCTGTGGCGCGCGGCCAGGCTGCCGGCGGGCAGCCGACGGCAAAAGGGGGCCCGAGGCGGCCCCCGGAGGGCCGAGATCGAGGAGGAGGAGGAGGAGGAGGAGGAGGAGGAGGAGGGGGAGGAGGGAGGCGGAGGAGAGTGGATGAGGAGGGAGGTATGAGAGGAGAGGGAGGAGGAGGAAGGAGGAGGAGGGAGGAGGAGGAGGGGAGAGGAGGGGAAGAGGAGGAGGAGGAGGAGGGGAGGAGAGGAGGAGAGGAGAGGAGGAAAGGAGGAGGAGAGGAGGAGGGGAGGAGGAGGAGGAGGGAGAGGAGGAGGAGGAGGAGGAGATGAGGATGAGGAGGGGGGAGGGGGAAGGGGGGAGGAGGAGGAGAGGAGGAGAGGAGTACGATGAAGGTCGGTGGATTGCAGACTAATTAGGAGGAGTAGGCGGAGAGGACCATGTGTAAAAACCCAAGATTCAACCAACGATGGGTTGGAATAAACCCACCACCCTCAAAACTCCCTCTTCAGAGGCCCCATACAACGGTTCATCCTCCCCCTCCCCCTCCCCCTCCCCCTCCCCCTCCCCTCCTCCTCCTCCCTCCTCCTCCTCCCCCTCCTCCTCCTACTCCTCCTCCTCCTCCTCCAACTCCTCCTCCTCCTCCTACTCCTCCCTCCTCCTCCTCCTCCCCCATCCCCCTCCTCCTCCCCCCTCCCTCCTCCCCCTCCTCCTCCCCTGCTCCTCCTCCCCCTGCTCCTCCTCCTCCTCCTCCTCCTCCTCCTCCTCCTCCTCCTCCTCCACCTCCTCCTCCTCCTGCCTCCTCCTCCTCCTCCTCCTCCACCTCATCCCCCTCCTCCACCTCGACACTGCCCTGCGCGACGATGGGTCTCTCCGCACACCTTTGAGCTGGATGGGTGGCGCTTCCCCTTTGATGCGGGGCCATTACCACTTGCGCCACCACCCGCTCACGTTCACTCCTAGAGTGAACACACAGGGAAAGAAAAAGCCAAACGAGTTAGGCGATATGGAGAGAATCAATCTCACCCGCACGGACCTGATCGCCAGTCTTGAACGGCTGGCGGAGCAGGTGCCACTTCTTATTGAGACTGTACCGTGCAGGCGCGCGCGCTAGGTTCGCCAACACGCGCGCACCGTGGGAGGAAGCTGCCGGGGGTCCATTGCACTGCTCAGACAGCTTGGCAGAGACTTTGCGACCTCCGAGCCCACAGACAGCACACACAACGCACCAGGTGCCCTCCTGAAGCTGAAAGGGATGCACGAGATGCCTGCGCCCATCTGCAGCAACAACACGCGCGTGCGCAGCATCAGCACGCAGGAGGGGGCGAGGGGTAGCGACTGGCGGGGGCGGTTCAACCACGAGCATGGGCTGACAGGAAGACTGACTAGACCGCTGCTGTTCAGGCTTAACATGCTCACAATCAAAATCGGCGAAACTCGCCCCTACTTGGGCCACCCATCTGGCGTAGCGAGCCAACACCTTGGCCTTGGCAGTGACCTGCTCACGCAAACTCTGATCAATCTGAACGCGCGAAGCAGACCACTGGGCCCACGAGTCGGCCTCGTCATTACCAGCCTTTTCAAACGCACTGCTGAGACCGAGCTGCACACGTGCATGCGTGCAGTGTCCCTTCACCTTGACGAGACGAATCTGAGAGGGGCCACCCCAGTCATGAATCTTCGTCCACACCGCGCGCCACAGCTCGGACCAAGCACCGCGGGAGCCGCAACAATGTCGCTCTCCACGCTTGTGCACACCGTCATGCACGAAGGCTGAGTCTGTGTACAATATGGATCCTGGTGACGCGTGCTGCAGCCCACGATAAAACGCAAACAGCTCAGCATAGTCGATGTCCTGACACAACTCGTGCAACGTGCCACACACAGCAGAGAGCACACGAAATGTGTCGGGACACAAAGCGACGGCGGCCCACCCCACCGCCTGCGCGTGGGGGGGGAGCTTCTGGTCGATCCACGACCCGTCGAGGAACACATGTCCTGATAGGGCCTCGGGCCCTCCTGCGAACCACCTATCTGGGACGGGGCGAGTGGCAGGGAGGGGAGCAAGCGACAGCAGCAGCCTCTCAGCAAAGAGGAGGGGGAGAGGCTCAGTGGCAGCTCGCGCGAGGGTGGTGAGAAAGGACGGAATACAAACTCCTTCCATGATCTCCTCATGCAAGCCGCACGCGGCATGCCTGTGCAGCAGGGTTCCTGGGGCTGACCCGCAACCTAGACAGAAGACGTTGGTCGAGAGCCCAGCCTCCCATTGACGATGCTGCGGCCACTGGCCTCCTGAAATCACACTCTTTAGATACCCGCGCTCGACAGGCAAGAGGGGGCGAAGGCTTCTGAGCGGAGTAAGGTCGCAACCATTTTGCAGCTCAGGCACATCCAATCTATTGGCGACCTTACCCCAAAGCCAAAAATCGACCACCCTCTGGAGCCAGAGTACAAAAGTCCTGGGGCCGACGTCCCTGACCGAGATGCGCCCCAAGACCGAGAGAGCGAAAACAAAACCGCCGACCTGGAGCCCCAGACGGATGGCAGTGGCCGCGCAGGCCGTGAAAGGACCGTTGATGCCAGCCCAGGGGTTCCCGTGGTCGGAGAAGCGATGGGCAGCATCCTTTATTCCTTGCTCGAGCATGCGCACAGGAAGCAATCCATCCCAGACGGCCACTGCCAACATTTGCAGGGGCTCAATATTTAATGTGCATGCAGGGTCGCATCGGGGTGCTTCAGACATCATAAGAAGCAACGTGAGACTGCGACCCGATAGTTTGGCGACCTGCACATGTGCCTGCATAGCTCTGGCGAGACGCAACTCCGTGCAATTCGTGCCGTACACAGCGCCCCCATACTTACAGGAGGCCAGGGGGGGCAGCTTGCACCAGATTGTGCAGCCAGCGCTTTTTAACGTGCGGTCCGAGCGAGACGATCTTGCGGGCCCGAGCGTGCGCTGGTGCCCTGTGAGCGGCTCGCGTGGCGCGAACGCGGCAGACTGCAGCGGCAAAATCGATACCTAGGTTGCGCTCTGTTTGAGCGCCCTGAACATTAAACCTACTGAGCCTGCGGACGAGATGGGCCCTGATATGAGCTGACGACGCAACGACCCGACTCTTACGACGGTGCACGACCAAGTGAACTTTCTCAAGTTCAGCGTGCAGCATGGTGGTGGCCCCTGTTAAGTATCCCACCACGTCCTGCGCACGTCCTACCCTATGGGCCCCAAAATCGTCCACCACGACCCCCAGACTGACGTGCTGATAGGCCGCCACCACCTTGTCAGCGGGGCCGAGGAGTATGAGTTGCAGCATCAAAGTGGCGAAGTGACAGCCAGGCAAAACAGCTTGGTGGGCCTCTAGAGGCCGAGAAACCACGTCCCCCAGCGACAAGATCCGCGGGGCCCTGTACAGCTCGACTAGAAGCTTCAGATGGCGGAGCGGAAACCCTGACCTACTCGCGGCGAGCACCAGCTCGCTATGACGAGCGCATTCGAAAGCCTTCTGCAGATCTGGCAAGAGGAGCCCACTAGAGAAGCCTCGTGAGGCCGCCCACTCTGAGCTGGCGGCCTGGACCCAAACGAGCTTGTCACTGCTGCGTCCAGACGTGGACCAAAAATACGGACGATGATTGCGAGCTTGCCATTGCTTGATCAGCGGGCGCCGCAGCCGCCCCTGAATACGAGCCAGAATGTGAATGAGCGCAATGGGCCGAAATCCACCCTCTCGCTTGCTGAGAAAAAAACCACTTTGGTCCAGAGACGTGGCCAGGAGCAGGGAGACTCGACCTCCCCTAGAAGATCGATCAAGGCCATCAAGGCCCCGTCGGAGAGGTGCAAAAACTGCCGAGGGGAAATCGCATCAAAACCGCATCCTGACCTCTTGGGGAACGTGCGAATGCACGCTCTAAACTCATCGAGACTAGGTGGCGAAAGTACGGGGCCAAGGTCCGCAGGCCAGGCGATGGAATCCGACAGAACCCCCACCTTCCACCACCCAGCCCACTCAGCCTCAAGCAAATCCATCTCCTCGGCCATAGTCGCGGGGCGCGAGGCACCCTGCACCTGCACCAGGGAACTGGGAACCCAAGGCTGGGCAGGCCTGGTATATGAGAAAAGGGCGGCTCCACCGTCACGGCTGTGAGTGGAGCACCATTCTCTCCAACCACGGAGCTCGTCAGTTTCAGCTTGCTTCAAGGCCTTGCTGGCTTGGAGGGCGACAGCCTTCGAAGCCAGCTCAGCGAGTTCATGCGGAAGTTCGCGCGCCAGAGACAACAGCGTGAGCCAGGGCTCCGCCTCTGACTGAGGGACCTTGCTGACCTGGGACATGGGCCCGAGGCGCCTCGCGAGGCGCAAAGAGCAAGCACGTAGGGGGACGGGCTGAGCGGACCCCAATCCAGAGGGGCACCTGGCCAGGAGACGCCGCCACGTGGCCGCAGGCGAGATCCTGGGAAAGCGCGCAGGCAGCGGCTTCGGTGGTGCCTTCACAAAAAACTGGGGGCCCTCAGCACGGCCGAAGTACTCGGAGTCGACGTGCGGCAGAAGGTCGTGGGCGTCCGCAAGGTCGGCCTCGGCGGTCTGGACCCACAGCTGCCAGCGCATGTCCACGCCCAGGCCAGCACGCTGAACGGTGTCTCGATACTGCTCCCAACGTGGTGCAGGATCAGCGCGAACACAGCCCACAGGTAAATCGAGAGGAAACCGACGTGGTACTCGAACAGCTGCATGACAGAGATCGCGCCTTGCTTGCGTTGGAATGGTAAGCCGCACAGGATAATGTGGCGTAGTTGCAGCATCGGTCAAGACCTCAAGGCAACAACCATGTGCAATGGAGTCGGCCACCACGAAGAAATCGATTACCCTGGCCTTAGAATCAGAGGAATTCGTACATGTGGGCACCGCTGGAGCCAAGATGGTAGCGTCGAGTGCGGCGGGCCATCCTGATGCTTCCAACTCGTGCGGGTCCATCTTGAAATCACCAGACACGATGAATGGCAGCCCTGATAATTTGACTGCATTGCCTATCTGAGTTAGAACGTGCCAATTCTTACCTGACAATCCTTCACTGCAGTGTAGATACACGGCCACCCACAGGAAGCCAATGTCTGTGATCGAAACTCTGCCAGGAATGAGAGAGCTGGGAATATGCTCAATGTCAGCGAGGCCAACAAACTTGGGAACCATATGCGCCAAACCACCGCTGGAACCGCCACGCTGGGTGCCCACGGCAGCTGCTATGCTAGTGCGCCATCCGCGCTTCGACAACTTGCTCTCCCATTCGATAACTTGATGCGGTAGAAGGTGATGCTCCTGCACCACCACGCCATTGCTGCTGAGGACGTTGGGATGCTGGAGCAGCGCCTCCAACCCCGCGATCCCCGTCACATTGCTGGTGACCAGAGTCCAGGCGGCCAAGCTAGGAAGAAGACCCGCCAGCAGGCTCAGCGGCGGTCGACTTGAACTTCTTGGTGGCGGCCTCTTGCATCTGGTCGAAGATGTCACGAACGCATTCATGCTTGACCCCATGCTTCTCTTGCAATCCTTGTATGTATCCGTCGTCAGTCTGCGCCTCTGCGAGCCAGGCGAGGAGCTCGGCGTGTGCTGCCTCGGCTCGCTGCCTGGCAGCGGTGGCAGCAGCGACACGCGCGGCCTCAAGCTCCTGCTCCTCCACCTCCTCCTCCTCCTCGTCCTCCTCCTCCACCTCTTCCTCCTCCTCCTCCTTCTCCTCCTCCTGCTCCTCCTTCCTCCTCCTCCTTCTCCTCCTCCTCCTCCTCCTGCGTCCTCCTCCTCCTCTCATCACCCCCGTCGTCGCCCTCGTCGGCCCCGTCGGCCCCACCGGGGGCGGCCTGACCGCGGTGCTCCGGGCTGGCGTCGTGGGCCCGTCCCTGGTCGCCGTGGGCCCTGGCCCTCGCCTCGGCAGCGCGCGCGTGCAGATCCACTGCGGCGGGGTGGCGCCCGCTCCCGCCCGCTGCAAGCCAGCACCCGCCCATCATCGTCACCATCAATCATCATCACCATCAGTCATCATCATCACCATCAATCATCATCATCATCATCATCATCATCATCATCATCATCATCATCCTCATCATCATCCTTATCATCATCATCATCATCATCCTCATCCTCATCCTCATCCTCATCCTCATCCTCATCATCATCATCATCATCATCATCATCATCATCATCATCATCATCATCGTCATCGTCATCAGCATCAGCATCAGCATCAGCATCTGCATCAGCATCAATCATCATCATCATCACCACCACCACCATCATCATCATCATCATCATCATCATCATCATCATCACCATCAATCATCATCATCATCATCATCATCATCATCAGCATCAGCATCAGCATCATCATCAGCATCATCATCATCATCATCATGATAATCACCATCATCATCATCAGCATCCTATCATCATCATTATCATCATCATCAGCAGCAGCATCAGCATCATCATCATCATCATCAAAATCATGATCACCATCAAGCATCATCATCATCATCATCATCATCATCATCATCATCATCATCATCATCATCATCATCATCATCATCGCCATCGTCATCATCATCATCATCAGCATCCTATCATCATCAGCAGCATCAGCATCATCATCATCATCATCAAAATCATCATCACCATCAATCATCATCATCATCATCATCATCATCGTCATCATCATCGTCATCATCATCAGCATCAGCATCAGCATCTGCATCATCATCATCATCATTGCCATCATCATCATCATCATCACCATCATCATCATCATCATCATCATCCTCTCCATCAATCATCATCATCAGCATCAGCATCAGCATCAGCATCATCATCAGCATCATCATCAGCATCATCATCATCATCATCAGCATTCTATCATCATCATCAGCAGCAGCATCAGCATCATCATCATCAAAATCATCATCACCATCAATCATCATCATCATCAGGAGCAGCAGCATCATCACCATCATCATCATCGTCATCATCCTCATCATCGTCATCATCATCAGCAGCAGCATCAGCATCATCATCATCATCACCAGCAGCATCATCATCAGCATCATCATCATGAGCATCATCATCAGCATCAGCATCAGCGCCAGCATCAGCATCAGCATCCTCATCATCATCATCATCATCATCATCAGTATCATCATCAGCAGCATCATCAGCATCAGCATCAGCATCCTCATCCTCATCAGCATCATCATCAGCATCACCATCACCATCACCATTATCATCACCATCACCATCATCATCATCATCATCATCATCATCAGCAGCACCACCACCACCACTATCATCAGCAGCATCATCGCCATCATCCGCAGCTTTCTCATCACCACTATCATCATCGTTTGCATCATCCCCCCCTCTTCCCTCTCCTACCCTCAGGTGGGCTGCTTCGTCTGGTACCCCAGCGGTTGCCCCAACCAGCCCTCGATGAAGTCCAACCCCACACAGGCAGTGCGCCCGCGGGGGCTGGAGGAGGGGCTGAAGTCCACAGCGGGGAGCTCGATTTCGGAAGAGAGGGCGGAGAGGAGGAGGGAGGAAGAAGAGGAGGAGGAGGAGGAGGAGGAGGAGGAGAAGGAGGAGGAGAGGGAGGAGGAGGAGAGGGGAGGAGGAGGAGGAGGAGGAGGAGGAGGAGGAGGAGGAGAGAAGGAGGAGGAGGAGGAGGAGGAGGAGGAGGAGGAGGAGGAGGAGGAGGAGGAGGAGGAGGAGGAGAGGGAGGAGGAGGATCCCTAAGGGCTTCGCCCCCTGCCGCCGGCCCCGTCTCTCGGAGAGGGGGGCGTGCACGAGCTGTGCCGTGATGCCCCCGGGCGCCGTCGCGGAGCGGCGTCGGAGCCCCGGCGCGGGGGCCACCGGAGAGCTGAGCGTGCCAAAAAATAGCATCGCAGATGTTGGCCTCGTGGGTCCCTCCTGGGGGTGCTCTTGGGGGCCTCTTGGGAGCACCTTGGGCGCCTCGGGGGTGCTCCTGGGTCCTCTTGGGGGGCCTCTCTGGGGCCTCTTGGGGGCCTCTCTGGGGCCTCCTGGGGGCCTCCTTGGGGCCTCTCTGGGGGTGCTCTTGGGTCCTCTCGGGGCCTCTTTGGGGCCTCTCTTGGGTCCCTCTTGGGGGTGCGATTGGGGGCCTCTCGGGAGCATCTTGTGCCTTCTCAGCCTTGGGCGCCTTGGAGCATTATCGGGCCGTCTCGGAGGCCTCTTGTACCGTCTTGGCGGCGTGTAATAGAGGATTGTGGCCTCGAAAGCGCGAATATTGCGTACTTAAAAGGAGAGTTGCTTCGGTGACGCGAAGAGAGCGTAATTTACAAGGGATCGTGGCTTCGGGGACGCAGCTGTTGCATAATTTGCCAGGGAGTATTGCCTCGGAGGCGCGAACAGGGTGCAACTCAAGGAATTCTAGTCTCGGGAGCGCGAACAGAAAGTAATCTGCTAGAGTTGACTGCCTCGGGGACGCGACTATTCCGCAAACTACAAAGGGGTACGGCCTCGGGGGCTCGAGAGCAGCGAAGTTTGCGAAGGATCATGACTTCGGGGACGACAATATCACGCATTTCTATGCCCCAGGAGCCCCCCGAAATTTTGAGGCCCCCCCCCCAGGTGAAGGCAACCAGGGCCTTTTCGGCTCCCCGCCCTCGCGCGGACCTTAACATGTCACAGCAGGAAGCAGAGCACAGAATCGTAACATCGGAGACTGGAACCTGGAACTGGAGCAGGGAGCAGCAGGCCTGATCCGCGGAGCCTGATGGCCCCGCAAAGGGGGCGTCGGATGTCGATGTGTGGCCCCTCGGAGCCCTCCCAGGGGGTGCTCTTGGGGGCCTCTGGGGGCGTTTGCGAGGCTTCTTGGGCGCTCTGGAGGCCGTCTTGGGCATCGCGGAGCGAAAGCTTTCGGCGATTCTGTGCCCTCCTGGACCGTCTGGGCGGCCTCCTTGGCTCGGCGTCGCTCGGACGTGTGCGTTTTTCCCCGGCGAGAACCATCGAGGACTTTCCTGGACCATCGAGCAAAAAAAAAAAAAAACGCACGAAACCGAAAAAAAACACGGGAGATGGACGTCCGAGCGACGGCAAGTTGGGCTCTCTCTGCTCGTTTTTGGGGGCCGCCCCGGGCGAAGGGACCGCCCCGGAGGCCCGCGCGACGCCCGCGAGAGCCAGGGGGCCACATGCGAGCCCTACCCCTGCCCCCCACGATTTCTGAGGGGGAGGAGGGGGAGGAGGAGGAGGAGGAGGAGGAGGAGGAGGAGGAGGAGGAGGAGGAGGAGGAGGAGGACGTGGAGGACGAGAACGGCTCGGATGGACAAGAGCTGCTCCGGGGAAATGGGCGGGACCTCCCAGGGACCGCGCAGCCGCCACGGTTTCTGAGGGGGAGGGGGCGGGGTTCACTTCGCTCGGGAGCTCCCGAACGAACTGAACCACACCCTCCCCCTCAAAAATCGTGGTGGGCGGGGGGTAGGGTTCGCGTGTGGCCCCCCCCCCCCCCCAAAGAGCGCCCGCGGCCGCCCGGAGCACTGAGCCCTTGAGAACCTCACGATGAGGTCGGGCCCCCCTACAGGGGGACGTTCGACGAAAAACAACGAGTACCCCAAACATATTCCGAACATAGTCCAAAAATGGTCTGGGGTCTGGGGACTATTTTTTTAGCATTTCCTAACCATTTTGGAGTATGCTCGGAGTGTTATCTATATATATATATATATA
>CAUYUJ010002567.1:0-15000 GCA_963575745.1 Prorocentrum cordatum | reverse complement strand
CCGCGGCCGCCATTGCGGCTTCCGCCGAGGCCGCAGCAGCGGTTTCGGCGGCGGCGTCCGCCGCGGCGCGGCACCTGCCGCGCGGAAGGTGCGGAAGGTGGAGGGCGAGGGGAGGGGGTGGCCGCGACGGGCCTCGCCGCGCGGGCCTACCGCTTCCATGAGCGCGTGGACCCTGGACACGCGGTGGCGCTGCATCCGAGAGGGCCGTCGGCTGGCCCCTCAGAACAGAGCGGCGGCGGGCGGTCTTCCCAAACATGCGACGTCCTGATTTTTTCAGGACGGCGTCCCCGGAAGTGCCGACCCTTTCCCCAGGGCCGGTTTGTCATCTTGAGTCGTTTTTTGACGGTTCCGGGGGCCGGCGAGGGCCCCCGGGGCCGAAAATAGCGAAAAACCTCTGTCCTGATTTTTTTACGACGCTATCATATCTGGGTTCCTATCGAGGTGCTGGATGGTGTGATGCCGGACGCGGAAGTGGTGGTGCTGCACGCGGTGTTCGGAGGCCGCTTCTTGCCTCAGCGCCTGCCGTGGCGGGGCGGGGCGGTGGCCCCGCGCGGCCAGGCAGCAGCGCTGCGCCTGGCGACGCCGCCGACGACGTCGCAATGGGCACGGGCGCTGCGGCGCCGCGGCGGCTCCTGACGCTGCCAGTGCGCCCAGGGACGCGTACCCGCAGCGCGGCCCCAGACATCGGGCGTCTCGAAAAAATCGAGGCGGAGGTTTTTCGCTGTTTTCAGCCTCTCGGGGCCCTCGCCGGGCCTCGGGACCGTCAAAAAACGACTCGGGACGAAAAGCCGGTCCCAGGGAAGTGGTCGGGAGGTCGGGGGCCCGCGTCTCGAACAAATCGAGACGTCGGATGTCTGGGGTCTTGGGAGACGCCGCCCAGGTACGTGTGGAGGCTGATGGGGGGCGGCCGCGTCGGCGGCTTGGGATCGGAAGTGACGCTTGAGGCCGACGGCCTCCGCATCACGGACTACGACGCGCTGGTGGCTCGTCGTGGCCACGCGCGCCGGGCGGAGCTGGTGCCGCTGGCCAGGGCTGTGGGGGCGCATCTCTCGCGGATCGCCGAGCTCGCCGCGCAGCTTCCCCCGGGGCGACCCGCCTCCCGCGGGCTCGCCGCCGCTGCCGCCGCCTGCTGGGCCCTCCGAGGCTGTCACGGGCCCGTTGACGCAGCCCGCGGCGGCGGGGAATGCGAAGGCGTGGTGGATCGACTATGACGAGCAGGGCGAACGGCCCAGACATCCGACGTCTCGATTTTTTCGAGACACGGGCACCCGACTTCCCGACCACTTCCCCAGGGCCGGTTTTTCCTCCCGAGTCGTTTTTTGACGGTCCCGAGGCCCGGCGAGGGCCCCGAGAGGCTGAAAATTGCGAAAAACTTCCGCCTCGATTTTTGCGAGACGCCCGATGTCTGGGGGTGCAAGACATACCGCAAGGCTGTGCAGGAGGGTTCGCTCGTCCCCGACCCGCGCCGGCCGCTGAGGGGGCCGTCCGCCGGCTGGCACGTGGTGGAGCACATCGAGCGGAGCGGGGGCGACCGTCGTCTGTGGCTGCCGCTGTGGTCCAGGAACAAACAGGTGGATGCGAGCTATTCCCAGATATCCAACGTATTGAAAAAACAATACGGAGGTTTTTCGCTGATTACGGCTTCTAGGGGCCCTCGCCGGGCCTTGGGACCGTGAAAAAACGACTCAGGATGAAAAACCGGTTTTGGGGACTGGGTCGAGACTTCCAGGGACCCCGCATTGAACAAATCACGACATCGGATCTCCGGGTTGCGTGATGCGCGGCCTCACCTGCTTGGTCGATATGATGTTCAGTTCGTCCAGCTGTGACCAGGTGATCACCCCCGCGCTGGCCAACTCTGAGGTGCTGGGCGGGCGCTTCCAGATCGCCGCGGGCGGCTGCGGGCTGCCAGGCCGCGCGTTGAAGCGGCAGGTGGCGATGCCCCGCGTGGTGGATGCGATCGCCCCAGAGCGAAGGCAGTGCGAGGCGTGTCGGGCGACGGAGGAGAGCGACATGGAGGTGGGGGCCCAGCGCGCGCGCGGGCCAGCTCCTGTCACTGATGGCGGCGAGGAGATGCACGAGCGCGACGCTGCCGGCGCTGGCCGCGGCCGCGGCCGCGGGGGACGTGGGCGCGACGGCTGTCGGGAGGGCGGCAGGGGGATGCAGCCCAGGGCCGGCAGCCCCGCGGCCGCCGGGGCGCAATGAACCCCCACCACGCCGAGGGGAATGGGCCCCCCTGCGGCCGCCAGCTTGAACAGCCCGGGCATGGGCGCCTCCCGGCATCTCGCGGCGAACGTCACCTGTCCCCATTGCCGCGGCTGGAGGAGCCCAGCCACCTGGCGGAGGCGGTCGCCTGAGCCGAGGGCTGCGAGGCCCCGCCCTTCGCGTCCGTCTGGTGAACAGGGCGATCGACGCGCTGAACTGGATGGCGAGGGCAACGGGTTCGCCAGCGGCCGGCAGCGGCGGCTACGGCAGCACCCACAGCGAAGTGACCGCGCGCATTGATGGCCTGGTGCGAGCCCAGGAGCCAGTGCCGGACGCGCCTTCGCCGAGAGCGGCCTACCTAGAGCTGCTCCGAGGCCGCGGCGCATACGAGGAGCCCGGCCAGCCGAACACCGCTCCCTTCCAGCTCGGACTTGTTTCTCTGCCCGAGAGCACCCATGACGCACCTCGTCTGGAGCAGCTTCTCGACGCCGAGGGTATGGCTTTTCTGGGGGGTCGAGGAGAGCGGATGCTGCGAAGTATTTCAGAGTTTGCGCGCCTTCGACGGGACGACCCAGCGCGGCCTCACCTGGGCCCCGGGCTCACCAGGAGCATGCGCCTGTTCGTTCGGTTCATCGGAAGGCTGCGCTCGTCGATTGGCACGCTGCGATTGACGTCAGAGTTCGTCGAGTTCGTCGGGTTCTTCTTCGTCTGGAAGAAGGGAAGACAGAAGATGGGGATGATAACCGATGCGCGACCAGCCAACCAGCGAGCAGTGCCGCCTACCCGGGTTGACCTTCTCACGGCGGTGGGGCTGTCGCGCGTCGAGGTGACCGTGGACAGAGACTCTTGCCTGCTGAAGAGTTCGGGCTGGGGCATTTTGCGCGTCCTCTGCGTCTGCCTGGGAGTGGGCGACGCGGAGACTTGTTTCCACAGGATGGTGATGCCTCCCTGGTTCAGCCCGCTGTTCTGCTACCCGGCCGCGAGCGTGTCCGAGCTGCGCCCGCGCGCCGTCGAGGCGATCGAGGGCATATGCGCGGCCGGCGACGACCTGATCTTCCCTTGCTGCCGCTCCATGCCTACGGGGTTCTCTTGGTCCCTCTACTTTTGCCAGAACTCGAACACCAACTTGACAGGGCAGTGCAACCTGCTGCGCGAGGCCCGACTGGCCTCCGACCGCAGCGAGTGGTCTTCAGGCTAGGGGGCGGCGGCGAGCAGGACACTTGGCGCTGCGTCTACGTTGACAACCTTGGCATCATGGGCCAGGACTCGCACACCGCGATGAATGCGCTGGAGGAGAAGGTCGCGGCTTTCAACGAGCTGAAGCTGGACATCCATGAGGCGGAGCTCCTCGAGTCGAATTCGGGGGCCGCGCTCGGCGTCAGCATCGACTGCGAGCTCCTCTGCGCCTCCATCACTGGCAGGAGGCGCGCCCGCCTGGGGCGGGCCCTGGCCTACGCGCTGCAGCGGGGGGCGATGTCTGGGCAAGGCTTGGAGCGCCTGCTGGGCCACTGTGCCTAAGCAGGGCTCGTGAGGTGCGAGGTTCTCAACGTCTTCTCGGCCAGCTACGCCTTCGTGCAGGCCAGCTATTGGGACAGGCAGGGGGTGTGGGGCTCCGTCCGCGAGGAGCTGAACTGCTTCCGCGGGCTGCTGGTCTTCCCCAGACCGGGTGCCCCCCTGGAACCGCGACGTCACGGTCTGCGATGCCTCCAAGAGCGGCTTCGGCGCCACGCCCACGATGATCGACGCTCAGGCCGTTGCCCGGGTCGGCCGCGTTGCTGAGCGTACCCGTTTCCGCCTGAACCTCGAGCTGGGCCCCCGTCGGCGCGCCGTGCGCCTCGCCGGCTTCGACGACAACGAGGGCGCTGGCCCTTGGCGCTTCGCCGCGCCCGAGGCCGCGCCGGAGGGCACCCGGGCGTTGGATGAGGGCTTCGAGGAGGTGCCCGCGCAGTCCCGCTGAGCCCCCTGCCGCAGTGGCGTCTGGGACAGGCCCGAGGGCGTCGCCATTTTGGAAGCCCGTGCCGCGCTGGCCTCTGTCCGTCGCCTCGCCCAGACGCGGTGGGGCCACGACGTCAGGCGCGCCCGCCTGTGCGATGACATGGGAGTGGCACTGTCCATCTGCAGGTCTCGTTCAAAAGACTATGCGATGCTGGTCATAATCTGGCGAATCAACGCCTACCTCCTTGCTCGTAGCATCCGTTTCACTGTCCCTTGGATTCCGAGCGAGCTCAATAGCGCCGACGGGGCATCCCGAAAATTTGATGACAGCGCCTCCTGATCTCTAGCCTGGTGCATTCCGCCTCACCTTCTTCGTCAGTGCGTGGAGGTCCCCCAGGGGCCCCAGGAGGCCAACGTCATCAGCGAGCAAGCGCGCGAGCTTCCACACCTACATGTACGTGACATCAGGCATGACACCGAAACATCATCAAGTTCCTTTTAGTATTTGCAGCCAGACCATCGGTAAGCATGAGCCTCAATTATTACGTCATCTAGTTAGTGAACTCAGCGAGCCAGCGAAGCTCAAATTTCATGAACTACATCATCCGCCTCATCAGCTAGCCGAGCCAGCCCCAGCAGCTCCCCCAGCCAGCGCCCCGCGGGGCTCTTCTCCGTCGACCGCTGCCCAGGCTCAAGAGCATGGTCGGCGACGCCGCGCCCCATCGGAGGCGAGGTTTCCCAGCGGCCGGACCGCATGTTCAGCCGAGCGGGCTCTCTCGGGCGCGCTCGGCGCCCGTGGCGGCGTCGCTGCCCCGCGCCAGGAAGACGCGCGGACTGCCTGCGCCGCCGCGTCCGCCTCCTCTCCCACGCGAGGCTGCGGGGCTGGCGCGGCGCGGGCCGGCGCTGAGCCGACGGGCGGCGACCGTGGGTCGTCCGCTGTCGGCCGAGGCCCACGCCCAGGCCAGGGTGCATGCGCTGCAGGCGATGGCGGAGGCCCTCCCGGAGGCCGCGAGCGGCACCTTCGGCAAGCCGCTCGGTCTTCGCCGGCGGGAGAGGTCGCCCTCCTCGAGCACTGGCACGACATCCGCCAACGAGGTCGCGGGCGCCCGTCGCCAACGCGCCATGCTGGACCGCCCCGAGTCTCGCCTCCGCAAGTACCTCGAGAGGGCCGTGGTGGCGCAGCGGGGCGGCCTCGCCCTGCTGGAGAAGCGGGGGGCCACGCGGCCCGCGCACGCGGAGTACCAGCTGGACGTGATCCACTTCAAGAACCTCGCCATGTCGCGGGGGAAGGGCGTCGACGGAATCAGGGACTCCGCGCTGGGCGCCCTTTTCGCCGACTACTTCGAGATGATCTTCTTCGCCGGTGAGGAAGCGCTGAGGAGGGCCAGGACGTTGGCCGGCTGGCATCGCCTGTGCCCCAGCTTCAGCCGCCTGGGCTCGACGCGGCGCCAGCGGGCCGGGCGGGCCCCCCGCGGCTGGCACAAGCGGTGTTTTGGCCGCTCGCGGAAGCCCGAGGTATTCGGAGTCTGGTTCAAGCTGATGAGCGCCCTGGTGACGGTGGGCAGGCGCGGCGTGGCTTTGCTAGTGCTCATCTTGCTGTCCACCTACTTGCGCCTGGGGCAGCCGCCGGGGGCCCGCGGCTCGGCGCCCACCCCCCCGACGGCGGGGGCGACGGCTCACAAGTCGCTGCTAGTCCACCCAGAGGGGCGAGCCAGTCGCCGCAAGCTCGGCGACGCCAGCGCCTCGGCCCCCCCGGGCTCGGCCCGGGCCACGGGGACGGGGCCGACGCAGCGCTCGAGCGGCTCAGGGCGGCGGCGGGCGACGGGCCACTGGGGGCTTCCCACTGCGGCGAACTGCCGAAGGAGTTACGACGTGCGGCGCAGGCCGTTCCCGTGCCCAAGCTGGCGCCGTACCAGGCCAGGCCCGCATGCCCATCCGTCGATGAAAATCGAGCGGCGCGGACGCTGGTGGACATCAAGAGGAGAAGGCAGTGGCGCAGCGGCAAGAGTGCCCTGCGGCTCGAGTGGCACGCGCGTCTCGCCGTCGGGCACCACGAGCACCCGAATGCAGTCCAGAGGTGCGACGCCGAGTGCGGGCGACGAGCAGAGGCGATCATCCACCTCCACGGGCGGGTCGCCCCGTGACCGCGCGGGGACGCCAGGGCGCGATTGGCGCGCACTTCGCGGACGCCTTCGCGGGCAAGGGCGGCGTCGCCATGGCCATCAGGAGGCGCGGCTTCCAGGCGCGCGTCTGGGAGAGGTCCCACGGCAGCCGCGGTGACCTGACCGCACCGCCGCGCGTCCTTCGCCGCCTCCCGTCCGACATCCGCACCGCTGGGCAGGTTATACTCGTGTGTCTGCTGCTGCTAGAGACAGCAGGCCCCATGCGCATGCGATTGCTTTCCAGGTTCGCCAGCACCTGGGCCACGGCTTGCTTGCATCGATCGAAACCGACGGGAACCGCGTCTCCTGAGAGGCCGTTTGGAGACCCAAAAGGCGAGATATCCATATTCAACTGCTCCTGACAGCCCACCAGCCAGCGTGGGGAATAGGTTCCCGGGTCCGCTGTCACTGCTGTGGAGGTTGTGTGCCATGCAAGTTGGCCGATCAGTTTTTAGCGACCCCGTGCCACCTGAGCTGGTTTAAGGGGATGATTCTGGTGCCCGCTAAGTGTTCAGTCACTGTCACGGATTTGCACGGCCCCCACACCTTGGCCGATCACAAGAAGTTTGTGGACACAGGCTGTCTGGCCTGTGGCTGCGTGGCCACTTGAGCTGTCAGGAAGTTAGCGGGTGTCTGCACTTCCCAGCTGAATCAATATGGTAGGCGACAATTGAGGAAAGTGCAGCAAGGACTGCCGCCAGGTTTCTCGGAGCTTGCCCAGATGCAGACGGCCCAGAAGAAGGCCTTGCGTTAACCGTTCAATTCTGCCTTAGGCTGGAATGAACCAAAGACGTCCGTGCCAAGAGATGTCGAGGCGTGGTGATTGCGCCTCCCTGCTCCTCTTTTTCTATCGCGAAGGCCCGCTCTGCCCAGATCCGCAGTCTGACGCGTATTCGGGGCCTTCCGCTGCCCCCGATGTCCCCAACTGACTGGACAAAGCCTCAGGCCGGCAACAAGTGTTTGCGCGTCGTGTTGAAGATGACCTCGGCGTGTGATTCCACGGACACCCCATGGATTCTGGAGAACCCGCACAGTAGCTACACGTTTACATCCCCGGAGCTCCAGACCTCATGTCTCTGCAGTTGTCTCAGATGTTTGCCAGTTTGGTACCGGGTGGAGGACGCGGGCTCGCTTCCTGGCCGGCCACCTTCACCCCGACGAGCTGGTTAAGTTACAGAGGATTTGTGTTGGACGTGCCGGAGTTTGCAGTCGGACCGGCAGGCCACACCTCGTGCTCGAAGGGGCCTCCCCCGATTGGGGGCGAGGTGGGCCACAATGGCCCAGACGTGCCCCCAACCTCTCAATCATTTCTCGGCGTCCGCGCTCACGTCCCAGGCCAGGTCTCTCTTCTTTCAAATTTGAGACTACATCCTGTTTTGGGAGGGCGCGGGAAATCTGCACACATAGCTGTAGGCAGCAGTCAGCAGATAATTACCGAATGCTGATTTACGCGATGAGTTGGTAGTGTTCACGAGAAGATAGCAGCGAGTGAAAGCATACCACTCCTGCGGAGTCCGTCGCCCCCCGCTTACAACAGCATGGGGGAACGTGCGCGCGAATGGTGTAAGCGGCCTTCGTCGCCACCTGAGTGGGCCCCTTCCCGTCTTGGGCGCGGGGCGCTTGGATAACTTCAGGAGAGAAAGAAACACACAGACACAATTAATCGTCGACTCCCAGGAAAATATGGGAAAATATGGGAATTGGGCTGGAAGCCAAAAACCCCGAAAATACTGGAAAATATGGGGAATCCTTTTATTTGTGTGTATTTATTTGTGTGTCCCAGGGCCCCTTCATAGCTGCGCGTCGCGGCCCCTGGAGTCTTGCTCCTGTGTGCTCGCGCTGTCAGGGGTGGGTCGTGGCACCCGGCCTCTAGCGAGCTCTCCATGGCTGCCCTTTTTTTGGCTCCCGCCGCCAGCCCGAAGCCTTTGCGAACCGAATGAGTTCTCCCTTTCTCGAGTGCAATGTACTGTCCACGTGGGAAATCTGCACATAGCTGTCGGCAGCAGCCAGCAGATACTTCTCTAATGCTGGTTTTCGCGATGCTTGGGTGGTGCTCCCGAGAATACAGCAGCGAGTGAAGACACATCACTCCGGCGGAGTTCGCCGCCCCCCGATTACAACAGCATGTTGATGGCGCTTGTCGTTTCTCTATTCCCGATTCCCGTGCTCACCCCCTTCTCGCTCACTCTCTGACCGCCTTGCCTTCCTAAGCTTGAGTCGGGCTTGTCCCTCTACAGGAGAAATATTCAAAAATAGTCGAAACATAATCTGGGGATGATTTGTTGTTATCCTTTTAAAAATATGCTTGGGGTATTTTTTGTTCATTTTAAGCTTTTCGTCCAAAATCCCCCTGTAGGGGGACAGGCCCGACCGAATCCTAAGCCCCAAGCTCCATATTCCCCTCCCCGCCCTTCCCCGCCCCGCTCTCAGTGGAAGCACGACACCTGGGCAGAGACCAACGTGAACGCGAAGGTCGACCAGGCAGTGTGCCTGCCACGGCCTTAGCAGCCAGGACGCGGAGGTGTTCGAGGATGACGACGCCGGTGAGGGCGCGGTCGAGGAGAGAGAGATGGAGCGGAACGGAGGTGCTCGAGGAAGGCGACGACGGCGAGGACGAGGGCGAGGAGGGGGAGACGGAGCAGGAGGAGGAGGAGGAGGAGGAGGAGGAGGAGGAGGAGGAGGAGGAGGAGGAGGAGGAGAGGAGGGAGAGGAGGAGGAGGAGGAGGAGGAGGATCACTCGGCAGCTCCTGCCTTCGCTGCCCCTCGAGAAACTTCGCAGGTACTCCATGGGGGTCCAGCTTCTTCTGTCTATCCTGCCCACACGCTCGCCCTCCCCTTGCATCTATCCCATCCTCTCCGCCCCCTTCTCCCTCCCCTCGTTGTCCCGTCTCCTCCCCCCACTCCCCCGCGCCTTGCCTCGCCGCCCCCCCTCCCCTGTGTGTGTGTGTGTGTGTGTGGACAGCGGAGTTGTAGTTCTGCTGTGGGGCACGTGTGCCCAATTGAGGCGGGGACGGCATCGGGGCGCATGTGCCGCAGGCGGAGCCCCCCCTGTGGGGCACGATGCGTACGAGAGGTGCAGAAGTCGGCGGGGCGACGCCCTGCGCGCTCCCTCACTGGGGCCGCAGGCGCAGCCGCCTTTGTCACCGCCCACCAAGCCACCCCAACCCAACCCCGAAGGCCCAGATGTGCCCTCCATTTCCTGTGGTGGGGGGTCGGGGAACACAGGGGATGACACATGTGAAACCCGTACCCCCCCCCAACCCGAAATTCGGGTCTTCGGGTTGGGTTAGGGGTGGTCTGGAGGGGGAGGAGGGGGAGGAGGGGGAGGAGGAGGAGGAGGAGGAGGAGGATTCGATTCGATTCGATTCGATTCGAAAGCATTAGGGACCAGTTCATCGATCTTTCGTTTCAGCACGACAGATGCCATGCCCCGCACGCAATACGGAGAGGAGGCAAGCAAAAACAGGATCCACCTCCAGAATATGAATTGGAAGCCTCACATCACGGTGCTGCCTCCAAGTTTCAAAAAAACTCGGTCCTACGCCATCCCTCTCGATCTTTAGTCGTGGCCCAGCGGCGGCCACATGGCCGCGGGGCCGCGGGCAACGACACGGCGCGGCTGTCTACGCGTCGACCCCGCGGGCGCCAGCCGCACCTCGAGACGTGGATCCCGTCCCCCGCCCACCACGGTCGGGGCCCTGAAGAAGGAGCTCTTTTCGTTGGGGAGGGGCTCCGTGTTCCCTGATTGCTTCACAGCCTGCCTCGGGTGTTCCTTCGGTCTTCGATGGGAAATCGAAGCTCAGCTAGTGGATAGAAGGGGCCTCGTTCCTTCTTTGGGGTTCCTCAGGTCAAGGGCCCGACTGTACGACGACGACCACTCCCACCCCGTTCACTCCCGCCCCCATCCTTCTCTTCCTTGTTCAGCGAGCGAGCGAACCACGCGAGCATGCCTGTCGGCTGCTCGGCCCTGTGCAGGGCATGGGTGTACAATTCAACTACCAGCCAGACAGCATATATGAAACGTGAGCAGAATGTGGAATTGGGAATTCGGAAAAATGCAACAGAAGGGGGGGAAGCGGGGGAAGGAGGAGGAGAAAGGGAGGGGAGGAGGCTGGCAGGCTGGCAGGCTGGCAGGCTGGGCAGTCACCCCTTCTGGCCACCAGCTCACGAGATCGAGCACTCGTGGCAACGGCCGCTGGGACATTCGTGCGCGCTCGAGCGCCGTCGCTATCTGCCTCTCCAGACCCAGACCCCCTGGAGTTATGAAAAAATCACGACAGGAGGTTTTTCATTATTTTTGGCTTTTGGGGGCCCTTACCGGACCTCGGGACCGTCAACAAACGACTCAGGACGAAGAACCGGTCCCGGGGAAAGGGTCCAGACCGCTGGGGGTCGACGTCATGAAAAATTCTTGACGTCGGGGGTCTGGGGAGGTCCCTTCGGCGACGCTCCTGCTAACTGCACTGCGTTGCACTCGGCCAGTGCCAAGTCCATCAGTGAGCTCGCTGCCTGTGCCTCTGGATGTGGGCCCAGCGCTAGAGTCAACTTCACATTTCCCCGCAGCTTCTCGCTGCCTGGTCCCCTCGGCGACTTCACTGTGTGGCGTCTGACCAGGGGCGCCATGAGCTGCGGCGTCTGATCCTTGAGACATTTCTGAAAAAAAAAAGTGCTGGCCGCTGCTCGCACCTGCGCCGATCCCTGCGCCGTCACGGCGCGGACCGTGAGGAAGAACACGGTGATAAACGGCGGCCCTGGACTCGATAGATCCATGTCTTCGCCCGCATCTCTGCGCTCGTGGATCTTCTTCACCGTGTCCGCATAGAACTGATTGGCCGCGAGCCCGCTCTTCGCCGGCTACGTCTCGTTCGGCACGGGGAATGTCGACAGCACGGCGGACGAGAGCAGCGCTTGCTCGCGAGCGGTGGCCAGCGCCAGCGCCGCCACTTTGTGGAGAAGAGACCTTTCTCCTCTCTCGCCTTTGCCGTTGCCCTTGGCCTGCTTTGCCTGAGTCCCCGTGCTTTCGTCTGCATCTGCTGGGCGCTTTGGAGCGATGATCACGCCAGCCCATGGTGGAAGCTCCTCTTCTCCGAACAGTGTTGCTCCAGGCTCTACTTGTGGGGGCATGCTGCAGGTGACTGAGAGCGTGTCGGTTGTAATCTGTCAGCTTCAAGAAGGTTGAGCCACAAACTCTGCACTGGATATTCTAAGCTACCGTGAGCTCCGTCAGTGTTGCTGCTTTGTTTCGAAGGCAGCGTCGATGATGTAGGGCTTTGTCCAAGTGTTTGCACGCCGTTAGCCTCTACACAGCACGCATTGGTTCGTAAAAGTGATGGCATGCGATATCTTTACCGAGACCAGTCGAATGTGATTAGCGAATGTGATTAGCGAGACTAGACCTACAGCTAAAAGTGGCTCCACAAGGGGCCCGACGACTCCTCCCATGGGCAAACATGGCAGCGTTCAGTTGAAAAGGGCACTCGCTCCTGCTTCTTCGGGGGATCCATTGAGGGGCTCCCGAGGGATGGAGACCCCAAGAGCAGCACCTCTAAGTATTGTGACGCCGATGCGTTTAAGCCTGGCCGAGCACTCAGGTAAAGCAAATGTGTTTCACTCTACCGCGGACTTCTCTCCAGAGGTCCTCGGCTTCTTCGGGCACAAGCACAAGCTGCTCAATGTCCTCATGGACTCTCAGAGCCCACGGGTTCGCATCTGGGCGAATCGAGCAAAACTCTCCAAAAGCAGATTCTCCAACACGTTTGCCAAACCAGGCTCCGATCAGCTGTCTGTGAGACTCGGAGTAGGCGCACATGCTTTGAAACCACTTCAGCCTACGCACTCTTAGTTCAGTGCCGAGAGGTATGATCTTCCAGTAGTCAAGCGCTTGCTGGGAGGACAGACAGCGAACATGATGCGCATTTTCCCAGCTCGCTTTACCTCTCACGACACGTCTGCACAGTCCAGCCACAGCCAGCTCAAGTTTGCGTAGCTGGCCCGAGCTTGGTATAACACACTCGACAACAGACAGGGCGAAAGTAACAACATGTCGAAGCAGCACGCATCGCTTCCAGCGATAAGGAATGTTATCTGTCTGCCAAAAAACGTCCCATGCGAAAGTGGGCTGTCTTCGCCGCTTGGGTTCGTTTGCCTAGTTCAATATGAAAGGATTGCGTGGCGGTCAGGCGAGGTCCAAGATACCTGACCGACTCTCCGCATCCGCATGCTTGGCTGCGCAGCAAATGAGCCACCCTCCTTTTCGCCGACGGTGGGACAGAAACAAATGCCTCCTGCGTTTTTGGATTTCGCTTGAGACCAATCCTCTCAAGCTCCTCTTCCTCCCCACAATATCATTGCGTCGAAGGATGCGTTTGCCATATCCAGGGAAAAACATGGTCCGAACACAAGTTTTTCTATATAATCCGCAAACTTCGCCAGCCCGAGATAGACACTCTTTGGGGTTAGAACTTCACGCTCGGCCGACAGTAACTGTTCCATGGGATCCTCCGTTGTCACCTCGAGATCCAACGGTCGAGCGACGGACGAAACACATGAACAAACGACGCAACAGCGAAAGGGTCCCCTTGGAGCATGCCGCAGCCTGTGCGCAGAAGAAGTCCACCTTCCTCTGCAGGAATGGATGTGCATGCAAGCTTATACCGCTGCCGACAACAAAAAACGCATCTCCGATCACCTAGCCATTCCAAGGACAGCGTCGTCTACAGCCGGCCAGGCTGGGGGCGCGACTGCATTGCTTAGATCCTTGAGCGAGTCCATCCAACACGTGCCAGCTTTAGTCAGGCGCGACGACGTGCAAGGATTAGTGACTATCGCGTCTGCACTTCTCCTCCTAAGAAACCCATGATCCATCTCAGAGTGGATGTACGGCGGGCCTCTTTTTCATCGGCGAGGAGGAGGAGGAGGAGGAGAAGGAGGAGGGGGAGGATGAGGATGAGGAGGAGGAGGAGGAGAAGGAGGAGGGGGAGGATGAGGATGAGGAGGAGGAGGAGGAGAAGGAGGAGGGGGAGGATGAGGAGGAGGAGGAGGAGGAGGAGGAGGAGGAGGAGCGTTTCAAAAATGGCTTCCCGATCGGGTCCAGACCGCGCGCTACCCTGCGGCCCGCGGGGCCAGGCAGCGCACACGTTCTGCAGAGCGAAGCCTCGGCTGCAGGACCACGAGCTCGGGAGGAGACCCGGCGGGCGAGCAAGAGAAAAAAGACAACTCGGCGGAGCCAGCTTCCAACTTTCTCGCCGCAGATCCGAGGAAGTGTCGAGGCGAGCCCGGCGCCACGACGAGGGCCCTCATCAGGAGGCTCACCGACCCCAAGACCCCACAGCTCAACAGGCAGCGACCACCGAGGGGCCCCGTTTCCTCTTAGAAGTTGCCTTCAGAAAGGCCTGGACAACACAAAAAAAAAAACATGGCGTCCTTATATGGTTGTGCCGCACGCTCCTGTCGAAACGCAGGTGGAGCTGGCGCCTCGCGAAGTGCTTTCGATCCCTCCCCAGGTCCTCCCACTCCAACCTAGTCGCCAGCATCTCCCCATCTCCTTCTGGCGTGGACCATGCCGCAAGCCATTCTGCCTGTGTTGGCAGCGCACCCTGGAGTTTGGAAACATCGCGCTTCCCGCTGCCATGGCGGCCTCCTGCTAACTAACCTCAGGCTCAACCTGTGCACGGATGCAAGGTCGCGGCGCCGCCAGGCTTCATACGTTTCCTCCACCAGGGCCTCGCTCTTCGTCTTGAACCATTGCTTTCGAGCCCTGGTGCATGTCCTGGCTATTTCTTTGAGCCCCTGCATGCAACTCTCGAGCTCCGCGGCGGAACACTCATGCAGTCCCTCACGCAGAGATCGTCGATGTCCAAGAAGTCGAAGTCTCTCCGCCTTGTGACCGTCAGTATCCGTGGGTGCACCTCTGGCGAACAACTTGCGCCCCTCACCTCGTAGCACATCATCGAGTCGTGTCAGTATGTTCGAGTCCATCTCCATAGTATTTTCCATCTCAGCCAGCCTGTCCTTTACTGCCGTCAGAAATTGGTGTCCCTCGTGAGATCGTCGCAGCGCATGCGTTAACTTGCCCCCATCCCACTTCACCGAATCATATTGCTCTACAGTTGGAGCTGTCCATGCTGTCTGTGTCCTCTGTTCGCAATCCATGTCGATCTCCACTCTTGCATGTACTGGGATGTGATCTCGTAGCTGCGCGTCGGGGATATACTGCAATCTACGGCCCATGTGCTTCAGAGGGTTTTGAGACTTAACCGTGACAGCAAGTGAACGCGGCATAATAGCATGATCAATCATGCTTGAGTTCCCATGTGAATCAAAGAAAGTCGGTGATACTCCTCGCTGCGTAGTGGTGGAGAAGAGTCTGTGTTCTTCCATTATTTCTCGTCCTCTATGTACAGCTCCCCACACCTGCTTATCATGCGATACTCCGTACCCAATCGTATTCTCCCACACATAGATCCATTGTCCATCAGTCTTCATCAATCCCATCCCGTCATTCACATTTGCCATCATGAACGCAATCGCAGTATGTGGGGCGTGTCGGATCGCTGTCGAGGTCCATCTGCTCAGCTTCTCGCAGCACGATACATTCTGTGGCACCGATTTGCGATCCGAGGGCTTAGGAGGAAAGCATAACGTGAGCGCATAATAATATATTCCTTTGAATCGAACTTGGCATCGCTCGGACGTGTGC
>CAUYUJ010002566.1:0-88236 GCA_963575745.1 Prorocentrum cordatum | reverse complement strand
CTCCATCTCCCCCCCCCCAGCCGCGCCCCTCGCTCTCCAATCCCCCCGTTCCCCCTTATCCTGCGCGCACGCGCGCCGCCGACCATGCCTAATGATACCCCGCAGCGTTGCATCACTTTCCAATGTCAAAGCACCCAGACACGTGGCGCCGCTCCCCGCCGCTCCGCCCTGGCCGCCTCCCACCCCCCGTCACAAATGCACAAATCTACCGTCGTTCAGCTCATCGGTTCGGTTGCGAACCCATGCTGCCGCTTCCACCGCTCGTCATCATGCCTCCCTCCCCCGCGCCCCCAGCCCCCAGTGGTGTAGCCAGTTTGGCTCGAACGGTCAGTTCGAAGAGCTGCTCAGCAACTGAGCGGCGACTCCTCTGGGCCGGCGGTGGCGCTGGCGGGCGCGTCTGCGATGGCGCGCCGAGAGCCGCGCGACGAGCGCATCGACACGGCCGCCGCCGACGAGATCGCAAAGGATCACTTGATCATGGACAGGTGGGATCGCTTGAAGCGCTCTCAGCTCGCGAATAGGAACTTGATGCGCTTGGTTGCCCCAATTGTGGAGACGGTTCCCGCGCTCGCAGGGGCGATTGGCGACCGCGACGTGACGTTCTTCGAGGTCCTGGCTAATTCTGGACGCCTCTCGGAGCAGTGTGCAACCCATGGCGTCTCGCAGACCTTCGACAGCTCCTTTGGACCTGAATGGGATATCACGACGGACATGGGGTGGCAACAGATGCTCCGCATGTCACTTAAATTGAAGGCGGGCGGCGTCGCGTGGATCGCGCCGCCCGAGGAGGCCACGTCGGGCAAGACCTACATCAACGGGAAATCCAGTTTGGTGGTTTCGCGGCTCGTTGCCATGTCGACGCTGCTGTGGCTTCGCGGGGGGCAGCTGGCTTGGTCCCATTCAGTTCAATCATACGCATGGAGGTACCCCCCCGTCGAGGAGCTGTGCAACCTAGCGCGCACATACACCACGCAGACGAACCTTCGCAGCTACGGACACAAGTTGCTGAAGGAGTTCATCATCCGCCACAGCTGCCCCGAGTTCTACGCGCTGGAGAAGAACAGGCTGAGCAGACCCCGTACCAGTGCAAGAGACTACCATGGCGAAGATGATGCGGACATTCTCCCATGGTCGTTCGCCGAGCACGTCTCCCAGGTCGTAGCGACGATCGTGAAGAACGGTGCTTGCCAGAAGTCGATCTTCGAGTTCATGTCGCCAACGAGGACATATACACGTTGTCATCCCCACCCTTCACCATCTCCTGGTCATCGACCCTCCCATCCTTCCACATTGCTTATCATGTACCTATTCCTCTGCCGCTCCCGCCTCTGCATTCGCCGCCGCCGTGGCACGCCCTCAGGAATGACAGCCCGAACGCGGCCAGCTCCCAAGTCATCGAGGATTCGAGCGAGGAAGCGAGCCCAGAGGCGCTACAAAGACAACTTGAACTTCGCCCCCTCCTTCCCTTTTACCACCCCCATCCCCAGCCTATCCTCCCTCCTCTCCTCCCTCTCTCCCTCTCTCGCCCTCTCCCTGTCCCTCCCCTCTCTCATTATCCCTCTCCCCCCTCCTCTCTACCCCTCCCCCCTCGCCCTGTTCGCGTCGCCCGTTTCCCAGCGTCCCCCCGAAGATGGACATCCCTGATATTGACCACCCACCCTGATATTCACCACCCACCAAACCGCCCCAACCCAACCCGAAGGGTGAGATTTACCATCGATTTCTAGCGGGGGGGGGCCTGGGAACATCGAAAAAACACATGTGGAGCCCATGGCCCCCCAACCCGAAATTCGGGTCTTCGGGTTGGGTTGGGGTGGTCTGGTAGGTAGGCAGATATAGTCCAGACTGCACGAGGCGCCGTCGCACGCGACGCCCGTGGGCAAGCGCAGGCGCTACACGGTAAAGACCCCATCTCCGCAGTCGGAGACGTGGTACCAACGCAACCACCCTACATCCCAGCCCGCGCCCCTCCTCGCCCGATCCCCCCCCCCCCCATCCAAGATGCGGGTGCTATGATCCAGAATTTAAGGGTGGTGAGAGGGGCGTGAGACGGATGACGTGGATGGTGGGGCAGACGATGCGAAGGGGCTCATTTTTTATTAGTCCATCATTTTCGCTCGCCCGCAAGGAGCCAAAATCACCATGGGAGTTGTCGCATATGTGGAACAACCTGGGCCCTGCCATGCGGATCAGGTTGCAGGACGCCTACGGTGTTGTAATGTCTAGCGTCTAGCTTCAAGTACGCATGTGATTTCCAAAACCAGTGTTTTAAACGTCGCCGTTTCCGTTCGTTGAGGTTACTGGCGCCCCGCGAGGAGTTGGGTTGGGAACCTCCTGCTCGTCGCGAGGACCTCCAGGCAGATGCCGCATGTGGAGAGGGCGTGCGCGTCGACATCGCGACGGCCTTCCCCAAGGGCGGCGGCAATCCGATGTATCTCATCCGTGCTGCGAGGATTGACTCAGCGGAGCCCCCGATGAGCAGCGCGGGCTCGCCCGCGGCCAGCGGCGCGGGCTCGCCCGAGGCCAGCAGCGCGGGCTCGCCCGCGGCCAGCGGCGCGGGCTCGCCCGAGGCCAGCGGCGCGGGCTCGCCCGCGGCCAGCGGCGCAGGCCAGCCTGCGGCCAGCAGCACAGACCAGCCCGCGGCCAGCAGCGTAGATCAGTCCAGAGGCGCCAGCGAGGATGAGCTGAATAGCACCAAGCACGGCGCCGCCCTGCACGTGACTGCCCAGACAGCGTTCGAGGATTGCGGCGAGTTGCCTGACAGCATGCTTCGCAAGCTCTCGCACTGGCTGAAGGAGCAGTAGGTAAGTGCCTGCCCCATCTGTCAATACAGTCGGGGCCCTGAAGAAATAACCCTTTTCGTTGGGGAGGGGCTCGGTGGTCCTTGATTGTTTTGCAGTTCGACTTGGGTTTTCTTTTTAGGTTTTTCACTGGCAAGTCGAGGTTTAACTTATGGAGAAAGGGTGTCCCGTTCCTTATGTAGGGTTCCTTAGGTCAACGCCCCGACTGTATTGCACTTCGCAGCCCAGCGTGCTGTAGAGCACGTGGGTAGCCGCACACCCTAGGGCACCTCTGTCGAGCCTGCGTGTAGCCGCAACTGCTCGGGCGCCTCATACCCCTTTTCTTTGGAGAACAATCCTCGGGATTCGACCTCTTCCTCTTCGATCGGTCTGGCCGCGCGCATTTGGCGCGCTGGGAGCGCACATCACGTGTGTGCACGTGATGCGCCACGACGCTGCTGACCGCCCGTGCGCTGCGTCAGATTTTCAATGCCAGTTGCAGGGCCAGCCTTGCGCATGGGGAGACAGGCTCAGCCCGATGTGACGTTCCATATTGTCAATCGCGACCAACTCCACATTGCAATGGTAGTGGCCACTAGGATGATAATGGGAAATACACCAGATGATAATGAGGAGAGGGAGATGGTTGGGGACGGAGACGGGCAACAATGAGGGCGGGCTCCAACGGGGGGGGGGTGGGACATCGCATTCGCCTCCATCCAGCCGTTCCCCCGCCTCCCTGCTTCTCACGGCCCTCGCAAATATGACCTCTCTCTCTCTCTCTCTCTCTCTCTCTCTCTCTCTCTCTCCTGCCACGGCGTGCCCTGCCCCGCCCCACCTCTCCCCAGCACGGCGCCCACGTCGCTTCAACCACCCTGTCCACCCACCCCCTCACCCCTCGCCTGCCCTGCCCTGCCCCTCCGAACATTGCGCCGCGAGCAGCAGCGACATCAACGGCAGCAGGAAACGTGGTTGTGATGGCGCTCGCATGTGCATTGTCGGGCAGTGTCAGAAGCCCCCCTTTAGCCATCCCTTCACCTCTCCCAACCCGCCCTCTCGCCGTCACTGACCCAATGCGTTCATCCCGTCGCTCCTCTCTCTTCGCGTCGCCGTCTCGTCTCCCCCGCCGCTCTCGCCCGCCCAACCCGTCATCCCCTCGCCCCGTTGCTGCACTAATGTGCTCGTGTGAAGCCCGACCTTATCACATAGCGCCTCCTTGAGGTTTGCCTCCTCGCATTTCCGTGTTCGATGTGTTCAGTTTCACAGCTGTCCACTTCTTGCACGGAAGTCCTCAGTATTGCTCTCGCGCATCCCTCTCCCTCGTGTTTCTCTCTCCCCCCACCCCCTTGCCCTACCCCTTCCCCGCCCCTTGCCCGCCACTCCGCGCCGTGATAGGCGCTCGGCGAGTGGCTCCTGCACGACAGGCTCGACGAGACCCCCGAGAAGGGCACCGAGAAGAAGAACGCCAAGAAGAAGAGCCCGATAGAGACCGCGCTGACCAGCGCGCTCGACGAGAAGGCGTTGCTCGCGAAGGCTCGCTGCGCAGGGTCTGTGCCAACCCGCAAAACCGTGCTTAAGGACCACCGTCTTTCAATTGCTCTCGTCGCATGTCGCGCCGATCGCCCGTCGATCGGCGAACGAGGTGATGAAGAGATGCAGGGCTGGCGGGGTTAATGGAGGGAGATGAAGGGGAGGGGGCAGGACAGGGGACGAAGCAGACCAACTCCCGAATGGAAGTAGGTCTGCGTCGTTCCAATAAATGGTGCAGGCGATGCCAGAAGCGACAAACATGGCCAACGCACGCGCGCGCAACGCAATCGGGGGGGAAAAGGGGGAGAGCGAGAGGGGGAGAGAGAGAGATAGAGAGAGAGAAGGAGAGAGAGAGAGAGAGAGAGAGAGAGAGAGAGAGAGAGAGAGAGAGAGAGAGAGAGAGAAGGAGCGAGCCAATGCAGCATTACATGATGAGAAGATACGATAGATGGAAAAATAGTGAACGCCCCCCCCCTTGCCCCCCAAACTCAAGGTTGGCACGCGCGGGAGAGACTGTGGTCGAGGTGCAACGCATCAGACCCGCCGCCAACTTTGAACCATGGGGGAAGGGGGAGGCGTTCACATATGAATGTGGCATGAACGTTCGCTATAGGCCTATATCAAGACGATTGTGTGTGCAACCCCTCCGAATGGAATATCGTAGGCGCGTGGCGTACCTTGGCAGTGTAAACCAAGTACTTAAGGGGGTCATGGTGGAGCCCCCGCCCCTCGTCCCATGGCCCTCGTGAGTAGGGTTGGCCCCTTCAAGTGCCAATCTCATATAGAGGTTTCTGAACGTTGGGGCCTGATCTGAGGCGCGTTGGCACCCCAGGGCCCGCGGGAAAGGAAACCAGTGCACATCCCGAATGTTGGAGATATTATTGCCAACCCAAGATGGTAAACCACGGGCGCCCAGGGGCTTTGCATGGTCTGATGGACGGGACCCCTGCTAGGACCATATCAAGGATAGCAAGCAGAAGCAGCGGAAGATGGATCACCCCACCCTTGGCACGTTGACGGGCGTGTTCGGCACGAAGCAGACCTATTTCTTAATGGAGAAGGAGGGCGCCAAAAAAACGTTGTTCGTGGCCGTGACTGAGAGCCAGGCGAAGGACCACCTGGCCGTGTGTTTGGAGCTTGTGAAGAAGAGCTGCGCAGATGATTTGTCCAAGGAGAAGACGATCACCTTGCGCAACAAGATGGTGCAGAGCTGCGCCAAATGAGGGGGTGACTAACGACTGCGACGCAGCGACGGCGACATCGAGGCAGGGTGAGAACTGGGCGCCGCGCTGGCGAGTGCACCAGTTCCGATTAAGTTCGCCGCGCACGGTGGGGACGTGCGCGGAGTGTTTTGTGTTGAAAACAAGCGAGTTGAAAGGGGGCGTGCATCGTCGTTGCCACACTTGTGCCTCGAATTACCTGGTCAGAATCCTCGGAATTGCGTTTGCAGGGGGGGTGGGTTTGGAGCGAAGGGCGCTGTATTATTTTATTTTCTCTGGTGGGCGCATGCGGCGCGGGCCACGTCCCAGGCGCCCCGACGCTTGAGGGGGGATGTGGTTGGCGCCTTTCGCTCGCAAATCCACCACCGTCCGACGATGACCGCACCGCGGGAGCAGAGGCTGGGAGGAGGACGTAGGAGGGTATACGTTTAGCATAGGCACACCCCTCTTGGACCGCCGTTGGTTATTCCTTTTGTGGCCAGCGGGCTGGTGAAACGGGGTTCGCGTTTCACTGCTGACATCTCGCGTTACTTACCCATATGTGTGATAACGCGAGCCCGCGCTCAGCCACCACCTCGCCGTTGCTGGTTGACTAAACCATGGATCGTTATTAAGGGGGAGGGGGGGATATGATCAGGCGGAAGAGGGACGTGGGTCCCTGGCCAAGGTTGCACATGCCAACATATTACAATCACATGTACCACCTGGCACTGGACGTGTCAACCATATATGACGCATGGTGGAAGGCGTGTTTTGGTTATTGAACATGATTAATGTGGAGCATATGTTGGAATATGTGAAAATTGTGTTGGCAATTATGAATATCTGTATTTGAAAATATGTGGTGGTTACTACACTTAAAACTACACACGTTGAATATGTTCACAATGTAATGCCATAAATACACCTATTAGAATATTGATTTTAGGATTAATTCTATATATAATAAACATTGATCGTCACACGTTTGCAAACGTTTGCAAACGTTTGCAAACGTTTGCAAACGTTTGACAAACGTTTGACAAACGATTGTCACTATGACAGACGTTTGTCAAACGTTTGTCACGATGACAAACGTTTGTCAAACGTTTGTCATACGTTCGCAAACGTTTGCAAACGTTTGCAAACGTTTGCAAACGTGGATAAACATCTGAAACAAATACAATATCGTGTTGTCGTTAATTCAGTAGTACATCAATGTATTCATGTATGGATTGTGTTGTATTTTAATTGTTTCTATCACACAATTGTACTAAGGACGTCGATTTGCGACCACGTGTTTTATATAATTATATGTACATGTGATATGTAGACACATAACTTGAAACGCGTCACTGTGATATGTTGTGTGCATTTGAATCACTACGATTTGTTTTGTGTGTATTGCTGCACCACACACGCACACAATTGTCTGACTTCGCCGAGCCTAGCACCATTGATCGTTCACTGGTGCGTGATAGGGTTACCAATTGGGCATGATGACAGCGTTGGGCCCGTACGTGTGCAATATGTGTGATGTCACCCTCCAGCCGTGTGCAATCAGGTTGGGAGTTCAAAGCAACTGCGGCCCACGTCTAACTGAGACAGTTGCTGCGCCAGTGCCATGGCCCCGAAGTCCAAGAAGGCGGAGTCCAAGGGGGTCAAGTCGACCATACGGGTCACATGGTCAGAACCGCCCACCGAACCATCCCGAAGGACCGATTGTTACGTTTCGTCTGGTGAATGTGTTCTGGGACCTACCAGTTTGTGAAACTTCGGTGACACGGCGTAGTGGCTCTGTCAGTCAGATGTACGGCCCCGTTTTATAGGTCATGCGGCGTCCTGCGGCTGCTGCGCGTGGCGGCGCTGATCAAGCGATCGTCCCGTTTGGCCCCAAGGGGACAGTTTGGCCTAACGTCGCAGTTCCCAACGTGTCAGGGTTTGCGCGTTTCCATGGCTCAGATGCCTGAGTCAGGAACGCGCGCAGTTCCAAACATCTGTATGTTCACATTCTTCCTTGCTAGGAACAAGATCGCCTACCTGCACGCGAAGTCCAAGGGCATGTCCTTCGCTGATCGCGTTGAACTATTCAGGACCGCCGTTCTGCTTCACAAAATGCTTGACGCTTCGCGCATCCCCAAAAGCGACCCGCTCTCTGGAATTCGCATTGGAGCCGCATAAACAATAAAAAAAAATATCCCCACCAGCCCATCCAAAAGCGATGCCCAGGCGAATTACGGTGGCCAGGGAAGTAAGGGAGCATACAGAGTAGCAGCGGGTTGGGGGACCCGTCTTACCCAAAAGGGGCGAGGATGGAGGAGGAGTCGGAGGAGGATGAGGACGATGGGGGGGAGGATAGGGAGGAGGGGCAGCAGGTGGGACGAGTGGGAGGAAGGAGGATGGAGGAGAGGGAATAGGCGGATGATGAGGAGGAGGGGGAGGAGGAGGAGGAGGAGGATGAGGAGGGGGAGGAAGAGAATAGGAAATACGGAGGATGAGACTAATAAAGTGGAGGAGAAGGGGGAGGAGTAGGCCGACAAAAGGAAGAGGAGGGGGAGGAGGAGGAGAAATATGAGAAGGAACAATAACAATGACGCGCACAATAGCCTCCTAGGATGTCCATTGGAAGTTGTTTTGGGATCCTCTTGGAGCGCCTGTGGGGTTCTCGGGTGCCTCGGGGATCCTTGAGGCCTCTTGGGGGTCTAGGGGGGCCCTTCAGGGCCCCTTGGGGACTTCTTGTGGCCTCCTGGGCGCCTCTTGCGGCGCTCTTGGGGGCCTTGGTAGCGCTCTTGTGGCCGTCTTGGGGGTGTTCGATCAGAGGAAGGGGGTCACCCGATTCGCCTCCACCCTCGGGGCCTTCCGAAATCGGCCACAACCTCAGTAAAACCTATCAGTTTGTCTTCCTCGCCGAGGCCGTTTTGGGCGCTCCAACTACCAGCGAAAGCCCTTGTACAGGCCAAGGGGAGGGGGTCAGGGGGAGGGGTAAACCCCTCCCCGAAGGGGGGCAAGGGAAGATTGAGGAGGAAATTCCTTAAACCACCTACGCCCAGAGGGCTGGTGGGATTACATGCGAGTCATGCCCAAGCGAGCCCCGAAACATACATTCAGTTTGTGCGCCAGGAGAGTTGTCAAACGATGGTTGTGAACTGAACGTGGGGGATAGAAATATGGAGCGTGGATGGGGGTGCGACGGCGAGAGGGAGGCTTTGCGATCGACAAACGAATGAGATCTCGCAGGAAGGAGGGCACCGCTGGCGACACGGAGCAGCTGCGCGTGATGTTCAACGCTGATGAAATCAGGAATCTGTTTGGGAATTTTCGTTCGGCGCGCCAGACCGACCAGGAGGCGGCAGAGGCGTGGCGCAAGATTGATGACAAGGCCCTCAGGACGGGCAAGACCCTCGCCAAGCGCAAGCTTCTGACTGCATTCTTGAAGGACCCAGGGGTTGGCGAGCAAGCGCACCCCCTTGCGTATGTTTGAAACGTGGTTGCACCGTGTCTGAATAGCCTGTCGGGGTTGCGCGTTGCGTGGCCCTGTCGGCCAATTCAGGCGCGATGCCCCCATGAGTCAATAATGCGCAATGTATGGCATCGGTATCGATGCCATCAACGGTCTGTTGGCGAACGACGGTGCACGTGACAATGGCGACGACAATGAGCGCGACAGCGATGGTGACGGCGCTGCCTCGCAGAGGACCCCGACATGAAGAAGACGTTTTGGAGCACCGTCAACGAGTGCGGGGTCAGCGAGTCGCTGGACCGCAAAACGCAGTGGAAAACTTGGAAACAACTTATGGAGAAGTACACGGAGAGCGAGGTGGAGGAGATGGTCGAGAACCACTCTATGCAGGTCACGCATCTGTCAAATAGCGACCCCCGAGAATGTGCGTGGCACTCGATGCGTTGTCGCAGCAGGCGTTCCTACTCTAGTGTTGCGTTGGGCCCCTTGCTTCCCACCTGCGCAAGAGCGCGTGGTGCAAAGCCCTGTCGCCGAGGGCCGACGTCGAAGCTCGCACGGTGGATAGGTGGGGAGCGGCAAGGGAGGGGAGATGGATCAGGGCGAGGGGCAAGGACGTGGCGATGGGGCAGGGGGGCATCAGGGAGAAGTGAACGATAAGCCAGGGGCAGTGGCAAGGATAGGTCATGAGTCATGGAGGGGCGAGGGCTAAGGGGAGGCTGGAGAGAGGAGAGGGGGGCCGAAGGGAGAGGGATAGAGAGATAGAGAGATCGGGAGAGGGGGGGAGAGAGAGAGAGCGAGAGAGAGAGAGAGGAAAAAAGGATAGAGGTACATATTTACACACTTATGTTTATATATACATACATATATATATACATAGGGGGTACATGTATATATATATATGTATATATATACATATATATATATATATATATGACTAGACACTGCGAGCCATGCGAAGCATGCGCGGCGGGGCTTGGGAGAGCGCCCAGGTGAAGAAGAACCCTCGGGCGCCGACTCGGAAGTTGTACCTCGACTTCGACGACTCGCACGTGAAGAGCTTCCGCCGCGCCAGGAAGAACAAGATGACAGGCTCCAGTGAGTTGGGCGACGAGGAGAGCACGCAGCTGAGGGGCGAGATGCAGAGGGCCAAGATGCTATCGGACGTCGCTGGAGGACGCTCAGTTTGAATTATCATGTTTTTTTTTTTTGTTTTTCTACATTTCCCCGCTGGCCCTACCCCTCTTCCCGCCCCTGCCTCGCTTCGTCGGCCGCGTCGTCCGCATCGCCACGCCCGCGCCCCATCCCCCCCCCCCCCTATCCTTATCATCGTCCCCACCCCCTACCCTTTTTCCCCCTCCCCTTCCTCCATATCCGCCTTCTCCTGCTTCTCTCGTCCAGATCGCAATGTGTGCCTTTCGTGGTTGAGACAGTCTGGCACCAGGTCCCGTTTGGGGTCGCCAAATGTTTGATCGCTCCTAGGGCGCGCACATTCGTGTCTTGGATGTATACTTTCGCGCTGCGTTCTTCCGATGGTCTGATTGGGTTTCGCAGTGTTGTCTTGCCTATATGGCCCTCCCTCGCACAGGTCGATAGCATTGGTGGTTCGATCGTCCTTCCCTCCCCGCCTCGCCCTCGGCCGCTGTCGGCGTCGGAACCCTGGCACTGACGGCTTCGCCGACGTGAGCACACGACAAAAACACGAAGCCTCACCAGGGAATGTTCGGAACATGGGCCTGAACATCTCGTCTGACAATGAGGCGGACGACGAGGACGACGAGGCTAACGACTTCGCCCGCTCTGGCACGACCTCCAAGGGCCGCGGCGGTCGAGGTCGCGGTCGCGGCAACCGTGGCGCGGCGCAGGTTGTGTCTGGGCTCTCTCGCGGTTGCCACGCGGTTGCATTGTTGTTGTTGTTGGTGTTGGTGGTGTTGTTGTTGGTGTTGTTGTTGTTGTCGGTGTTGCTGTTGTTTTATATTTCTCTCCCTCTCTCTCTATATATATATATCCTTCTCCCTCTCTCTCTCTCTCTCTCTCTCTCTCTCTCTCTCCTTCTCGATCTCTTTCTGTTTCTATCTTTCTCAATGTAATTACCCCTGCTCCCCGCCTCTCCCTCCGCCCCTCCCAAACCCCGCCATCCTCGCCTAACCTGTCATTATCCTTGCCCTCCCCCTTCGGTCCTTCCTGCCCGCGATCGTTCCTCGCAGCTTCCCGCCTTTCCCTTCGCAAGGGCGACCGATGGGGGCGAGAGATGGGCGCGGGTCTGGCGTCAGCGAGTGATCTTGAGAAGTTCAAACCCGATGAACAACGATAGCGAGGTGGAACAGGGGTGAGGTCGCCACTGCCAAGTCAACCGCCGACGATGGGGGGAGGGCGAAGGGGGGGATGGGGACGCGGCCACTGACAAAACAAACACGCCCACAGGCCGACAAGCCGAAGAAGGAGAAGGATGTCACTATCAACGTGATCCTGTCGTTCGGGGACACGCTGCAGGAGGTGAGAAAGACGGACCTCAGCAACTACAAGGAGTGCGCGAAGTACATGAACGGCTGCATCAAGAACATACAGGCCGCTGCGCTAAATCGGATGTATTGGCTTTTACCTGGGGGGGCGCACGTGCTCATTATAAACTCGAGCTTCCTCTCAAACCTGTCATGCTCCATTCTCAGGCCCAAGCTGGGCCACGTGGAAGCCCTGGGCCCGCTGATCTGGCGTCGGTCGGTTCTGATGCGCGCTCTCCCGTTGACGAACGCGCGCGCCCGCGCTGCCCATGCGCGCGGTGCACAGGTGAGTTTTTGTTTTGTCCAAGGGGGGCTGTGGGGGACACAAAAAAACATCGCTAGGTCAAAAAACAGTGGTCGGTACTGCGGGTCCATGGCCGAGATGCGCGCACGCGGGTTCAATGTAGGGCCTGCGTGGGGGGGCGCAATGCATTCCATTATTCGTCATGCTACTTGTGGTGCCTCGATTGAGGCCTTCATCTCCAACATCCAGAACATCATCAGGGAGAAGAAAGAGGAGTCCACCACTGCAGACGTGGATGCAGCCAAGAAGGCGCCTCTCGTTGATGACAATCCTTTTTCACCGCCCCAGGGCGTTGTGATGACATGTGGCAATTGCGTTGTATGAATTCCTGGTATAGCCCGAATCGGCTTCTCGTGGCGAAACCCCCAACTGAATTCAACTGAGTTGGACTGTGCTGAACTGAACTGGCTGGTCGTACCTGCTTCGGCAAATTTATTCTCGGCCACTGAGGGCCCGCGTTATGGTGCATCCAACCAGGGGCAGCGTTATTCTCGGCAGCCTGTGGCACAACCTATGGCGCAGCCAATCGGGGATGTATTCTTGGCGGCCGAGGTAGGGCGCGGTGGTACTATCGGTGGCCGAGGGCGCGGTTCATGGCGTTGCTAGGGCGCGGTGTTAGTCTCTTTAGCAGATGGCGCAGATTATGGCATAACCAATAGGAGGCGGTGTCCGCCTCGGCGGCCAAGGGCACGACCGATGGCGCAAACAAAGGTGAGGCTCGCGGCGAACGAGGGCAATTTCAAAACGACTACCGATGGCATTGCGAGGGGTCGGAAAGTGAGCAAGAGGATGATGATAATGAGCAGGAGGGAGACGACGAGGGCGCAGATGGCGGGGTCCAAGCTATGACGAGCACCAGAAGGGGCAAGCCGAGAGAAAAGGACCAGGACTACACGAACGGTAAGAAGTAAACAGATGAGGAGAGGTGCGACGACGGGGGCGGGGACAACGAATCCGATGAGGACGACGGTGAGAACAACGTGGGCCGCGAAGGGGACGATGGCGATGGTGGCGACAAAGGCGGCGAGGACACAGACCGATGGCGACGACGACCACGCCAGCAGCAACAACGGCGAAAGCAATGGCGGCGGCGACGACGATGGGCATACACGGCGACGTTGGCGACCGCGCTCAGAACACCGAAGATGGTTTGACATCCGCGCGGGTACGGGGCCGCGCCCGATTTATGTTTACCGTTTGGGCTGGCACCAGGGCCCAAACAGAAAGCTGAGTTGTGATGTGGGCTGTCTCGAAGTCCATATCAGACCTCTCATCGACAGAAGTCTGCCGAGTAGCGTGTGCCGTTTCGAAGAGGGCGTCCTCGCTTGCGCTCTCCCCCCCCATGCGCTCCATATCACGCCTGGCGTTCTGTATTAGACCTCTCCCGCGCGCCAATCATCACTCCCGTTCTACTTCGCTGCCTCCCCCCCCGCCCTTCCCGTCGCTGCCCTCGCCTCCGCCTCCGCATCATCTGTCCCTTCCATTCCCTGCAGCGTCCACGATGCCCCTTTACTCACCTGGTGCTGCTTCGTTTGGCTCACTTTCTACAGTGCTGACATTGCGTCCCGCTGACAGGCGCTCAACAGCGCGCGCTATTTGTCTGGCACGTTCGGGGACCTTTCGCTCGACGACAACCCCTCGCTCGCTGGGGTGCAGAAGGCCATCTCGACCGCCCGGCATTTCTTCAAGGGCGTGGCGAAGCCCAAGATTATCAACTGGTTCGTTTTGCGCTGCCGCGGCCTCGAGAGGCCTCGTGCGGCTTCTGGGCGCAGGGGGGATCTGTTGGAGGGGGTGTGGGCGAGCAGGGGGCAGAGGTCGCTATTACATGTGAGTGAGTGGTTGGGGAATGGGGGGGGCGGGGGGGAGGCTGATCCCAGAGTGGCCGCCATTGCGTTGAGTTCTGAAGGCGGCGCCAATTGCAGCAACGACGATGCGTTTGCAGTGCGGGCGAACGGCCCCAGATGTGTGAGGGGTGGCGAGGGGCCGATACAATTCTCAGCTGCAGGGCGACAGTCGCTGTCATTGTGGCACTTGGCGGCGCCGCGTTCACGAGGCAGACGGCATGGCCTCCGCTGTTGCATTATTGTTTGTGCTCTCCTGGCCGCGCGACCTGGGCATGCACCCAGAGGGCAGCGCGTGCCAATGCAATCGGGCTCGGCTGGGAAGTCTTTGCACCCCCCATGTGTAACCCCTTTCCCACTAGTCCACCCCCTCCTCTTTCCGTGAGCCCCACTCACGGATTCCCATGATCAACGTGCCAGAAATGGTGTCTTGGGAGGAATCAGGACTATGCGGGTGCAGCACTTATGTTGATTCGCGGTGTTGAAGTCCCAACATGGCGATCCGTCACGATTCGGGATTGCCACTCTGCCTTATCTAGCTTGACACGCCAGATCAATTATCGCAGTTTCTTCTCTTCTGCCCCCCCACCCCCCGCCCATCGGCGCCCCCCCTTCCCGCGATTGACCCAGCGGCGAGGGCGGTGGGTGCGGGCGAAGCTAACTAGGGTTCAAGGTTCAACTAGAACATTACCTTGGGGCCAACCACAATGCCCCCGCCGCGGCGGCAGAAGCGCCGCATCGATACCGAGCCCGATATTGCAGGCGTGTCTGATAGCAGCAGTGATTGCGAGGAGCACGGGAGAGTGCATTTACGTCGATCGATGCGCTCGGCTGCTCCCGAAAAAGGCAGTTCCCCCGACGTTGGCACTCAACATATGATCGTGATCCCCCTTCTTTACCACTGTCAACGACCACCATTGGAGGCCAGACGGGCGGGGGAGGGGGGCGGGTAAACGGGAAGGCGAAATGCAAAAGCTATGTTTTTTTTTGCATCCCTCCTTCCCGCAACCCATCTGCCTCCTCTGCCTGGTTTTCTTTCGCTGCCTTTGTTCCTCCGTCCGTGGCAGCCGAGCGAATCGATCGCGTCCTGATCGTCGCACTTCGCTTGAAGCGACCCCAGGGCGAGCACGTCAGGTCTTCGTCTTCCTTCGCGACTTTACTGTTGCAGGAATGGGCATGGGGCAAATTATCTGGGGCGGACGTGCAGCGGTACTGCCGCGCTGCATATCGCGACGGCTTGACGGGGCCAGAAGAGATTTCGAATATTGCTGGTATGGTGTCTTGGGGAACAAACCCTGGCAACGTGCACGAAGCCCTTACGGCGAAACACTTGAAGAATAACCCATTCCCTGCTCCTGAGATCGTGAAGGTCAAATGCCGGGCGCCCCGCACGCTGGACGTGATGGAGTCACCGTGCCACATTTTGTGCCCGCACGACATGTTTTCGATGATGTTTCACAATTACCCTGAAAAGTTCAGAGACATCCTGGGCGTGGACCGTCTGCAGAGCTTTTGGGACGGCGCTTCCAGGTGGCAAGCAAGGGAAACCCTCCTCTAGAATGGGGGAGGGGGAATAGGGGGTTGGGTAGCAAGTGGAAGGGGAAGGGGGGTGGGAGGGAGGAGGGGGGCGCTTCGCACCCCTGCTCAATGGGGCCCGTTTGCACCCCGATTCCGGATTCAACCAGACACCTTCCCCGCCCCGTTGCTTTACCCCCTTCCCCGCCCAATCTCCTCAACATCAAATCGCGTGTCCCCTGACAGGCGCGACCCTCGTCTGATACGACATCCAGTATGGGGGGTGGAGGGCTACAGAAAATGGGCTATACCAATGAAAATTCATGGGGATGGGGCTGAGTTCCAGACGCACGACTCCATGATGTGCGTGTCTTTTACATCGTTGCTGGCCAATGGCAATGCCAAGTCTGTTTCGTTTCTAGTGACTTTGTGGCCGCTTTCGGCAACGGCCAAAATGTCAGAGCATGGCGCCGACACTTGGGCAGAGATCTGGAAGATCATCGCATGGTCTCTCAACGCAATGGCACAAGGCCGCCACCCCGACCACGATCGCAAAGACTCTGTCTTGATTCCGCTCGCCCCCGCCCCCATCTCCCATGCGCCTGGGGAAAAAAAAAGCTTGGCGGGGGCTCACATGAAAGGCGTCGGGGAGAGGGGGCGGGGGGCCGATGGCGGGGCCAGGGGTGGGGCAGGAGGGAGAGTGGAAAGGAGGTGGGGGTGGGGGGCTAGCGGGCTTAGGCGACTGCGGGGAGCAGGGTGGGTGGGGGGGAGGGGGAGAGGAGGCAACGGAGGAACGCGGTGCGGAAAGGATTGGGAATGCAAGAGGTGAAGAGGCCATTGATGGTGGGGGGAGGACAAATTTTATGGTTCGCGTCAACGGTCACACGCTGGTTTCCCTGGTGCATCAGGGAGCGGATTGGCATGGCGTAGTATTTCCAGCTGACTCTCGCAGAGGTAAGTTGGCTGGCGATTACCTGTGTAGCGAAGAGTTCCCATTCAGGGGGTGGATTTATGCCATAATAGGAGATATGGATTTCTTTTCCAAAGATTTGGGGACCCCTGCTCCATCGAGCGAGGAGATGTGCTGGTTATGTTCGGCCAACCGCCAGACGGGCGCAGGCGGTAGGCCGTGGAACTGTTTCCATAAAGATCGGTGGCCCAACCATTGGATGACGACGCCCCGCAATCCCCCCTTTGTGTTCACGCATCCTTTGTTCCAGGCGTGGGGCGTGACGGGTTACAGCCTCGCGCTCGATAGTATGCATGTAGTGGATTTGGGATTGACGTCCCATGCGCTGGGGAACGCGCGTTACGAAGTTGTGTACGAGCAAAGTGATCTTCCTGCAAAGGCAGCGACGCAACAGTTGTGGGAACACATTCTGGATCTATATGTAAGGTTAGACATCCCACACCGTACTTCAAAATTCGGCCGAAACATGTTTGTATCAAAACCGAGCTCGCCGCACAGTGACTACCCATGCTTGAGTAAATCTTTGAAAGCTGCACAGCAACGGTGGCTGGTTCCAGTTATGGTCAAAATTTCAGAAGCGCATGACGACGGCAGCGAACCGCGCAAGATGCGCTCGCTGATGTTGGTGAACCTTGCCAGGTTTTACCATGAATTAGATGCGGCTGACTTGTACCTTGAGCCTGGAGCAGCGGCTCGGGTCTTATCTGCAGCTGAGAACGCCCTCGTTCTTTATTCTGCCCTTGCCACCAAGGCAATGCGTGATGGCAAGTACAAGCATTCAGTTGTAAATAAACATCATATGTTTTGGCATTTGGCCCAAGGGGCCAGGTACGTGAACCCGCGGATGCTGTGGTGCTACATGGCAGAAGATTTCATGAGAATCATAACGAAAATCGGCTCGGCTGCTCTCATGGGCAGCCCGACTTTGGCACTGTCGGCCAAAGGTATAGAGCGCTGGCGCATAGGCAGGTTCTTTGATCTGGACCGCGGTCTGGACGATGACTAG
Organism: Prorocentrum cordatum; assembly: GCA_963575745.1. Taxonomy (NCBI): domain Eukaryota; class Dinophyceae; order Prorocentrales; family Prorocentraceae; genus Prorocentrum; species Prorocentrum cordatum. Next base: position 71,133 of record CAUYUJ010002566.1, on the reverse strand, counting down.
CTAATGCCATTGGTCATTGGCGGCGGGAAGGAGGTATGGGAGGATGTGGGAGGAAGGAGGAATGACGCGGAGACGCCGGAAGTAGGTGGGTGGGTGGGTGAAGAACGAACAGGGGAACGTAGAACGACAGATGGGAGGAGGGGTGACGACAGAAGGCTGGAGGCCGAGCGAGTTCTCGGAACTTGGCATCGCTCGGACGCGTGCAGTATCCTTCGGCGAGAATCATCGAGGAGCACCCTTGGCCACTTGGCGAACAAAAACACGCACGAAACCGAAACAAGCACAGGGAATGGACGTCCGAGCGATTGCCAAGGAAGGCTGGAGGCCGAACGTGTGCTCGGCTGGCTGGAGGCCGAGCGCGTGCCGTTCGCTGAACAACAGATTGCGGCTTCGCCGCGCGTGCGTGCAGTGCAAAAATTCCTGTCCATTCACCCCCTGTCTGGCGTTCTGACCAGGATTTCATGCCCTCGGGCCAGACGCCAAGAGTAGGACTTGTCGTCTAAGCCGAGATGCCGCAACGAATCCAGTCGTGGCGACGGGTCCCTTCCGATCCTCCATGCCGTGTCGGCGTCGTCTTCTTGGGCGTTGTCTGAGGGGTTCGAGCCGACGTCAGGAGAACAACGATAATGGGAATGAAAACGAGGAGGAGGAGAAGGCTTGTATCTGCCTTCAGCCCCGAGTTCCTTCGCGCGGAATTGCCCGATAAACGTTTGACAAACGTTTGCAAACGTTTGCCAAACGTTTGCAAACGTTTGACAAACGTTTGCAAACGTTTGTCGTGGGTTGTGGGCGGACAATCACCTGTTGTTCGCGGTCATTCGGCGCGTTCCTGCGCGCGCGTGCGCGCTAGTCATGCGCGAGCAATGGAACAACTAGGAGGAGGAGAGAGAGAGAGAGAGAGAGAGAGGGCGGAGAGGGCGAGAGTAGGATGGTATATGAAGAGGTGGATCGCCCAGGTGGGCCCCTGCAGGGCTCTGGTGCCCCTCTCCTACTCTCTCCTCCTCCACCTTCTCCTCCTCGTCTCTCTCTCTCTCTCTCTCTCTCTTTCTTTCTGTCTCTCTCTCTCTCTCTCTCTCTCTCTCTCTCTCTTTCTTTCTCTCCTCCTAGTTGTTCCATTGCGGCCAAGATCGCGAATGTGGTAAACTCATCACTGGCATGATATGCGCTCGATCGCGCATGACTAGCGCGCACGCGCGCGCAAGAACACGCCGAATAAACGCTAACATCATGCGCCTGCCCGCCCACAACCCACGACAAACGTTTGCAAACGTTTGTCAAACGTTTGTCGTGCAATTCTGCGCGAGAAACTCGCGGTTTACCAACGTTTGTCAGTATTTGTATGTTTTTCGCTACCCAAAATGGTTCGTTCGCTACCCATTTTTGAAGGCGGCCGCTATCGATTCTCGCGGCCCTTAAAATTCGGTAGCAGAAATGGCCATCCCTACCCATATTCACGCGTTGGACGGTTACGACCCAAATTTTACGTTTCGCGCTTGCGCTACCCATTTTTTTCGGTAACGTATGATCTGGGTGGGCACCTCCCCCGGGGCGCGGATCCACCGGATCTGTCCGGATCTGTCCGGAAACGGTGCCGGATGCCGCTCTGGGCTCCTCTGGGCACCTCCCCCGGGGCCGGTTTTGTGAGGATGTCTCAAGCGAGGGCGCCGGTTTGGGATTCGTCACCGGATCCAGCGGATCCAGCGGATCCACCGGATCTGTCCGGAAACGGTGCCGGAGGCCGCTCTGGGCTCCTCTGGGCACCTCCCCCGGGGCCGGTTTTGTGAGGATGTCTCAAGCGAGGGCGCCGGTTTGGGATTCGTCACCGGATCCAGCGGATCCAGCGGATCCACCGGATCTGTCCGGAAACGGTGCCGGAGGCCGCTCTGGGCTCCTCTGGGCACCTCCCCCGGGGCCGGTTTTGTGAGGATGTCTCAAGCGAGGGCGCCGGTTTGGGATTCGTCACCGGATCCAGCGGATCCAGCGGATCCACCGGATCTGTCCGGAAACGGTGCCGGAGGCCGCTCTGGGCTCCTCTGGGCACCTCCCCCGGGGCCGGTTTTGTGAGGATGTCTCAAGCGAGGGCGCCGGTTTGGGATTCGTCACCGGATCCAGCGGATCCACCGGATCTGTCCAGAAACGGTGCCGGAGGCCGCTCTGGGCTCCTCTGGGCACCTCCCCCGGGGCCGGTTTTGTGAGGATGTCTCAAGCGAGGGCGCCGGTTTGGGATTCGTCACCGGATCCAGCGGATCCAGCGGATCCAGCGGATCTGTCCGGAAACGGTGCCGGAGGCCGCTCTGGGCTCCCCAGAGAGACAGAACAGGCAAATTATTAGTCGTTACCTAAAATTTAGAAGATCTACTAAAAAAATAGAAGTTACTAAAAAAAATAGTTTAGCCGCAACTAAAATATAATATATATCAGCATGATAAATTTTAGTAGTTCGGGTTATGCTACTTTATTGTAGAGTCGGGGGGCTTACAGATGAAGCATGGGGGCTTACAGATGAAGCACGGGGGGCTTGCAGGGCCATAGGCCCTCGGTTCTGTCGTCCGCACGTCGGCTCAAACCACCCTGGCCCCTGGGGGCCACGCCCCCGAGCGGGGCGTTTTTGGCCACCATGTCCGTCGAACAGCTCTCGATGTTCGGCGAGACCGTCGACATGGTGGCGCGCCGCGAGTTTCGCGGCAGCACGTTGGACGTGGTCCCCGTCTATTAATGCGTGCCGAAACGTCCAGAGAGATTCATGAGACAGTGAGGAGATTCATGAGGAGAGTGAGGAGGAGAAGAAGAAAAATGAGTCGGGAGGAGAGGAAGAAAGGGAGGAGAATAAAGGAGGGGGACAACCCACCGTGCCATGACGGAGGAGGGGCAGGAGGAGAAGGGAGGAGGGCAGGGAGGAGGAGAGGGAAGAGAAGGGAGGAGGAGAGGGAGGAGAAGAAGAGGAGGATAGGGAGGAGAAGGGAGGAGAAGGATGAGGAATATGGATCAAAACTGGGAGCTCGATCTCTTTAGAGGAGAAGGATGAGTCAGGGGGAAAAAGGAGGAGGGGGTGAAGAGGGGAAGGATCAGGAATAAGGACAAAAATGGAAGAGGAGGAGGAGGATGCGGAAAACGGAAAAAATACTCATACGATCGAGCTCCCAGTTTTGATGCCGAGAGGAGGAGGAGGAAAGCCCGGTCGAATTCACGCACGACTTCAGCATGCTGGCGCGGTACGCTGGCTCCCTGGGCTGCGCCGTGAAGCGGTGCGGCCCCGTGGAGCAGCTCGCGCGACGCGAGCAGTGGGACGACGCCGTCAGGTTCTGAGGGCGAACGTCTCACCATACCTTTTTTATATGTTACATGTTTTTTTTTATGTGATGTCTGAGATTACAAATGGAATTACAGATTACATCTGTAATATGTAATTCCATATTGTTGTTATAATTTCTAGGTAACAAATTGACAATCCGTACCATATGTAATTATATGGTAATTAGTTTGTAAATCAATATGTAATCTGTAATTCCGTCTGTAATCTGTAATTTCGTCTGTAATCTGTAATTCTATATGTAATCTGTAATTATATCTGGAATATGTAATTCTATATGTAATATGTAATTTCGACTGTAATCTGCAATTCTGTCTGTAATCTATATTTCTGTTTGTAAGTTTGAGTTCCGTGTGTAATATATAAATTATGATGTAATTGATAAGTCAATACGTACTATGTAATTAGATCGACAATCTGTAATTCTGTCTGTAATCTGTAATTCTGTCTGTAATCTGTAATTCCGTCTGTAATTTACTTCTGACTTACAGATTACATTCGGAATTACAGGTTACATACGGAATTACAGATTACAGACGGTGCTGATTCGTTGCCGTTGCATCCCGAGGGCGGTGCTGGCCGTGCAGGAGAACGGCCTCGTGTTCTTCCGCCCGCAGAGCACGTTCTGGATGATCGAGAATGCAGATCGCGACGTGGCGGCGAGGACATTGATTTTGTTCCTTCACCTCCTGCTTCGCACCCTGCTCCTCCTGCTCCTCATCTTTCTTCTTCCTCCGCCTCCTTCTCCTCGTCCTTCATCACCCCCTCCCTCTCCTGTTTTTCATCGCTCATCCTCCTCCGCCCGCCTCCCTCATTTCCCCCACCTCAGCCTCGCCCAAAAACCATGACCAACAGAAGCCCACATTCATCACGATCCCCCCCCCCCCTCTAGCCGACAGGACTGCCGACGGGCCGGATGGCGACCCAGGGCCGCGCGCGGAGGGCAACGCCGCGATCGAGGGCGTCCGCCAGGCAGCGCTGCTCTCACCATCTATCTCAGTTATCATCTCCACTTTCCCTTTCCCGAAAACTTCCGCACTACGATTCCGCACTGCGGTTCGGGCCCGTCGGAACCATCGGAATCATAGTGCGGAAATTTTCGGGGGAGGCACCGTGACCGACCGAGGAAACATGTCCTTGCGCTGTTGCTCGTCGGTCGTCGTCTCGAGCTCATCGACCCGTTTCGCAACGCCCCCCCTGCCCGTCCGTCTCACACTATTCGTGTCCCCCTGCGTCTTCCAAATCTAGATTCCGAAGCTGAATTTCAGGAAATGCGGGGAGGAGCTCCCCCCCTCCCCGCATTTCCTGATACAAGTAATGATGCACATGATGTATGCGAGGCCCTCATCGCATCCATTGCCCCGCTCCGCAAACCCCAAAGCCACAACGTCGAAAGGGCATTGCATCCAAAAAACACTACTTTGGAACATGTTCGGAAACCGTTTTATGAGGGGGGTCTGCCATCTCGAATGCGTGAGAGGAGGGGTTCGTGCTCGTGGCCGCCAGGATGCGAATTCGAAATACCACACAGGGGGGGGGCCCTGGATCCCACCCCTTCCCCAACCGCATCCATCTGCATAACCTGTGCATCCGTAGCCATTTTGGCTCAGAAGGTCTGGTCGACCACCAGGCCGCTCGATGGAATCGAGCGCGCGCAGCGTTCGGTACCGCACTCCATATTGGAAGCCATCGCCAGGCGTCGAGGGGACAGAGGAGATATGCAAGGCTATAGGCCTCACTATTGACCATGTTGCGAAGGGCGAGTACCCTTCAAACGATATGAAAAACGGTATACGCACTGATTACCTCAACTCGTGCAGCAAAACCCTCGCGGCTCTCATGGAGATCGATCCCAGGGGAGGCTTCTTCCATCAGGGTGACATCGTGTCGGGCATCAAGTTGTGCATGCTGCGCAACGTGAGCGCCTGCATCAAGGTTCGCAAGCTGGCAGCCGAGGCCCATGCATGTGATATGCATATGCTGTTGCTCACCAGCTCGTCCTCTCCCTGCTCGTGCGTGCCGCCCGTATCCCGTCTTCGTCGGTTTCGGATCGGGGTTCTCCGTGTCCGAAGGGCCCCCCCCGCCTCCCCCCTCACCCAGCATGGTGCATATCAGAATTGCATGTCGTTCCCCAGACCATGAAGAGCGAAGCCGACATGCATACAAAACTGGGGTATCTTTACAGAGTGATGTTGTTGCATTGCCGGATCAAGTTTGCACAGTGGATGAGTCTGATCGCAAAGCACGGGAGGGACAACATCGACTCCAACATTTCGTGTCATCCAGAAGGGCTCCGTCGTATTTACATTGCCATGGAGATCGGCCAGCGCTGCCGTGGACCTGCTATCATGGGCATGCCGACGCCCGCGATTGACCGACCACGCACCTACGCTGGCTTGGCGTCTTCGGGCAGCACCTGGAGGCCCAACCCGTTTCCAGCATTCCGCCTCCCCGAACCCTTGGAATCGGATAGAGCAGCTGACCAGAGCATCGTTGTGCGCAGCCCATCCATGCGCAGTTCGTCATCAGTGCGTTCAGTGGAGGCCCCTGGTTCGCCAGGGCCAGAAGCAGTTTCGATACAGGATTCGGGCTCGGAGACCCTCCCGCCATTAGAGGGCGACGCCCCCGAGGTCACCGTCCTCGATCCAGAGGAAGCCAGCGATGACAAGCAGGTCGTGGACATCCTCCTCAAAAATGGCACGATGGTCAAGCTTCTGGCTGACGGTGCATATGTGCCAGCCACGAGCGCTGTGGCAGGCGACTCGGGATTCATCGTTGCTTCTTGGGGTGCAGACGACCAGTACGAGACGACATTCGTTAACTCGAGGCTCCAGGAGGACGGCACCATCGGCGACGCCAAGGTCATCCCGCCTCAGCCCGATGGGAAGAAGAAGAAGATGGCGACGGTCGATGAGGAGGATGGCGAGGAGCTCGAGCACAGACCCGCCAAGCGCAGGCCAGCTGCTGCAGACAAGGACGCAGCCAAGCGGCCAGCTGCTGCCCCCCCTGCCCAGGAGGATGATGTTCCTGCGCTGGCAGCTGGCAAAAACCATCTTCAACTTCAAGTGGTCGCAGGACACAGCGGTGCTTCAACGGTTGTGTTCAGGACAACGGCCAAAGATAAGAAACAGATCCTCAATGTCTCACCGAATGAAACCGATAACCCGACACTGATCGCCACGCATGTCGCTGCCGATATCCGAGCACCCGTCTCGAGCCGCGAGGTGCCAGCGCCAGGCACTGTAGCATCCCTTCCTGCTGACATTGTGCAGGAATTTCGGGACATGGCCAGGGCTGCCAAGCGTGCGCGGCTGGCCGCATAGACAGATGGCGGCCACGGGAGGCCCGCTGCCGTTTGCAGTTGAAAAGTGTGCACATCATCAACATCATCATCCATCGCACCATCCATCCAACTCATGGGGTCTATGATCAAAACCAATCTCTAACAACGCCTTGGCTGCCGTTTTCGATTGTGGGCCGTGCAACGGGGGGTCGTTCGCGGAAACACACATCTGATCATATGAAAACGGAGTGGGCCCTCACGAGACAGATATACATGAGTGGACGTTCGAGGATGGAGGAAGGGATGGAGGGGGGAAGGACGGAAGAGGAGAGGGTACGACGATGGAAGAGGAGGGAGAAGGAGAGTCCACGTCCTCTTGATTGTCCCCCTCCTCCTCCTCCTCCCCCTCCCCCCCCCTGCCTCGCCGACGTGCTTCTCCTGATTCCTCACTCGCCCGCTGCGGGCCACTCCATCCCCCTCGCTATCCTCCGCATGCCCCCTGTTTCCCTAATCCCATGTCCTCGTCGTCCTTATTTCTCCTCCTGCTTTCTCATCATCCTCATTTTTCAGAGTGATCGCGCGCCCTGCCCGCAGGCCAACATAGTGCTGCGCAGGATCATCTTCCTGGCGCTGGTGTGCATCAGGCGCAAGGTGCACTTCGTCGTTGCGAACCCGTGCCAGTCAGCGCTGTGGTCATTTCCTTTGTGGCGCGCGCTGTGTCGGGAGCACCGCATCAGAGTTGGACAGGACGCAATGTGCAACTATGCTGCAGGTGAGATGGAACTCGCCGAGCGCATGCCAGTGAGGTTTGCTGGTTCCCCGTGGTGGGTGGCGCTCTGCGGCAGCACGTGCAAGCACTCCGACGACCACCTGAACCCCGAGGTCCGCACCAATGGCGCTGTGATGCGCGTGGGCTCTGCAGAGAGCAAGAAGTTCCCGTTCAGGTGGGCGCGCCATCCTCCTCCTCCTCCTCGCTCCTCTAATCTATATCCTCGTTCTCCTCCGCATCCTTCTCCTCTGCCACCTCTTCCCTCCACCGTTTCCTACTCCTCCTCCTGCTTCTATACTAGCATTTATTTATTTATTTATTTATATGTACATATATGTATGTATGTGTATCCTCGCCTTCCTCCTCCTCCTCCGCATATTTTTTCTATTCCTCATCCTCTCGTGTGCGTGCTGGGGGGCAGAGAGGAACGGCGCCCCCCGTAGGTGGACATCGATGTTCTATGATATCTTCGCAAAGTACAGGTCCCAGCAGGAGCCGTACAGATTCGCGGCACCTGCGTTTCTCGGTGCTGAGAACGACTCCGACTTCACCAAGGGCTTGAAGTGGCTCGAGGAACAACGGCCGCCCTCGCCAGAGCGAGATCCTGTGGAAGAGCTGTCGTCCGTCAGCGACAAGGCCGACCCCATTGAGATGCTCAGCGACGATGCCGAGGTCGAGCCGTCCAATATGAAGGGCGCAGCCACTCGCGGCGACGACGGCGAGAAGCACGGCGAGAGCAGCAGCGAGACGGACTCCGCTGTCAGGCAGGTGCGGCAGTTCGAAGCCGACGAGAAGCTCGCGCAGAGCTTCATCGAGGGCGGCAATGTAGGTAGCAGCGCTAGCAGCGCAGGCCCAGGCGGGCCGTCAATTCAGGTGGATGAATCACCTAGGCCCCAGAGAGGGCTCAAGCGGAATCATTCTGGAGCGAGCTCCAACGCGAGCCGCAAGAACCCGTTCCCATCGTTTCGGTCCGAGAGCCCGTGATTGAAAGTGCCGTGGCTGCGTGTGCTAGACATAGCAGTCTCAAGGTCAATCGTATCCTCTCCATAATATCGTCCTCCCCTCCTCAGTTCCCTCCTCCGAACAACCCTCGCTCGCCCTCCTTCGCCTCACCATCCCTCCCCACCCTCATGGTTACTGCTTATAAGTCCGAGAGATTCTCTGTGAGATCGACCGAGCAACCTCTGAAGTTCAGCGAAAATCATTAGATTGGCTCGCAAAGCGCTGTATCCTGTGAGTTCCAAGGGAAATAAGTACCGGATACTCCGCTTCCGGTGATTTATTCTGGCCTCCAGGGATGTGTGTGTTTTTTTTCCCGTGCCAGGATATGTCGGCTCAATCTGTAATTTCGTCTGTAATCTGTAGTTTCATCTGTAATCTGTAATCTGTAATTTCTTGAAACAACCATGAAACCATATATATATATATATATATATATATATATACACGAAAAAACTGTTTTTCCCGACTCAACACAATTACAGATTACAGATCAAATTACAGATTACAGACGAAATTACAGATCACAGCTGTAATTTCAGATTTCATTCGCACCGTAGAATGCCATTTTGGCTATCAAGGATTCTGTGTCACCCAGATTCGGGTGCCATCGTTCTTATCGCGTGAGCCCCTTCGACGGCTCTCGATCTACTTCGCCATGGGCGGCAAGCGCAAGTCGTACAAGTTCTCCGCGGAGAGCGCCATGGCCAGCGCCCTGGCTAGCTCTTCCAGCGACGCTGGCAGCCCTGCCATGATCAAGGGCCAGCACGCGGCGACGAGCAAGAAGATCAACAAGGGCATGGTGCAGACCACGCTGGAGGACTCACAGAAGGTCATGCTGCGGGACAGTGACAGTGAGCCCCTCGCAGTCATGCGCAGACCTGCTGCCCGCAAGGTGAAGGCCGAGGTCCAGGCGGAGATCAAGTCGGAGCCCATAGTCAAGGTGGAGCCCGAGGTCAAGGCGGAGAGCGACGCTGCACCCGCGCTGCCAGAGGCACCTCTGGAGGAGGAGGAGGAGGAGGAGGAGGAGGAGGAGGAGGGGGGGGAGGAGGAGCAGGAGAAGGAGGAGGAGGAGGAATGGAGGAGGAGGAGGGAAGACGAGGAGGAGGAGGTGAAGGAGGAGAAGCGTGACAGGCAAAGGGCTGGAATGCGAGGAGGAGGAGGAATTGCTCACAGGCGTCTGCCGAGGAGAGCGCCCTGCTCGCTGCCAAGCCCGTGCCGAAGGCGGTCCAGGATGCCAAGGCCGACCTGGCCAAGAAGGGCGTGGACATCAGCAAGATGACACCTGACGAGCTCAAGAATGCCCTCACTGCAGAACAGATGAAGCGCATCGTCTCGGCTTACGGCACAACGATGAGGACCACAGCTCCTGGGTTGTATGCAAAGTACTCGCAGTCGAAAGACGACAAGACCAGGCGCATGTGGATTCACCGCTTCATGATCGACCAATCGCAAGGCCAGAGCTCCGCCAAGACGACATGCGAGGTGAACCACGGCACCAGCAACAAGGAGACGGAGCAGTGGATCACCGAGGTCCAGATGGCGGGCCCGTTGCACGCGGGGTCGAAGGAGCACGCAGCGATCTACACTGGCATCCTCGAATCTCGACCTCATCATGTGAAACAGTTTGCAGATCTGGGCATTCTAGAGTATCGCTGGACAGCGAATGTGGTGGAGCGCACTGACGGCAAGAACGAGAAGACGACCGTGCAGACGAAGGCTGATCTGAATCCTGACGAGCACAAGCAGGTCGCCGACGCCATGCGCAGCTCCACCCTTCCAGGCCTCGCAGACGGTACGTCAGCATCTTCGAGCGGAGCTGACCAGCAGCAGCCGAACAAGCGCAGGAAGACGCAGGAGCAGAAGGATAAGGAGAAGCGTGAGAAGGAAATCCAGAAGGAGAAGGAGAAGCAGGACAACCCGTTGAAGGCGGAGTTCGCGGCCGCCAAGGAGCTCCTGCTTGTCGAGATCAAGGATACGAAGCAGTGGGCCAAGACCATCAATGCGGAGTTGGCGGACGTGCCTTCACTCGGAGATAAACTGATTCGGAAGGGGTTCCCAGCCGAGACCAAAGAGTTCTTGATGACAAAGCACCAGGAGGTGAAGGCGGCCCTGGACAACACGATTGTCGGCAACTACACGCCCACCAAGACCTTCTGCGACATGGCCGAGTTCGGGACCACGAGCACCGAGGAGGTCAAGACGAAGACCGCCGCTCTCAGTGCAGCGACGAAGGTCGTGAAGGACTGGGGGCTATCATATGTTAGATTTCCTTACCTTTTTGGAACCCAACCCAGTAAATCACGTGCTTCTGCAACGTGCCTTTGAACGGTGCGGATGCACATATTAAACGTTAGCAGGTGCAACCAAAATCACCCTCCCATCCTTGGCCCCCCTATACCCCCCCCTTCTCCTCCTCCGATGGGGGGAAGGAAGGGGGGGGGCGGGGGAGAAGGAGGAGTTTCCTCGCTATTGGCCTCGGCCAGAAAAACCAGCTCGGAACACGTGGCGGGGAGGGAGGGTAGAAGGATGAGGGGGAGGGGGGAGGGTGCCGAGGAGAAGGAGGGCGAGGAAGAAGAGGAAGCGGAAGAAGAGTTGCCGCTGCTACTACTGCCGCTACTGCTTATCCTCCTCCTCCTCATCCGCCTCGTGCTGTTTCCGCTTCAGCTGCTGCTCCTCATCCTCGTGCTCACCCTCCTCATCTTTCACCTCCTCCTCCTCCTCCGCCTGCTCTTCCTCCTCCTTCTCCTGCCTCTCCGCCTCGCGCTCCAACAGCTGCTGCTGCTGCTGGTGCTGCTGCTGCTCCTCCTCCCCCCCCTCCTCCTCCTCCTCCTCCTCCTCCTCCTCCTCCTCCTCCTCCTCTTCCTCCTCCTCCTCCTCCTCCTCCCCATTCGTCTCCTCCTCCTCCTCCCCATCCGTCTCCTCCCTCTCGCCTCCCCCCTCACTCCCTTACTCCCTCCTCCTACCTCGCGACTTGCTCCTCCCCTTACCTTTCCCTCTCTCCGTGCCGTGCCGTCTCTCCTCGTCCTCCCCTCCTTCTAACCCTTCGCATGCGCCCACTCCCCGAGAGGAGATGTACGCCGACTGGAAGCGCAAGAACCTCGACGACATTGAGAGGATGAGCTAGGCGGCGGCGCCTCCGGAGCTGGCGCCCCCGACAGTCGGGGCCGAGGGGGAGGATGGAGGTAAGGGAACGTAATGAGGTAATGAGCGAGGATAGGGAGGAAGGGAGAGAGGGAGAGAGGTTGTCTCTCAGACGCTCGGGCAGTAGTGCGAGTGCCCGCTTTGGGGCGCGAGGCACGCAGGTGCAGGTGCTAGAAGGGCGATCCGTCGCCCCCTCTCGTTTTGCCGCGGCTTCGTCACTGCTGGCGCATGTGTGACGGATCATGATCAGTGCAATTTTGGACCGAGCTCTGCACTGATTGCTTATGCGGGGGGGTGACCGCATATGCCATGGTCTTGCATGGCGGCGTTAGTCAGCGCATCAAGGCGATGCCTACTGCCAGTGCTCAGTTTTCGAAGGCTGTGGGTCCAAATGGGGGTCGTCGCAAAGTCACGTCAAACCCACATGGAAACCTCGTGCCCGACAAAACATTGATTCCTAAACGTCTAATCCCAAACGTCGAACCCCGACCCCAGCTGCGAACGGTGTGTTCTTTGCCCGCCCGCCAGGGCAAGGTTTGCCAGCTGCGCGACGGGAAGACGCAGACTGGCTCTTTCTTGCGCAAGAAGTTTTTCGATGGCAAGCTAGCTGCCACGGACGTTGCCGAGGGCGCCGTTTCACTCGAGACAGATTGCCCGACAGAGTGCCCGACAAGTCTGAAACGCTGGGGGAAATGCATGAACTCGAAGTACCGCAAAGGGTACAGGAGCGTCATGCGGGAATTCGACCGCGAGTGTGAGCTGCCAGAGATATATCAAGCATATTTGGACGGGTGGGACCACAAGGCAAACAAACAATTGAAAATACTTGCATCATTCTTACTACCTCACGGGGTACTTCATAGTTTCGTTTCCCCCGATAACCATAGTAGTTGGAGCGGTTTCGACAGCAGCCAAGAGAACCTGAAACGCACCTTGGCCTCGTGGGGGTCGCGCGTCGGAGTGGACGCGTTGGCAGACAGGTACCTATGCATGGGAGTATGGGGCGATTCAGCGCCGTACGCCCATCGCGACTCTCTCTACCTGATGGTGTACAACATAGTTTCGGGGGTCAACCACAAGCGGTTCTGGTTCGTGGCATTCCCGAAGCGGTTCCAGGGGGGCAAATCACATGTGATACTATGTATTTACACGTGATGTTCTACGAAAGTAACCCCACTAACATCACACACGCCATCACGCAATCTATTCAAATATTACAAATGCAATCCGCAATCCTGGGAGCATCGATATTTCTGAATTCAGCATCACATAATACATATATAGCTTGAAATACCAAGAGCGAAACTTATTTCAGAATCAACAAGGGAAAGGACACACATACAACTACATACTACACTTAGGATCTGTGATTCCGAGGGCTAAACACAGTCCAGAACAACCAGAGTAAATTACAGAACAAATTACATATTACAGATGTAATCTGTAATTTCGAGGGCCCAAGCTAGCCAAACACAGTTCATAAACACCAGAGTAAATTACAGAACAAATTACAGATTACAGCTGTAATCTGTAATTCCGAGGGTCCAGGCTGGTTTGTAATCGCGTTTTCCGTCGGGCAATTCATTTAGGTAGATTCTAGAAGTTTCCAGCCCTAGAGGCGCACGTGCTGCTGCGGGTGCCGCGGTCGATGCACATTTGAAGGAGTCTGGTCAATCATGAAATGGTCGCTCGAGACGTTTATTTCGGGCGTTTTCCCCAGCCAGCGCCACGACGGGATATCGTTCGCTGCCTCTCCATTTCGCGGCGACATGGACAGGCGCATCAGAGCAGGGGGAGTATTGAATGCGCGCGCTGCCGTTGTTCAGGTCAGGGGGGACTGGGCTTGGATGAAGCAGGCATTCAACATGAGAGGTTGGAACGGGGAGGGGGTCGACAAGAACGTGTGCTGGCTGTGCAGTGCTAACAAAACATCCCGAGACTTTCGCTGTGCACACATGGAAGCACCGTGGAGAAGTGAGCGTCTCACCCATGCTGACTTCATCAGGCGCTCGCTCAACGATGGCGGGTTTCTCTCGGGGATCTTCGATTGGCCAGGATTTGTGCTTGAGTTTGTCTCAGTAGATTTGATGCACGCAGGGGACTTGGGTGTGCTCCTCTATCTTCTGGGCAACGTCTACTGGGAGCTCTGGCAATATCTGGGTGGCACATCGTCAAACACCGAGTCGCCGAAGAACCGTGAGGTGTCGGCAATTCTCCTTGATATGATCAAAATAGGGGCCAAGGAACGTTGCATAGAGATGCCAATAAATCAGCTGACGCTTGGAATGATCAAAGCCGAGGGCAGGAACGCACCTAAGTTGAAGGTGAAGGCAGCGGAATCTCGAAAAATGTTAGAGGCCACCCATTTTATGTTGGAGAAGCTGTTCCCGTTAGACACCCCCCACAGACGCATGCGGTTTCAATGTGTGTCAAAATTTGTTGAGCTGTACCGTGCGATGGAAAACTGGATACCTGTTGAGTCTGAAGGACGGGTTCGTAAGTTAGGTTCTCAGGGCGTGTGCCTGTACGCCGAACTTTCGTCGGCAGCACTTTCGGCTGATCGTTCGACCTTGATGTGGAGAATGTACCCCAAGCACCATCTCTTCTTGCACGCGCTCGAGGACTCAGTAGAGGTGGGGGGCAACCCCCGAAGCCAGTGGTGTTATGCAGACGAAGATAACATCGGCGACGCAGCCAGTCGTGCAAAGCGTTGCCATCCAAACACGATCCATAGTGAGTTGATTCGCCAGTATAGGAGTTGTGTGCTGGCCGATTTCGTGCCAGAAGTTGTCAGCTAGCTTGTCGGCCCTGTCTGGGCCCACGTCTGCGACGCGCCTGAGGCGCGCCGTTTCTGCCTTCTACTGCGCTGCCAAGGGAGGAGGGGGAGGAGTGGGAGGAAGAGGAGGAGGAGGAGGAGGAGGAGGAGGAGGAAAACGAGGAGAAGGAGGGGGGAAGCACGGACGATTATGAGGAAGCACAACAAGTCATGATGATGACCACAAGCAATGAGGAGGAGGATGACGAGGAGGAGGAGGAGGAGAAGAAGAAGGAGGATGAGGGTTGGGAAACACCAGGATGAAGAGGATGAACATGACCGAAATCACGATGAACAAGAAACGTAGGATAAGGATACGGAGGACGAGAAATCAGGATTAATGGGAAGACTACGCACTGGAGCGTGCCGCCTGACTTTTTGCGCCCGAGGGGCGCACCGCCTGATTGCTTTCGCCCGAGGGGAGCCGTAACCCTAGTGCTATGGCTGTAAGTGCGACTTTCGCACGGGCAGATTTCTTCAAGCACCGAACCCATGACCCAAGCATCAACTTTGGGCGAAAGATTGTCATGTCTACCCCTCCCTCTCTCATCTCCGTCCTCCGCTCCACCTCTCTGATCCTTGCCCGCTGTGGCTATCTGCCTCCTCCCTTTATTTCCTCTCCCCTCTTCTCTTCTCTACCCGCCTCCTCCAGTCCGTCCCCTACCGTGTTTCCATGGGATCGTGACCCGTCTGCTCGTTTTCCGTGCCCGTGGCTCGACTGGATCGCGCCCAGTCTCGACGGCATCTGCTTCGCATCCGCCGTAACTCGATCGCAGCGGGTCAAATTTCGTGAGGATGTCTCTAGCGGAACTGCTACTAAAAATTAGGAGATCCTAAAATTTAGTTGTTGGCGCAAGAGCTTACCAGCCGAAATATAATATTTATCTTGTAGATAAATTTTTAGAACTGATCCCAGAACTACTAAAAAATTAGTTATGATGACCCTCTGGGTCCTCTGGGCACCTCCCCCGGGGCCGGTTTTGTGAGGATGTCTCAAGCGAGGGCGCCGGTTTGGGATTCGTCACCGGATCCAGCGGATCCAGCGGATCGGATCTGTCCGGAAACGGTGCCGGAGGCCGCTCTGGGCTCCTCTGGGCACCTCCCCCGGGGCCGGTTTTGTGAGGATGTCTCAAGCGAGGGCGCCGGTTTGGGATTCGTCACCGGATCCAGCGGATCCAGCGGATCTGTCCGGAAACGGTGCCGGAGGCCGCTCTGGGCTCCTCTGGGCACCTCCCCCGGGGCCGGTTTTGTGAGGATGTCTCAAGCGAGGGCGCCGGTTTGGGATTCGTCACCGGATCCAGCGGATCCAGCGGATCCACCGGATCTGTCCGGAAACGGTGCCGGAGGCCGCTCTGGGCTCCTCTGGGCACCTCCCCCGGGGCCGGTTTTGTGAGGATGTCTCAAGCGAGGGCGCCGGTTTGGGATTCGTCACCGGATCCAGCGGATCCAGCGGATCCACCGGATCTGTCCGGAAACGGTGCCGGAGGCCGCTCTGGACTCGTGCTCTTCGCGCCGGGGGTGAGGATGACGTGAGTTCCACAGAAACTCCCCCAAATTAATTGGACTCTATCTGGTTGTTTAAAGCAGACAGTGGCAGGCTCGATGCTTTCCATTGCCAATGCTTGCGACGCATTCTTGGAATCCCACACTCAGTTATTTCTCAGGCCCACATCGCAAGTGTTCTCGACAAGGCAGGGGCAAAACTACTTCCGCAAATATTGTGGGTAGACTAATCAATTTGTTCAAGGACATCGCCACACATAGATCAGCGAGTTGCCAGCAATGCTGATGGGACGCCGACAATATTGGCTCTCAAGAGCAGGCGCGGACGACCAAGGCAACAATGGGCATCATCAGTGCACAATGTGTCCCAACACACCTGAGCCAATGTATATGCTATATATATATACACATATATATATATATATATATGCTCCACCCCTCCTCGCTCCTGTTCTCCTTGCTCTTACGCTTTCCTGCCTCTTTGTCCAACTGTTAGGCGTGCACTCATTACCCAGATGCTCGGCTTTGCTTGCTTGCTTTGCTTGTGGTAGGTCGTGAGACTGCTCGCACGCGATGGTACTTTTGTGTGTGCCAAAATGCCCGTCTTGACCCTCTGACAAATATAAGATGCAGTCGACCCTATTGGCTACTTCTTGACTGGCGTGGTCGGCCTGTCCTCTGACGAGAACCGTCGACGCCTCTCCGCCACGATTCGACAAAAGGGGATCCTATGTGTCGCGGGACCTCTGGTGCGGTGTCGCCCCACGCAGGCTGACCTAAGGTACGCATTCAAGCTCAGAGCCTCATCCTCGGACTCCAATCCCATGGGTGTCGTTGGTTTACTGAGGCGCTTCTGCTGTTCAGCGGAGGAGTGTTGTGGCTCAACTGCCACATGTCGATGGACTGCTACGAGTCTACCGGTATTGGGTGCCCCCCCCCCTCCCCCGCAGCGCGACACATCCAACTGAGCACTCACTTCCAGTCCAGGGCAGATCTTGAAGGCACATCACCCGCAGAGAGACATGGCAGCGCCACACGACACCATCAATTCGAGGCGCTCGCCCTGGAGAAAGAGGAGGAGAAGCAGCATCAGCAGCAGCAGTGAAACAGTCGACGGCAGCGGTCGTACGCTGGCACCGGAAGCCTGCGGATCCGACGAGGCGCCGCGAAGAGGGTGTCCACATCGCGGCTGAGCGCCCCGCCGTGCACTGCGCATGCGGAACAGCGCTCGGACTTCGGCGTGCCAGCGCTTCGGGGACCGCACGCGGCAGTGACGGCGAAGACGACGACGACGCCGCGGTGGCCGACGGGCGCCCGACCGTGCTCGCCTCTTCCCCTGCAGCGCGGGGGCGCTACAGGCGCCCAGAGCAGCGCCCGAGCCTGTGCTGTGAAGGCCTCTCGGGGGGCAGCATGGGCACTCAACGGATTTGAGCAGACCTATGGCTTAGTACAGTCGTACTTAGGCCAAAAGGACATCCGTCAAGAGCATGAGACCCTCCGTCGGCCAGAACAAGTAGAGCATCCAAGGGTATAACCTCCCCAATGTGCACGAGAACATCCAACGAACACGAAGAACATCAAGGCACCCTCCCCGAATATAACTCGATCTTATACTTCGGTCCGGCTGTGCCCGATCCTGTGCAACTTGTTCTGCGTCAGGCCAGGCGTGCGATCACGACTCAAGCGCCTCCCCCTGCTCAACGCCCCCCGCCTCCTCCTGCTCTCGGCTCCGTCCTGCCTCCTCCCTCCTCACCCTCCCACCCTTTTCGCCCAAGGAGGGAAGGGTCTTCAGCATCTCCCCCAGACAGTCCCCTTCTACTCCCCTTCCTTCTTCCCATGCCCCCCCCTCCCTCCACCTAGCAGGGTCGGAGAGGTGCATAGTTGCACGAATCCCTCGCTACCTTGAGGACGCCGTCCACGTTGTAGGCGCCGCCCAGTGGAGTCCACAGCTCGTGGATGACCTCAGGACTCCGAGCTGCTTGCCTCCCTCGCACCTCCTTTGAGGGTGGCCCCGAAATCCTCGTCGACCGTGGTTTGTTATCTAGGAATGATAAACCTAGGCTCATTATGTTCAGATGATATCCCCATTGGATTATTGGCCTGTGGATGGATCGGTGGCCTCCCCTTCCCTGGATCATTATCACTCCGAAATAATGCATCTGTGGTCGATACTCCGACATAAAAAAACCAGGGCTGATCCCAACCCGATCTCCTTCTCAAGCGCCCCCCCTCCGCTGGATCATTATCATTCCGGCGGAATAATAAACCTGAGTTTAGAATTCCCAGAGCATTACGACCCTCAGTTAATGATGTTCTAAAGGTAGCGCGAACTAGGGTCAATATTCTAGCATACTGAATCCCAATTTGGAGGCGCGGGGTTGGGGGGAAATAAGGGGATAATTATTCCGGAATCATGACTCGGGATTCAGAATATCCGCCTATGGCACAAGCGACGCCCCTCAACCTCCATTATCGGCATTCCAGAATAACGTACCCGGGTTCTTTATTCCCGAGACATTACTAACCCAATTCAATATTCCCAGAACATTATAAACCCAATTTGATATCTTTTTGGAGTCGATATGCCCGGAACATTATAAACAAAATTATATAACGTTCCGGGGGAACATTATGAACCTCAGTCAATGTGTCCCGGTACATTAAAACCCAAGTTCATAATGTTCTGGGGGGGACATGAACCCTGGTCAATAATCCCAGAATGTTATCAGCCCAAGTTAATATATTTTTGGGATTCGTCCTGCCTCGGATGCGCATACATGTACTCGGTGCAATTCTCCGATATGCGTGTGTAATCTGATATACATAAGCTATGTTAATAGACTGCGTATCATATGTATATCCACCTCCTTGGGAGCCGATCCCCCTGGACACCAGGAGTTGGCGGAGATTGATGTTCTCGGGGCCCATATGGGGGCAAACGATATCAAGAACCACCACCTCCTGAGGCCCCGCAAGGTCGGTTCCCCAGGCGGCGGATCTGTTGTAGCAACTCTGGCCTCGCATTCCTACGATTAAAACGTCCGAGTGTAAAAAATATGTGGACACGCTTGTCGTCAATCTGGTCAACTGCCGCCGAGGGTGTTGCGGGTCCCCTGGGTCATCGGAGAATAGGAGGCGTCCGTGGTGCATCTGCTGGCACGCTGCTTTTCGAATTGACGTGCCTACTTTTCGGTTGCACGTCAGAGCGAACCAGGGCAGTAATGATCTTCGGTGCGTTGCTTTCGGGGACAGTGGGGGGAGCAAGTCAAATTGCGAAGGCCAGTCCTGGAGGTGGACCCATGCGGGCCCGCACCAGACGGTCACTTTGGCGAATTGTCGCTCCGACGTGTAACCGAATTGCACTGTCACGCCCTACTCAAATTAACCTCCCCTTCTTCCTGGCGGGTTGCCCGCGCTTGCGTGGCAGCGGCCCAGCGCTGCACAGCCCGCGCAGACTGCGGACGCATCACGACGGCAAGGGAGGAGGAGGAGGAGGAAGAGGAGGAGGAGGAGGAGGAGAAGGAGAAAGAGGAGGAGGAGGAGGAGGAGGAGGAGAAGGAGGAGGAGGAGGAGGGGGGAGGGGCGAGGGGAGGAGGGGAGGGGAGGAGGAGGAGGAGGAGGAGGAGGAGGACGAGGAGGAGGAGGAGGAGGAGCGAGGAGGAGGAGCGAGGAGGAGGAGCGAGGAGGAGGGGGAGGAGAGGGGAGAGAGGAGGAGAGGAGGAGGAGGAGGAGGAGGAGGAGGGGAGGAGGAGGGAGGAGGAGGGGCACGAGGAGGAGGAGGAGGAGGAGGAGGAGGAGGAGGAGGGGAGGGAGGAGGAGGAGGAGGAGGAGGAGGAGGAGGGAGGAGGAGGAGGAGGAGGAGGAGGAGGAGGAGGAGGAGGAGGAGGAGGAGGAGGAGGGGGGGGAGGAGCAGAGAGGAAGAGGAGGAGGAGGAAGAGGAGGAGGAGGCTCTTGCTCCAAGCACCTTGGTCTGCCTGCGCGGCAGCGGCCGCAGTCGCTGCCGCCGATCCATGTGCCTCCAAAGTTCGACCTGATAAGGAGACGGATGAGGATGAGGATGAGGCTGAGGATGATGCTGAAGCTGATGTTGATACTGATGCTGACTGGTAATGATGACGGTGATGCTGAGGATGCTGCTGATGATGATGGTGATGATGATAAGGTTTATGATGATGATGACGAGGATGATGAGGATGAGGATGAGGATGATAATGGAAATGATGATGATGATGGTGATGATGATGATGATGGTGATGATGATGATGATGATGATGGTGATGCTGATTATGATGATTATGATGATGATGATGATGATGATGATGATGATGATGTTGATGATGCTGATGATGATGGTGCATCTGATGCTGATGCCGATGATGATGCTGTTGTTTTGATGGCGATGATGACGATGAGGAAAAGGAGGAGGAGGAGGAGGAGGAGGAGGACGAAGAGGAGGAGGAGGAGGAGGAGGAAGAGGAAGAGGAGGAGGGGCACGAGGGGAGGAGGAGGAGGAGGAGGAGGAGGAGGAGGAGGAGGAGGAGGAGGAGGAGGAGGAGGAGGAGGAGGAGAAACGAGGAGGAGGGGGGGGGAGCGGGGAGCAGAACGAGGAGGAGGAAGGAGGAGGAGGAGGCTTTCGATGCTATGATCGCATCGATCTGGCGGGTCCTGGGGCACTGAAGCGGAAAACAAACTCGTGGACCCAGACATTTCGAACGTCTGCCTGCCGTTGCTGTTTTTTGTTACCGCTTCGGGGCCAGGGAAGAGGTGGAAGGCTGGGATAGTTCGAGCATTGGCGACTGAGGCGCCCACATCCAGGAATATGGCAAGCCTTGCCTTCCTCACCAGTGACAGGCGTAGTTTGGGCCTCCGCCCTTTCCGTTGGAAAATTCAGACTGGGACCAGCCCAGGGGGGAGCATCGAGCTTGCATCGGCGATACATCGCGGGTAGATCGGCGATGGGCCCCCGATGTTGAATTCGCACGCCCCTGGGCGGGGTGAGCTATCATACCCCCATCGGCGATCAATGGGCGATTGAGAAGAGGGCGTGCGAGGACGAGGGAGACCGCGAGGAAGAATCCCACCAGCCCTCCGGGCGCGAGTGGTTGAGAGCGTTCCATCTTGCATCTTCCTTCTTCCCCATCGGGGAGGGGGTTACCCCTCCCTCTCCTACCTCCCGCCTCCTCTGGACGGGGATTGTCGCCAGGTGTCAGAACGTTCAAACAGGCCTCAGCGAGAAAGTCAAATTCATGCACATATGTCTTAATGGATCCACTTATTATCTGAACACCATTATTCTTATCATTTAATGCGTTTCGTCTCATTATTATTTTTTACCATCATCCATATAGAGGTTGGCCACATTTTGGCCTCCTGGGGGGGCTGGGGGAAGTTCATCGGACCTCCCCTGCTCTGACCGATCTCTCTCGTTTTTTTTTTTTTTTTTTTTTTTTTTTTTTTTTTTTTTTTTTTTTTTTTTTTTTTTTTTTTTTTAAAAAAAAAAAAAAAAAAAAAAAAAAAAAAAAAAACTGGCAATCCAAACTGTACACTCACTTCCGCCTGCGGGTCTTGACGACCTGATTCTGGCGGGCCCACTGGCTTCTGCCAGGAGGTTGGCCCTTGGCCACCTTCTTCAGCATCCTGGCGCCATAGTCACTGAGGTGACCAGCACATTGATGCTTCAAATTGCGAACCGCCATGGCCGCAATGAAACCACACGTGAAACAAACTGTGGTGCCCCATGCTTTGCTGTAACCTAACATGTGGGACGGGCGCAACCTTTGACCATTTACCACAGCGCCTTGTGGTATCATAACCACTCCATTGAACAACCCTGCGTGGCAAGGAGTGCTCAGGAACTGCCGAGCCAGGGAGCGGGGGGCCGAGCCTCCACAAACTTTACATTGGATGCGGTGCCTCCTACCCTCCTCAGGCGTGTGAGCGGTTAGATCCAACTGGATCTTATACTCCTTGAAATGACGCTGCACAACCTTTTCTCGTGGGGCCCTGTCCCCGTCCGCCTCAATCGCAGACAAAAGAGTGTGCCCGAGGTGGTCCCGAACCTGGAAAGCAATCCCCTGGGCGAAGGACCTGCTGTCTCGGTCCTTCTCTGGCGCACGCAAATTATCTGCCCACGAGCTGGCGATACGGTCTGCAACTTCGTTGACAAGGTAGCGCAGCTGATCCGCACCTGCGGCAGAGACGTGCTCGGCACTCCTGTGACTCTCGACCTTGACTACGACCAATCCCCGTTCGGGGTGCGTCTGAATGAGAGCTCTGAGCTGGTGCCACACGTCGAGGTGAGACTGTGGATTGATCCCTGCCCTTAACTTGGCAAGGTTGTTAACAACATACGAAGAATCTGTGACAAAATAGGCCGAGGCAGTCGGAAACACCGCACGCACGAACTCAACCAAGCACAAAACCTCGCCTCGGTTGACCGACTGCCTCGACCCTGGGATGTTGCCAAATCCAGCGGCGTGCGTGCGAAGGCTCTCGATCGAGTACTGTCCGTCCTCGTCGAGCCCTCTCAGCACCACCCAAGACCAGGCAACTCTACGAAGCATAGGATCTTGAGTATCCTGGCCGCCGCTCGCGTCCCCACCACCGAAAACAAAACCGTTCACAACGGCCTCACCCAAGTCATCACCCAACCTACGGAAATCAGCAACTTCGGGTGGCGGGGGGACGGCGGTCCAAGAACTGGGCGTCAGCCCTCTGATCCAAAAACTAGGATTGTGCTCTGCATCTGCTCTGGCTCTGCGAACGACGAAATCTGAGACCTTGCAAAAATCTGCATTCTTGGGGCACTCCCAAGCTCTGTGAAGGTCTGACTCGAGCACATGCTGGCATCTGCGACAGCGGCTGTCCTGCGAAAGGTTACACTCCTGCATGCGGCAGCGGGTCCAACTGTTGCCCGTGGCGACCGCACGTAGGATGCCAGCCCACTCATGTTTGCCTTTCTTCTTGAGCCTCCTGAGGCCCCTTCTGAAATCAAAAAGATCTGGGACCAACTCAAGGCCCTGGCCATTCCACGAATTTTGAGCGGCAGCAGACCACAGCTTGCGTTCCATGCTAGCTGCCAGAGCCTCCTTGATGACAGCAAGATCAACCTTACCCCGCCCGAGCAGGGACTCGTCAATAGCATACCTAACTCCAAGATCGCACTCCCAAGCCCACGGACCCCAAGGCTCCCAACCAAGATCAAGCAGAGTGGCAATAGTCGCCGCAGCAGGGGTGGCGACACCTCTCCACCTGTGCCTGGCGGGCCTGTCCCGCAGACGCGCGAGAACCTTTCTCCAGACTCTGCGGATCCTCTCAGCATGGAAACTGCAATCCGTTAAAATGAAGAACCATGCCTCGATCGTGTCGAAGAGAGCGAGGAAAGCAGGATCATTCCTCCCATACTCAAGCGCTAACTGCGTGGTGAGGCACCTACCCCCCTTAGCGACTCCCCCCGTCAACCGACCCAACGACCGACGCCATCTCAGAACGACATGGGGGCAGTGCCGTGCACCTTGTCAGAACAAGTTGACTTGGCGAAGGCAGCCGCGAGGGCCATCTTCTTCGCCCATCTATTGCATAACATGCTGCCTGCAGCTAGCTTATGAAGCTTACCCAAACGCTTAACCGTGGCTTGCCTACGTGCTGCCTGCTTCGGCCTAGACGCCCCGACTCTACCTCGGTCTATGCCTAGGTCAGCACTGACTAGTTTGACCTGGGTGTCTATATGGTGTCCCTTGAAAAACTGATGCAACTGCTTGGCTACACTGGTACTCGAGCAGATGATGCACGACTTACTGGCCATGGAAAGGTGAGCCTGCTCGAGACAACGGACCAGCTTCAGCCCCGCACTTGAGAACTGTCTGAAAACTAACTCGCTTGTGCCGTGCATGCATTGCACAATGTCATCCACCCAAGTGTGGAGGCTCGGCGCCGCAGGAGCCCCAGTGACAAGTTGCGCGCAAACATGGTGCAGGGCAGCTCTTCCTAAGTCGACTGAACCACTGCTACCTGGAATGAATGACAGCTCTGGGTCTACAGGGGGCGAGTAGCCCCCCCCATCTCGAAGAAACCTGACCGCCATGTGCATCTGCAACTCTAGAGCAAGATAGCAAGGCGGGAAATCTAGATCCAGGGCCTTCTCCAAGATGAGGCCCCATCGGATGCTATCATAGAACCCTTTCGCATTCCAGAGCAAACTACCACTGTGAAAGTCGGGGAAGCTAGAATTGGCCGCTTCCCCATCCAGACAAAAGGCGCAACAACGCAACTTGCAGGGCCGAGAAGCCCGCCAGCGCCGTGTCCCACGTGCCAGCAGTGCCTCTCGTCCAGGTAGCTCTGTCATCGTCTCTTAGCCTGCCCCAGAATCTCACCAGCCAGGCAAGCAGGCCAATCGCGCGATCCGCTTCCAAGTCCTTGACCTGGAGGGTGACGAGAATGACCAAGACTTGCCATGGCCAACAGCACTCTCTTTCCACCTGGGAGAGCAGCCCTGCCAGATCATGCAGGCCCGCCCTAGGCAACCAGAGGAAGTCCTTCTTCGTCATCTGGTCTACCCCTGGCGCGCGGTCTGGCAGGGCTGAGATGAGCCTGGAAAGCTGCTCCTCAGTGATCGGCCTGGGCTCGAGTGCCTTAGCCTTCGACTGGGCTCTCCTCCAAAGTTCGAAAACACGCTGGAAAGTGGAGGGATCCCCCTTCCACTTTAGGCTCCACACTCTGGCCCTGGCCTCCATGCGTGCACGAGAATCTAGAGCTGGGTCACCCCAAGCCATCATCTCGCCAACCAAAAACTGCTTCGTCTTTGAGCCTGTTGTACAGCCCCCGTCCACCAAGCTGGTCATGCTGCAGGACCCACTGGTGGAACTTGCCGGGGCTGGCATGGAGGACAGACCTCTGGGCTCTGACAGAATTGGAGCAGGCCTGCCTACTGAGGCCCCTGAGACTCGGCACCACTGGGTGCGCACAGGAGGAGGGGGAGGCAACGGAGGAGAGACAGGAACAGAGACCGACAAGTCCCTCAAGCGCTCGCCTAACCTACTGGCCCTACTAGAGCCCCTCTGGTCCAGGAGGCCCACAAGGTCCTTCAACAGGAAATCCACCGTGGCCCACCAGTGCGCCACAGGGTCCCTAGACGAGACAATGTGGGCTCCTTGGGCCTCGGGCCTCCTAGTGAGCTCTCCAAGGGAACCTCTACCTCGGTACTTATTTTGATCACTCGGGTGTATCTCCAACATCGCGTAAAAAATGACTCAAACTTCTCAGTCCAGTCCGCGAAGGACCTGCCAACAGAAAGCGACGCCTCGGGATCCAACCGAAACGCCTTCGACTCCACTATGTACTTCGGCGGCGTGCCCTGTGGCCGACTGGCCGACAGAGCGTGCCAAAGCCTGTCCTGGGCTTCTGGCGCCGTCTCGAGGAGCAGCTGCGAGACGCTCTCTCCCTGCGCTGCTGGAGGGGCGGGGTCTGCAGGGCCTCCTGCACCCGTCGCCGCGCCTCCTGGGGGGGCGGTGTCTGCTGGGCCACCAGCACCCATCGCCACGCCCCCTGCGCCCTCAGCGCCACCCTGGCCGAACTGGCCGTCGTCGTCGCCAGTCGACTCGCCGTCATCCTCCTGCTGCGGGTCATCCTCTGACTCCAGGCCCCAATCCTGCGCCCCCAAGTACTGCAAGGGAGGCGGCATCTTGAACCTGATCTGCTTCCGCGCTCTCAGCGGAGGACGTGGTAGTTCTGGCTCTGGCTCAGCGGCGGCCTCATTGAGCTGGCGCAGCAAGCGCTGTCGAGACCTCTTGCTGGTCGGATCCGCTTGCTTCTTGGGCCTCGGTGGGTACTGAAATCTCTGAGGCATACTGAGTACCCATCTCTGAGCCGTCACTAACCTCAGCTGCAACTTCGTCAAGATGCCGAAGTGCGACTTACCTGCTCCAAAGCATGCTTCATCATCCACCGTCATGGAGCAGGCGAAACGAACCATCGAGCGTGACAGAACTGCGAAATCAATCATCCTCGTTTGGCCAGCCGTGCATGTGTATTCTGCACCCGGGGGGACACGAATCAACCCGTCCACCAGCGATGGCCATCCTGACTTCTGCAGCTCGATCGGGGTCGCGTTGAAGTCCCCAATGACCAGCCAGGGCGCCTTGATAGACTGCAACAGCGTACCTAACTGGATCAGCTTTGACACGTTCAAGCCTGTGATGCCCACATCCGCAGTCAAGTAGATGCCGAAGACAGAAATAGACTGGCCACCAATCTTGAGCTGACATCCTACAACGTCTCTGAAATCAATCCCCGACACGGTGGTGCCTGGCTCCTGGATATGTCGGAGCCCCATCTGCATATGTCTGTCGGTCGCAAGGTAGCGAAAACTCTGAAACTGAAATCTCTTCTTGACCCCCATCGAGATCCCACAAGCCTTGGCCGTCGCCTTCAGCTGATAGGATGGAGCCACCACTGGTTGGTACCCTCTAAGGCTCCAATCATGGAGCACCTCTGTACACATCTATGGGAGAACGTGCAACTCGGGCAGAATGACTATGTCGTACAAGCCCTCAGCAAGAAGGCATTTGGACGAGTGCCCCCAGCCCGAGAGGTTCCTCATATATAGAGTGTGCGCGTCACCCGCACGGTGGCTCCCCCTCCATCTTCTGCTCACGAAGGTTGCGGACGAGGGCATCCACCTCACCCTGCAAGCGGTCAGACGCGGCCTTGAGCGAATGCTCATCCCCAGGAGCTGGCGCTGCGCGAGGGGCGGGGTCTGCTGCCGAGCCACGGACAGCACCCGTCGCCGCTCCTCGCGCAGGCGCCTCAGGGGCTGCGTCGGCACCTCCACGGGGTGCGCTGGACGCTGCTCCCTGGCTCGCTGGTTCGGCCGCAGCCTGAGCCTCACCCAGGTTGCCTTTCCTCTTCTTGCGGGCTCTCTCGAGGACAGCAGGAGGCCTCAAGAGGCCCCCACGAGGCTCTCCATAGGGCCCCAAGAGACTCACTCCAAGAGGCCCCCTAGAGGCGCTCAAGACGCCCCACGAGGCCTCGGCGAGAGTGCCCAAATCATTGATTATACTCAGGCGTTGGCGCATTTTGGCCTCCGCCGATACTCCAGGCAAAATATTCATAAGGATTCCTACGGCGGAGATGAAAACGCATAAAACACTGCGGGGGGGTTCCAACATCTGGCGGCCAACGCCCCGGACACGAAGAAAGTGTTACAGAAAAACTGGCGGCGGCCGCGTGCAGAAGCCAAGACGACAAAATGATAACGACGGCGACGGACGCTGCGCACACTATTTGTATACACGAAATGAACATGGACAGATATCGGTGTAGACAATGTATGTAGACGTGCGTAAGTCGCGCACATGCGCGCATGCATTCTAATAGCGGATACTTGTGACCTGAAAGTCGTCGGAACGCGAGATACAAGCCTGATTCCGACGCCGCCATCCAATTCCAAATGTTCCTCCATCCTCTTAACCGAAAACGCCCGCAAGCCCGCAACCGCGACGAGGCCTCTGGCCCACGACCAAGGCGCGGTGGCGGGGTGGGCTGAATGCAATTATACAGACAACCGATGCCCCTCTCGGATTTCGGCGGCAAGTGAGCTCGGCCAGAGACCCCACTGCGAACTCGCCGCGGCGGCGGCGGTCCCGAACACTAGGTGCACTTTTCAAAAAAACGGATTCGGCGACGGCGGCCCGCCCAGCTGCGGGGCGTGGAGGCTCAGTAGACCTGGTGTTCAAATCCCACCATCCCTCTGAGCGTGAGTGGTTTCGAGCGTTTCCTCTTCCGACCCCCCTTCTTCCCCTTCGGGGAGACGCTTGCCCCTCACCCTCCCCTCCCCTTGGATCTGGGCGGGGAAGGTCGCGAGGTGTCAGAGCGTCCAAAGCGGCCTCGGCGAGAATGCCCCAATCAGTGTGCTTACTATGGATTTGGCAGCATTTTGGCCTCGTGGGGGTAGGGGGTGCTAATAGGAGCTCCCCTCCTTTGATCGATATCCTTCAAGATGGCCCCAAGATGGCTCAGAGGCTCCCAAGGGTAGGAGGCCCCAAGAGGCTCCAAATATGCCCCCAATAAGCTCCCAAGAGACCCCCAAGAGGTCCCCCAAAGGCATTAAAA
Organism: Prorocentrum cordatum; assembly: GCA_963575745.1. Classification (NCBI taxonomy): domain Eukaryota; class Dinophyceae; order Prorocentrales; family Prorocentraceae; genus Prorocentrum; species Prorocentrum cordatum. The sequence goes on along the minus strand of CAUYUJ010002566.1, from coordinate 43,202 downwards.
ACGCCCCAAGACGCCCCGGGACTGTCCCAAGACGTCCCAAGACGCCCCAAGAGGGCACCAATAAGCTCTCGAAAAACATCCGGAGAAACTTCGAGAGGCATCCAAAATGCGTCTGGCCTTTCTGCTCCTCCTCCTCCTCCTCCTCCTCCTCTTCCTCCTCCTCCTCCTCTTCCTCATCCGCGAATTCGTTCCCCTCCTCTTCCTCCTCTTCCTCCTCCTCCTCCTCCTGCTCTTCCTCCGATTCCTCTCCCATGCTCCTCCTCTAGGGGTATGACGTCTTGACTAGCCAGCCCTTCATTCCACTGCATGCTCTTCCACATCCCTGATCAGGATGGGCTGGTGGGGTTACGCGAAGCGTGTATATGTGCACATGGGGCTATCAAAATTATCTAGGATGACAAACCAGTCCCCGGATGAGGCGGAGAGAGATCTGCGGGCCCATCTCACGACAATCCTCCTGGGGGTCGTCCTGGGGGGGACCCTCGTCGCCACAGCTGGATTTGCCTCGAGATCCCGGCCAGGGCGCACTAAAGGACGGATCTAGGAGTCGACCTCTATCGCCATGCCCAGGATCTGAGGCCCTTGAGCGCGTCACGACGGCCAGCGTGTTGGAGCCTGGACCCCTGGAGGCCCTCTTCGGCCAACAGACGACCCGCGCCGCGAACTCCATACGGCCGCGCTCCAGAGCCCCTGGAGCCCCAATGAGAACAGAAATCACGCCTACTCGGAGTGCCACGCTTGCATCCGCCGCCGTCCGCCGCCCTGACACCGTTGGAGCCGCCCTCGGCTTACTTCCACAGCCTTCCGCCAGCCTCCCGCCGCCTTCCGCTGAAAAAGAGAAGTGGACTTCTCAATGCCTCGAGGGCGAGTCCCTCCACAGACCACCCCGCGAATGCTGGGGTCGGGTGCCCCGAGGATTGAACATGGCCAGGGAGGGCGTCAGAGGACTGGGGGTGAGTGAAGGTCTCGCAGCGATCTGCGAATCTGCTGGTGCCTGTGAGGACCCCCGTCGCTGCCAGACCGGACGCGGCCGACCAGCGGAGGCAGGCTCGAGGGAGGAGGAGGAGGAGGAGGAGGAGGAGGAGGAGGAGGAGGAGGAGGAGGAGGAGGAGGAGGAGGAGGAGGAGAAGGAGGAGGAGAAAGAGAGGAGGAAAAGGAGGACCAGCAGCAGCAGCAGCAGCAGCAGCAGCAGCAGCAGCCTGTTTTGGTCTCACGGACCCACACTTCTCTTCGTGGCAAAAAAAAGCACGACGGGGAACGTTTGCAATTTTTCGGCCACTGGGGGCCCCCTTCCCCAGCCCCAGGACTAGGAAACAAACGCTCGCGAGGAACAGCTGGTCCTGGGGATAAAGGTCTGGGCCTCCTGGGGCCCACGCTGCCGAATAATTCAAGACGTCAGAGGTACTCCTGATGGCGTGGCCCCCCTGCTTGTCGGTGTCCCGCTCGAATCATCTCAAATATCCAGCTTGGGGGTGCGTCGTGAACCTCCTCACCTGAGGAGGCCCGCTGGTGATGGTGTTGCTCCTCTTTCGTCCGATGATCTTCTCGTGGGTCTCCCAAACCGATCTCAGCTAGGCGGGCTGCTCGCATCGTCATGACAACGGCGCCGGCGAGGACGGAGAACCTGAGCTCAGGCAAACGATCAACTGAGATGGACTCTGGCAAGAGGATAAGGACGACGTGGTGGAGTGGCGCGGGAGGAGGATGCGGTGGACGCTGCGGAGGAGGAGCATGGGTGGGCTTCGAGTGAGGAGGTGGAGGAGGAGGCGAAGGAGGAGGAGGATGAGGGAGAGATGGAGTGTGGAGTGTGGAGCGTGGATTGTGGAGGAGGAGGAGGAGGAGGAGGAGGAGGAGGAGGAGGTGAGGGAGGAGGGAGGAGGGAGGGACAGAATCGGAGGAGTATAAGGAGGAGAGCGGCGAGGTAGACTTGGCGAGGTAGAGGAGGAGGAGGAGGAGGAGGAGGAGAGGAGGAGGAGGAGGAGGAGGAGGAGGATGAGGAGGAGGGAGGAGGAGGAGGAGGAGGAGAGGAGGAGGAGGAGGAGGAGGAGGAGGAGGAGGACCCCAAAGCGGAAGGGGGGTGCCGCCTGGCCCACTACCCAGAAGCCGTGGGGCAGGCGTACCCCGCCGCAGGAGGGATTCATAGATAAAAGCCTTCCTAAGCAAGAAGGAGGGACGATGCTGGCCCCTGATAAGGGTGAACATCTCCCTCAAGAGGAGGGGGGGGACCTGCACTACCCCAGCAGAAAGAAAAGCGAGATGAGGAGGCAAGACAAAACAAGGGGGAGGGCGGAGAAGGAGGAGGAGGAGCAGGAGGAGGAGGAGGAGTAAGAGGAGGGGGGATGAGGAACCAGGCAGGGTGAAGGACGAGGAGACGATCAGGCCATGCAGAAACACCGAGCAGCAGCTGGAGGGCCCTCCAAGCCCACCCAAACAATGGGGATGCCACGAGCCAGTCAGACAGACACGACAACGAATACAATGCTGATCCCAACACTTCCAATACATCACATGTTCGCCTAACTTCTCGAGGAGAACCAGCCGTCCCGACGGCAAGAAACCAAGCGTCCCGATTTTTCGAGCCGCCCGATGTGTTGGATAGGGCGCCTGGGCTTGCATGCACGCGGCAAATGCCGGTCGTGTCGACGCGGACGCTGTTCTCCGACACCGCGCTGATCCGTAAACCAATGTTGGGCGACCTGTGCCTTTCGACATCAGCGAAGGCTCAAGGTTGGGTCGGTTTATAAGCATCGTCATAGGCCACTCCCTTCGGGTTTCGAAGGCTATATCCCCCACTGGTGTGCTAAGATGGTGGGGTCTAGACAGGCATGGGCATGGGGATAGGGGTCGGTGAAACGATGCTGACTTCGGGTTGCTGGTGGGTTTCAACCTTGCGCGCCCACGTCCCGCGTCGCCGCCGAGTTGGCACGGCGCGGACCCACCGTGCTCGTAGTCGTCGTCGTCGTCGTCGTCGTCGTCGTCGTCGTCGTGGTCGTCGTCGTCGCCGCTGCCGTCGTCGCCGCTGCCGTCGTCGCCGTCGTCGCCGTCGTGGTGGTCGTCGTCGTCGTCGCCGTCGTCGTCGCCGTCGTCGTCGTTGCCGTCGTGGTCGTGGTCGTCGTCGCCGTCGTCGTCGTCGCCGTCGCCGTCGTCATTGTCGCCGTCGTCGTCGCCGCCGTCGCCGCCGTCGTCGTCGTCGTCGTCGTCGTCGTCGTCGTCGTCGTCGTCGTCGTCGTCGTCGTCACGGCGCCCGCTGTTCACCTGGGACGCGCGGCAGCACGCAGGGAGGGGTCCGCGCCGCGCTGCGCCGCTGCGCGAGGGGTGCCTGGCCGCCGGCGGGGCACGGCTGCCACCAGACAGGAGGGGGCACCGTCGGTCAGGGCTGCCACCGGCCAACCGACGGGCCACAACGTAAAGTTGCTCTCTCTTCAATAGAAGAAACAACGGCATAAACATAAACTTTTGGCGCTCCCCGCGGATTTCTTGGATCCGCGCTGGACCCCGTTCCCTGGCGCGCGGAGCGCGCCAAGGGCGGCGCCGGAGGCGCCGCTGGGGGGCCCAGCGCAGATCGAAGAAATATGCGCGGAGCGGCAAAAGCTTATGTTTATGGCGTTTTTCTTCGTCGAATAAGGCACGCCACTGCAATAACGGTACTGTTTCGGTGTACTGGTGGTCAAACTAATGCGGACCGTGCCGACATGACATAACAACCGACGAGCCAGCGCAACGTCAAATACATCACACCGTAGCGCACAAACGACACAGACGAGGACCGCGAGGGACACCAGCATGAATATAATGCACGAGGAGGGCTGGAGGAACCGAAACGGACGGACCCAAGGGAAACATCGGGCCCTTTCCGAACCCAAACCTGCTTCTTCTCTCAGCGCCTTGGCTACAAGGGAACACAAGTCCCGAGCAGAGCAACACGCAACACGACTAACTACAATGCCGACGACGCCAACGCTGACGTCGACGCCGGCAGCGCCGACGACGCCAACGACGACGACGAATAAGACGACGAATAAGACGACGAAAAAGACGACGAATAAGACGACGACGACGACGACGACACGACGACGACGACGACGACGACGACGACGACGACGACGACGACGACGACGACGACGACGACTGGGACGACTGGGACGACTGCGACGACGACGGAAACGACGGGGATGAGGCGCGCTAGAGATCCGCACCGAAGCACGGACTTGAGAGCGGGCCCGCGCTACGGGGTCTGTAGAGCGGAAGGAGGAAGCCGCGACGAGCGTTGGCGTCGCCTGAAAGGGCTCCGAGGCGCAGCGGCGTCGCCAGGACGGGCCGCGCGGGGGGGAGGCCTCTCGGGGCAGGCGCGCGCAGCGAGAAGCACTGCCCCAGCGGGCACGGAAGACACCACAACAACTGCATCAGGGGCTGCACAGCCCGCGCGGGACCGCGGGCCCCGCGCCCTGGGGTCGCCGTGCGGCTGGTCCTCCGCGTGCTGGACCGCACTCTCCTCCTGCTGACAGTCGTCGCCGCCACCACCGCCATCACCACCCTCACCATCCTCGCAATCGCCATCCCTAAACCTCACCACCACCACCTCCACCACGGCATGGGGATGGCTGAAGGTTCGATGGCTTTTCCACAAGTGGCGGATCGAGCCAGAATGGAAGCGGCGCCTCCGCATGCCATGGCCAGTTGCAATCTCAGCAGCCCCCCATCCCGTAGGGCGAACTGCTCGGGTGCTTTCACCTGCGTTTCTTAATGCCTTGCTACGTACGCTGAGCTGTGTCAGCAAATCTGTGGGGCTGGCGTTTGCGCACGAGCCACAGACGTCGGAGGTGACGCCGGGAGCTCTTGGGGCGGCGCTGCACGCCTGCTCTCCGCGTACAGTAGTGGCCCTGTGAGAAGGCAAGGGGCTGCTTGGAACGCATGGGGCCTCCCAAGGAGGACCCCCGGACGCTTCCAAGAAGGCTGGTCAGAAGCCGGGGGGGCTTGCAAGAAGGCCGCCCCCGCCGTGCCAAGTGCCAACCCCTCCCCGGGCCCGAGGCTGGCCCCCAGAGGCCAATGCGGCGACAGCCCGTGGGCCTCGATTTCTCCAGGGCGCCACATGGCCGATTTCGGAAACCATGATCCCCAACAAAATGTCCATCCTTCGAGGGCACGGCTTTTACTTCCGCAGGCTTCCGATGGCCTTCCGCCGGCCAAGCCGCTGCCGCTTTACTTCCGCCGCCTTCCGCCGAGGACGAGATGGCAACTCCTTCGATCCGCGAAGGCAAGGCCCTTCCTGGAACGCCTCACGTGCTTGGGTTGCGCGCGCCGCCAAGACAACCTGACGACTTCACCCTTGGCTCCCGGCACCGCATGGATCGTTCAGCCCCGAACAATCGCGGCCTTGCGATCGCGCGGAACGTTCGATGTCGGCCAGCTCGGGGCCACCGGCGGCGTCAAACCTTGAACGCCCGCACTGGGGCCGCCGCCGTGCCGACGCGGCACGACTCCACCGTGTCGAAACCAAGAGGTGCTGACACCGCTACTCCCCGGACCTCTCCCAGGGCGCGTTCTGACCAGAGTCTCTAGGCAAAGGCAAACCCAGCCGTTTGGCGGGAAGGCTTCCAGGCTGCTTCTTAGAAGGCCCCGGCCGTACATCTACAGACAAGGCCCGCGCCTTCTAAGAAGCAAGGGTGCTTCTGAGAAGCCTTCCCCCCTTCCCCTGCCCCCCTCTGCGTGTGGCCGAACCGTGGCGACGAGGGCCTCTCCGGAGACCCAAAGAGACGGAAGCGAGGGAATCGAAGGGCAGCAGTGTCGGTACCTCCGCATCCTCCTCCTCCTCCTCCTCCTCCTCCTCCTCCTCGTCCTCCTCCACCCTCCTCCACCCTCCTCCTCCTCCGTCCTCCGTCCTCCGTCCTCCTCCTGCCCCTCCTCATCCTCCTCCTCTTCCTAGCTCCTCCTCCTCCTCCTCTGGCACCGCCCGGGGGAGATTCCGGGGGCCCCCGGGAGCCACGAGCGGAACGCCACCGCCGTGGCCGCGCCGGGCACGTCCAGGATGAGCAGGGGCGAGCCGACCACGAGGCTCAGCCCCAGCACCTCGCGGCGGGGGGCGCTGCCCGAGGCCGCCCGGGCAGGAGCAGAGGAGCGCGAGCCGGGCAGAAGTCCCCAACCCCACACGCGCTCGCGTCGCATGGGCGGCGCGCGGGGCCCAGAGCCCCCCTCGCGTCGTGAACAAAATCGCGACGTGAGGTTTTTCGCTATTTTCGGCCTCCAGGCCCTCGCCGGGCCTCAGGACCGTCACGAAACGACTCGGGGTGCAAAGAGCCGGTCCCCAAGAAGGGGTCCAGGCTCCTGGGGGCCACGCCACGACAAAAATCACGGCGTCGGGGGTCTGGGAGGGGGGGCCAGGAGGCGGGCTCCGGGGCCGCAAGCAAAGCGACCCGCGATGGCAAGTCGGCCCTGGGGAAAGGGTCGGGCCTTCCGGGGTCCCACACATGCTCGCGTCGTATGGGCAGCGCGCGGGGGAGGGGGGAAGGCTTCTTAGAAGGAGGCTGCTTCTCAAAACGCGCCAGCCCTACATCTACAGACAAGGCCCGCGCCTTCTGAGAAGCATTGGTGCTTATGACAAGCCTTCCCCCCTCTCCCTGCCCCCCTTTGTACGCGGCTGATCGCAACGAGAAACACGAAGGGAAACGTTCGGCTGCTACCGCCACCCCCGGACCTCTCCTCGGGTGCCTTCTGAGCAGAACTTCGAGGCGCATCCAGCGGTGGCGATGACAAGTGGGCATCGCTGATGGGGCACTAACGTATTTCTTCTTCAGTGAATCCTCTGATATGAGCGTTGCGTAGAACATGCTGGCGGCCAATCTTTCAGCACCCTTTGCCCCTGGAGGCGGCTCCCTGGCCCTGGGGTGTTCATACAACGACTCGGGATGAAAAACAAGGTCTGGGACAATGATAGAGACCTCCAGACTCCAGGGCCCGCGTGGTGGAAAAATCACGCCGTCGGAGGAGAAGGGCCTGTGGTTTTTGAAATGCTCGGAACGCCTTCGGAGGCCTCCGTCGGGACGTCCGGGATACCCCTGGAGACAGGCACTTCCAGGGACGCCTGGAGACCTCTCGGGAACTCCTGAACGTCACAGGCGCAGGGACGCTGATAAAAGAACTCCAGGGAACTCCTTAACGCCGAGTGCGCGCGGACGCTAACCGTGCTGCACAAGTCACTGAGTCACCGCTATGCTTCCAGGGGCGGCTTCCTCCAGCGCCTGGGAAAGCGACATCCTAACACCCCAGGACCTGAGGAGGCGGTGCATATATATATATATATATATATATATATATATATACATACATACATACATACATACATACATATATATAGAGATATAGATATAGATATAGATATAGATATAGAGAGAGATATGTGCATATAAATAAATATTCCTATTCACTTCTTTATACATACATACATACATATATATATATATATATATATATATATATATATAGGGCCGGGGACGCCGGAAAACATCCCCCTCCTAGCGAATTTGGCCCACCCCGGGGCTCTCGGGCAACCTTCCAGACGACTCGGGAGAACCCCACGAAAGCCCGAAGACGGCCCCAAGGGCTCCAGGCGTTCCGGCGCGCTCCGAAACGACCCCAGAGAGCCCCAAGACGGTCCACGACGACCGCAAAGGAGCCGTCATACCCCCAAAGATCCCTCCAAAATGTCCCAAGAGGCCTTCAAAAACACTCCCGTCCCACGAGGCAAAATGCATTGATTTGCTGTTGGTTTTTGATGAATTTTGGGGTTCTCCTCTTTGCGGCTTTCCGACGCTCCAAGACGGCGGTCTTCTGGGCGTCCGAAGCCGCCTGGGATGCTCGAAAATCGTCCCATAACCATCCGAAAGGGCTTCCAGGCAGTCCAAGAAAGCCCTGAGACAGCACAACAGGGTTCCAAGATGGCCTAAGAGAGCCCCAGGACGGCCCAAAATGTCCCCAAGACACCCTCCGAAGCATTCTAAATCGTGACCCGGTCGTTCAGGGAGACCGCAGTTGGAGGCAGGGTGGCCCGAGAAAGCCCCCAGAGGCCCCGAGAAGACTCCCAGGAGGCCTCCAGAAGGCCTTAAGGAAGCTTGAAAAACTTTCGTGACGCCCCCAGAGGGTATGGCGAGAATGAAACAAAGTACGCATGGAGGAAGGAACACGAATACCATTATTTATAATGGCGATGCCGGAAAATCCAACAAGGACATATCGCAAAATTGTTGGCTTGGCTTTCCTGCCATTCCGCCTGCATACCACATGTCAAGGACCAAGGTGCATGGCGCGAAGCGCCAGTGCAGTCTTGTATATATATATATATATTTATATAAATATGTATATATATGTATGTATATATATATGTACGTGTATATGTTTTATGCCTGCGTGTATGTGTATACATGTGTATGTCTACATGTTATGTATATATATATATATATGCGCATGAAGATGTATATGCACATACATATATATATATGTATATATATATGTATACATGTATATGTATATGTATGCGCATATGCATGTGCATATGCATGCGCATATGTATGTGCATGTATACATGTCCGTCTGTCTGTCAGCATGCATGCATGCATGTACGTATGCACGTATGGACATATGTACGTGTGTACGTATGTATGTATGCATGTTTACATGCATGCATGTATGCATGTGTGTGAATATATCTGTTCTCGGGCCCCAAGGGGGCCAGACGATACCCATATTCACCGCCTCCTGCGGGTCCTGGGACATCGTTTCCCCAGGCTGCGCGGCCCCCAGACAATGATGGAACACACGCCTGCCTAGGAGCCTCCCGCTCCCACGGGGTGCCCTCGCTGCCCAGACCTCCAGCGCCAGCACCTCCCGCGCGGCAGAATCCGCGCCGACCGCGGCGTGAAGCGAAGGATCGCCGCTCCGACCGCCGCCGCAGCTGCGGCGGCGGCGCCTGCCGTGCGATAGGCTCAAGATTGATGACCCTCAGGACGTGCGCTGGCTTCAACGTGTGCTTGTCCAACGGAGCCCTTCACACTACGACGAAGGCGAAACAATGCAGGCCGCCACTGGGGAAACCACAAGGGATCGATTACGCTACTCGCCAGACCTCTCCTGGGGAGCGTTCTGACCAGAACTTCGAGGCGAATCCAGCAGTGGCGACGAGGGCCCCCCAGGAGGCCCAGGGAGGCGAAAACGAGGCAAAGGTGGCGGCATCGGTACCCTTCAAACTTTTTCGCCTCTGAGATGCAGGCTAGGTGCGATCGGTAGAGCTGAGCGCGGTAAACTCACATTGGGCTAACTTCTTTGGTCTACTCATGATCGGCGAACATATCCGTATCCGCGCCCACGCGGCCTAAAATCCAGGGGGCGATCCTGCGGATACGCGGTCGCACGGATACGTTCCGCGAAGGGCATCCGCGAAAAACGCACCGTATCCGCCGGGTCGCGGCCCAGGGGCCCAGCCCGCGAGGCCGCGGATACGGACATGTGTCTTGCTCCGTTGAGGCGTTGCTTCGCATTTAGACTTCAGTGTTCAGTAAGCTTCACTTGGACATCAACTGGACACCTGGGAAGACGGAAGCCTTGACAGCGTGGCGTGGTCACGGCGCAGTCCCTGCTCGCGAGCGGTGGCGGCATGCTGATGGACGCCTGCGCATTCCCGTCCCTAGCTCCGACGATCTCTTCTTGAATGTTGTACCATCGTACAAGCATCTTGGCACGCTGATATCCAATGCCCCTGAGACGTTTGCCAATGCAGAGCACCGGACATCTTCAGCCATGGAGTCATATACCCCAGTTGCCTTCAATATGTATGGCAATCCGAACGTGCCTTGGCATCACAAGACGAGCTTCCTACGTAGTCTTTCCCTGTCTCGTGAACTCTTCAACGTGCACATTACTGTCCCGAGTGCCCGGGATGGTCACCTACAACACCTGCTACATGCGTCCTCTGCGCCGGATTGTGGGCGACATGCGCTTCAGCAGCGACACTGATCAGACCGACATAGAAGTAAGGCGTCTGCTGGACATGCCGTCTGTCGATTGTTTGATATCTTGTCCACGCCTCGCGTACGTCGAGCGATTGCTCAGTCTTGCCCCGCGTGCTTTGCTTGGGCTGCTCCACCTCCGGCGCGGTGAGCGCAGGCTCCCGTGGGTGCGCCAGCTTGCTCAATATTGCAATTCGCTCTGGGATCGCGGCCTCGTTCCCGACACCCTTCCGCCGTTTTTTGACGATCCTGACGGCTGGCACCAATTCACCCTCTCCTCTAGCTGGTCAGACGCCCATGAGTCCCTGCACCATTTTGAGAGTGTAACTGACCGTGTACAGAATGCACAGCCTGCAGATGGCGAGCGTCAGTTGGCTCATAAATGCCACTGGTGCCAGCGCTCCTTCGCAAAGAAGCGTGCGCTTGAGTCGCATGCCCGCGCCAAGCACGGCGACCGCCTGCTCATACGCTGTTATGTCGCCAACAGCACATGCCCGTGTTGCGACACTGACTTCAGAGATAGCCTGCGGCTCATACCTCACTTATCTGACCGTAGACGGCCCAAGTGCTCAGATTAGGTCCTCGCACACTGCTCTCCGCTGTCGAGCGAATGTATAGCTGCACTCGACAAGGAGGACCGTGCTGCTCGCACTGCTGCACAGCGGGCTGGGCGCCCTCATTCTTTGGCCTAGCTTCCTGCTGGCCGCGCCAGCGGTGCCATCGTTGGGCGCATCGGCGCCTGGCGTGGCCCGAGTGTACGCGCTGTGACCCGGCAGCGCGGCTATCCCACTATTTGGGATAACGTGCGCGCCGAGCGATTATCCCAGTATATGGGATAAAGAGTTTTTCGCATCTGGAGACTGTCATGCCCCTGCCAATAAAAATGTCTTGCTCACGATTTACGGCGAGTTGGGTCCAACAGGCGGTCCAGCAAACGGCGGGACGCATCCGCTGCGAATTGAGGCACATGATCGGGGGTTGCTAAAGGTGCCCCTGGCGCAGGTTTACCCCCAGCTTTTCGCTTAATTCTGAAGCCCCTGGGGCCCCCTGAGCCTCGTGAGGGGTGCCGTGGAGGCCTTGGAAATCCTGGGGGCACGTTGGGCCAGGGGCACTTCTAGCAACACCCGACAGGGGCGCATGCGAGCGAGGGGCCACATCGGGCTAGCACACGTCCCGAGGATCCTCGGCAGTGGCTTTTGAGGCCTAGGACCGAGCGCGCCGCCGCCGTCGTCGCCGCCGTCGTCGCCGTCGTCGCCGTCGTCATCGTCGTCGTCGTCGTCGACGCCGTCGCCGTCGACGCCGCCGCCGCCGCCGTCGTCGTCGTCGTCGTCGTCGTCGTCGTCGTCCTTCCGCTCTTAAGCCTCTGCCTCCTCTCCTCCTTCTCCTCCGCGTCCTCGCCGCCCGGGAGCGCCCACAGCAGGATGATCTGGATGGGCGGCATCTTGCGCTGCACCTGGGCGGGCGGTGCGGGCCCCCGCTGCCGCGGCCTGGCACCCGGTCGAGAGCACCAGCCCTGAGATCCGGGCGTTGCCATTTGTTCCCGCCACCAAGGCCACAGGATTGCCAGAATGCATCCAGGTGATATCTGGGGCCCAGAACTCCAGAAACTTCAGAAACATACGAACCACAACGCAAGTTCGGGCCCTGGGCGTTTTCGCCTGACCTCAGGCCCCAGGGCCATTACAAATCAATCGGCTTCGGAAACGCGCTAGAAAGACGGGGTCTAGGGCTCCAGTCGTAATTTGTCACGACGCCGTATTTTTGTTCGCCACGTCGGATTCCAGGGAAGGACGAGGGCGAAGCCATGATAGGGTTGGGTCAAGAGGCGTTCCAGGATTTCCAGAGTATCTGGCGGCCCTCGCTTCTGGAGCACTTGCGGCACAGTATCAAACCTGGGGCATCCTGGACCGCATCATTATCATGACCTCTGGCCCCTCTGCGGCACGCCGACGCCGCCGCCGTCCTCGCCGCCGTCGTAGCCATTCCCAGACCTCCGACGTCGAAAAATGTTGGTCTGCAACACGGCCCCCGGGGGTCCAGATCACTTCCCCGTGACCTGCTTCTCTGAATCGATTTGTCGGGCCTGGCAGTGCCCCTCCCGGGGGCCGACCACGGCGAAAGGTCTGCCGTCGGGCCGTCGTGAAGGTGCCCACGGCGCGACTACAACGCTCAGCGAAATCAAACGCAAGCTTTCTGCTGCGACATGGCGGCGCCCCCGGACCCCCCAATCCCCCAATGTCAATGCTCGCGTCGAAGCTGGCGACTTACATTGTTCTTCGGACAACGCGGGCCGTGCTGCACGCGTCGCCGAACATGGAAATTTCGGGGGCGAGGAGGGGTTGGAAACAACTTGTGTTTGATTTCGAGAGTGGTCGTAGGTCAGGGCAGAAAGCTGTTCATTTCAGTACGTCCTCTGCGCTCAGGAGCTCCGAGAAGGTCTCAAAAGGTCCCTAGAGTAGAAGAAGAAGAAGAAGAAACATACTAATAATAATAATAATGATAATAATAATAATAACAATAATACTAAGAATAATCATAATAATACTAATAATAATAAGAATCATGATAATAATAATGATAATAATAAAAATAATAATTATCCTGGCGAAAGACCCAACCATAAGCAATTGTTGGTAACGCGTTGTGGGTGCCGCTTTCGGTGGGGCTCCATATGGGGCCACGAAGCGCTGCCTTGGATAGGGGGAACCGCATGCGGACTGCGCCACCGGGGCGGGCCTTCGGTGGAGCTCCCTATGGGGCTACGAAACGCTGCCCTGGGTGGGGGAACCGCATGCGAACTGCGCCACTGGGGCCTTCGGTGGAGCTCCCTATGGTGCCACGAAACGCTGCCCTGGGTGGGGGAAGCGCATGCGAACTGCGCCACGGGGGCTTTCGGTGGAGCTCCCCATGGGGCCACGAAGCGCTGCCCTGGGTGGGGGAACCGCATGCGAGGCAGCCACTGGGGCCTCCGGTGGAGCTCCCTATGGGGCCACGAAACGCTGCCCTGGGTGGGGGAACCGCATGCGAGAGGCCACTGGGGCCTTCGGTGGAGCCCCTATGGGGCCACGAAACGCTGCCCTGGGTGGGGGAACCGCATGCGAACACCCCCACTGGGGCCTTCGGTGGAGCTCCCTATGGGGCCACGAAACGCTGCCCTGGGTGGGGAACCGCATGCGAACACCCCCACTGGGGCCTTCGGTGGAGCTCCCTATGGGGCCACGAACGCTGCCCTGGGTGGGGGAACCGCATGCGTGGGGCCTTCGGGAGCTCCCTATATCCGCTCTTCGGTGGAGCTCCCCATGGGGCCACGAAACGCTGCCCTGGGTGGGGGAACCGCATGCGAACACCCCCACTGGGGCCTTCGGTGGAGCTCCCTATGGGGCTACGAAACGCTGCCCTGGGTGGGGGAACCGCATGCGAACACCCCCACTGGGGCCTTCGGTGGAGCTCCCTATGGGGCCACGAAACGCTGCCCTGGGTGGGGGAACCGCATGTGGACACCCCCACTGGGGCCTTCGGTGGAGCTCCCTATGGGGCCACGAAACGCTGCCCTGGGTGGGGGAACCGCATGCGGACACCCCCACTGGGGCCTTCGGTGGAGCTCCCTATGGGGCTACGAAACGCTGCCCTGGGTGGGGGAACCGCATGTGGACACCCCCACTGGGGCCTTCGGTGGAGCTCCCTATGGGGCCACGAAACGCTGCCCTGGGTGGGGGAACCGCATGTGGACACCCCCACTGGGGCCTTCGGTGGAGCTCCCTATGGGGCCACGAAACGCTGCCCTGGGTGGGGGAACCGCATGCGGACACCCCCACTGGGGCCTTCGGTGGAGCTCCCTATGGGGCCACGAACGCTGCCCTGGGTGGGGGAACCGCATGCGAACACCCCCACTGGGGCCTTCGGTGGAGCTCCCTATGGGGCCACGAAACGCTGCCCTGGGTGGGGGAACCGCATGCGAACACCCCCACTGGGGCCTTCGGTGGAGCTCCCTATGGGGCTACGAAACGCTGCCCTGGGTGGGGGAACCGCATGCGGACACCCCCACTGGGGCCTTCGGTGGAGCTCCCTATGGGGCCACGAAACGCTGCCCTGGGTGGGGGAACCGCATGTGGACACCCCCACTGGGGCCTTCGGTGGAGCTCCCTATGGGGCCACGAAACGCTGCCCTGGGTGGGGGAACCGCATGTGGACACCCCCACTGGGGCCTTCGGTGGAGCTCCCTATGGGGCCACGAAACGCTGCCCTGGGTGGGGGAACCGCATGTGGACACCCCCACTGGGGCCTTCGGTGGAGCTCCCTATGGGGCCACGAAACGCTGCCCTGGGTGGGGGAACCGCATGTGGACACCCCCACTGGGGCCTTCGGTGGAGCTCCCTATGGGGCCACGAAACGCTGCCCTGGGTGGGGGAACCGCATGCGGACACCCCCACTGGGGCCTTCGGTGGAGCTCCCTATGGGGCCACGAAACGCTGCCCTGGGTGGGGGAACCGCATGTGGACACCCCCACTGGGGCCTTCGGTGGAGCTCCCTATGGGGCTACGAAACGCTGCCCTGGGTGGGGGAACCGCATGTGGACACCCCCACTGGGGCCTTCGGTGGAGCTCCCTATGGGGCCACGAAACGCTGCCCTGGGTGGGGGAACCGCATGTGGACACCCCCACTGGGGCCTTCGGTGGAGCTCCCTATGGGGCCACGAAACGCTGCCCTGGGTGGGGGAACCTATGGGGCACGACTGGGGCCTTCGGTGGAGCTCCCTATGGGGCCACGAAACGCTGCCCTGGGTGGGGGAACCGCATGTGGACACCCCCACTGGGGCCTTCGGTGGAGCTCCCTATGGGGCCACGAAACGCTGCCCTGGGTGGGGGAACCGCATGTGGACACCCCCACTGGGGCCTTCGGTGGAGCTCCCTATGGGGCGAAACGCTGGTGGGGGAACCGCATGTGGACACCCCCACTGGGGCCTTCGGTGGAGCTCCCTATGGGGCCACGAAACGCTGCCCTGGGTGGGGGAACCGCATGTGGACACCCCCACTGGGGCCTTCGGTGGAGCTCCCTATGGGGCCACGAAACGCTGCCCTGGGTGGGGGAACCGCATGTGGACACCCCCACTGGGGCCTTCGGTGGAGCTCCCTATGGGGCCACGAAACGCTGCCCTGGGTGGGGGAACCGCATGTGGACACCCCCACTGGGGCCTTCGGTGGAGCTCCCTATGGGGCCACGAAACGCTGCCCTGGGTGGGGGAACCGCATGCGAACACCCCCACTGGGGCCTTCGGTGGAGCTCCCTATGGAGCCACGAAGCGCTGTAATGGGTGGGTGAAACGCAGAGAGGAGGGAGGAGAGGGAGGAGGAGGGAGGAGGAGGGGGAGGAGGAGGAGAGGAGGAGAGGAGGAGAGGAGAGGACGCGGGCACCGTCTCTTCAAAACGAGGACCCAACACCACAGGATGGTTGGGAATAATAATACTAATAATAATAATAATTTGAGGGAGTTTCTGTGGAACTCACGTCATCCTCACCCCCGGCGCGAAGAGCACGAGCCCAGAGCGGCCTCCGGCACCGTTTCCGGACGGATCCGGTGGATCCGCCGACGAATCCCAAACCGGCGCCCTCGCCTGAGACATCCTCACAAAACAGGCCCCGGGGGAGATGCCCAGAGCCCAAACCGGCGCCCTCGCCTGAGACATCATCACAAAACGGGCCCCGGGGGGGATGCCCAGAGGAGCCCAGAGCGGCCTCCGGCACCGTTTCCGGACGGATCCGCTGGATCCGCTGGATCCGGTGACGAATCCCAAACCGGCGCCCTCGCCTGAGACATCCTCACAAAACGGGCCCCGGGGGGGATGCCCAGAGGAGCCCAGAGCGGCCTCCGGCACCGTTTCCGGACGGATCCGCTGGATCCGCTGGATCCGGTGACGAATCCCAAACCGGCGCCCTCGCCTGAGACATCCTCACAAAACGGGCCCCGGGGGGGATGCCCAGAGGAGCCCAGAGCGGCCTCCGGCACCGTTTCCGGACGGATCCGCTGGATCCGCTGGATCCGGTGACGAATCCCAAACCGGCGCCCTCGCCTGAGACATCCTCACAAAACGGGCCCCGGGGGGGATGCCCAGAGGAGCCCAGAGCGGCCTCCGGCACCGTTTCCGGACGGATCCGCTGGATCCGCTGGATCCGGTGACGAATCCCAAACCGGCGCCCTCGCCTGAGACATCCTCACAAAACGGGCCCCGGGGGGGATGCCCAGAGGAGCCCAGAGCGGCCTCCGGCACCGTTTCCGGACGGATCCGCTGGATCCGCTGGATCCGGTGACGAATCCCAAACCGGCGCCCTCGCCTGAGACATCCTCACAAAACGGGCCCCGGGGGGGATGCCCAGAGGAGCCCAGAGCGGCCTCCGGCACCGTTTCCGGACGGATCCGCTGGATCCGCTGGATCCGCTGGATCCGGTGACGAATCCCAAACCGGCGCCCTCGCCTGAGACATCCTCACAAAACGGGCCCCGGGGGGATGCCCAGAGGAGCCCAGAGCGGCCTCCGGCACCGTTTCCGGACGGATCCGCTGGATCCGGTGGATCCGTGACGAATCCCAAACCGGCGCCCTCGCCTGAGACATCCTCACAAAACGGGCCCCGGGGGGGATGCCCAGAGGAGCCCAGAGCGGCCTCCGGCACCGTTTCCCGGATCCGCTGGATCCGCTGGATCCGGTGACGAATCCCAAACCGGCGCCCTCGCCTGAGACATCCTCACAAAACGGGCCCCGGGGGGGATGCCCAGAGGAGCCCAGAGCGGCCTCCGGCACCGTTTCCGGACGGACGACCTGACGGCATAACACGCCTGGATATGCCGACGGGGGCGGAGGAGGAGGAGGAGGAGGAGGAGGAGGAGGAGGAGGAGGAGGAGGAGGAGGAGGAGGAGGAGGAGGGGGAGGGGGCAGGCGAGGGAGCCCCGGCCCTGGGGGAGGGGCCCTGAGGGAGCCCTGATGGGCTTCCGGCACCATGGAGAGGTCCTGTGGGGCGGCCGCCCCTTCTTCTCTCGGTCGTTTCCCTCTCGCCCAGAAGCGCGCGCCCCTTCTTCCACATATACAGAAACCCCCGATCAACCGCAGAGCGGCGGATGTTAATAATAATAATAATGATAACAATAATAGTAAGAATAATTATAAGAAGAAGAAGAAGAAGAAGAAGAGGAAGAAAAATAAGAAGAAGAATACGAAGAAGAAGCAACGGCATGAACACAAACTTTTGGCGCTCCGCGCGGATTTCTGGGATCTGCGCTGGACCCCCCTTCCCTGGCGCGCGGAGCGCGCCAGGCGCCGCCAGGTGGGCCCCAGCGCGGATCCAAGAACTCTGCGCGGAGCGCCAACAGTCTATTTTCATGGCGCTTTCTTCTTTGACTGGAGGCCCCTGACTCTGGAATGCTCCCGTGCCGATCTGGAGCGGTTCGGATCGGATCGGAATCGAGAGACCTCTTGGTGCCTCGCCCCGGGCGCCCTCGCTCGAGGGCTCTCAAAACGGCAGCGGGCGGATGTAGGCGTGGAGCGACGAGTGGACAGGAGGAGCAGGGAGAGAGGAGGTGCAGATGGGGCAACCGAGGGGTGGAACCTGGACGGTCGACATCCCAGGCGTCGCGGAAGGCCTCAGATCGAGGGGCCACACATGGCACAAACATGAACTTTCGGACATCCTCGCGGACCTCCGACAACTCATGATCTTAGCTGCCCCGATACGCAAGACGCAACACGTAGCGGATTGATACGGAGCTCAATACGTATCCTGGAAACGTAGGTGTGCTGTGATACGTTTGCCAAAACGTGGGCCAATATGTTGAGCCAACACGCAACGTATTGACACGGACGTTCTGAGCACGGCACGTGCTGCGTAGCAACACGTGCGCATTGAGGCAGCTAAGCTCATGATGCTCATGCCATGTGTTGTATCTCGATCGAGCGACCTTCGCCGTGCGTCCTCCGCCGCCGCCAGGCCCCGGCAGGCGGCACGTGGAGCTCGCGAATGAATCCCGTGGGGCCCGTCCGTATAAGGCTCCGCGTGGCGCGCCCGGCTCCTTGAGAGGAGCAGCGAACAACATGCAATGGAAATCTATCCAATGGGGGCCCGGCCACAGGAGACCTTCCGCAAGAAACCCAACCCTGAGACCCCAGGACGTCCCTTGATGTTTGGTGTGATTACGTCACGCTTTCCATGGCAAAGCCATCGAAACCAAAGAAACCCAGGGCGCCCTGGAGGCAAGCAGGGTGTTTCTTGGCATGGGCCCCCACTATAGTAAGGACGGGTGGTAAAGACGCAAGGACCTTAGACGCCGAAATCGGCACTCTTTGGGCGGCGGACTGCCAACACCCTGAAGGGATGGCCAGTGGAAACCGCGAAGGACGGCCCGCTGAAGCAAGGATGCAAGGGTACCCTAAGGACATCCGTGCGTCCTTGCTATGAGTTTTGACTGTGCGCGTAAACTGTCGGAGGCCGCGTTGAGCTCTTGGATCGGCGCTGGACCCCCCCTTCTCTGGTGCGCGGAGCGCGCCAAGGGCGGCGCCAGAGGCGCCGCCAGAGAGGTTCCAGCGCAGATCCGGGAACTCCGCGCGACCTCCGAAAGCTAATTTTTCACTTGACTTCTAGTCCTCGACTTCACGCGTCGCCCAGGATGCGAGCAGCCTGCCAGCGCGGAGTGCCACGGTGCCCCGCTGTGGGTGCAGGCGCTCGCGTGCAGGCGCAGGCCCCCTAGCGGCGCCTAGGGCGCCGCCCCTGGCGCTCTCCGCTCGCGCCAGGAAGTGAGGGGGGCCAGCGCCGATCCGAGAACTCCGCGCTGACCTCCGAAAGCTCGCGTTTGTGCTATCTCGTTGTTGCTCGATGTGGGCGGTGCGCCGAAGTGGGCGAGTGACCTCGCGTGGGCCCACTGGGGCGCCGATGGGGTTCCTGTGGGGCACGATCCTCGCGTGATGGGGTGCGCCAGAGTGGGGCGGGAGGACCGCCTGCGGGCGCCCCCACTCGGGACGATCCCTAACACTGGGGCCCTCTCCTCGTCCTCCTCGTCCTCCTCCTCCTCCTCCTCCTCCTCCTCCTCCCTCGTCCTCCTTCTCCCTCTCCGTCTCCGTCTCCTTCTCCTTCTCCTTCTCCTTCTCCTTCTCCTTCTCCTTCTCCTTCTCCTTCTTCTCCTCCTCCTGCTCCTCATGCTCCCTTCCTCCTCCTTCTCCTCTTCCTCTTTCTCCTCCTCCTCCTCCTCTTTCTCCTCCTCCTCCTCCTCCTCCGCCTGCTGCGGGCGCGGTCGGCTCACGACACCGAGCGCAACCGATGTGCGAGAGAGGCCTGGGACTCTCGAGCCCGGGGCGGAGGGGCCACCGCTTCTTGCTTCTGACGACGCCCAAGTGTCGGCAGGACGAGAATGATGTCACGATGCGATTGGCTCAGGGTACGTTCTTGGAATTCCGGAGTGTAGAGCGGCCCTCGGCCATCAGTACACGACGGGTCGTCTCTGGCCGCGCGGGACGGCAAGAGAATCTGGAACTCTCGGGGGAAAGTGCCATTATCATTGCTTCTCGCACCTCTGATGGGTGTCGGGGGGCGTCGCACGTCGGGACAAGCACCTGCCTGGGGCCGCGCCGAGACAATGCTGTATTCTGTCATGGCCGCGCCGTCCGACACGCCGACCCTCAGGGGCCCGACAGGCGACGACGACAACGACAGCAGCCGACGACAATGACGGCAGCTGACGACGATGACCACCGACAGCCGACGGCGCCACAGCGCCAAGACGGGACATCATGGTCGAGGTCCGAAGTTGGTTCCTGAACAGCAGCGTGCCCCACAGAGGTCCGATCGGGATCTCAGCACCACCGTTCTCGAAGTTCTCGGCGAGCTGAAGCTGCTGAGGCTGCTGAACACATGCAAGAACGCATAAGAAAATCTGAGATGAGCACGATCCTTGAGACAGGGGGCGCGCTCCAGAAGTAGAGGCCTCCCGGATGGGGTCGGAGCAGCGCACCGCATCGCCAGCGCATCGCCGATACATCGGCGATACACTGGCGACGTCGGCGATGCATCGGCGGTGTCGGCCTGGAGAAAATCAGGCTCCACATTGAACCACATCACCGATACATCGGCGATGCGGGGCGATCCTCCAACACCATCTAGGCAAGCGCGTTCCACTTCTCGCAAAGTATCTGCTCGCAAACTACCTGGACCCGCCGCGGGGGATTTGCGATCAACAAACCCAGAAGGGTCCTTAACTCCTCCCCCCACAATGGGAGCATGCTTATTTTTCGCACGGGTCTATTGACGGATTGGGGCCCCCAGCGATCCTTGGTCAATGATTAATCCTTCGCGGCGGCCACTTCTCCTCCACTTCTCCTCCTCCTCATCCTTCTTCTCCTCTTCCTTCTCCTCCTCCTCCTCCTCCTCCTCCTCGTCTTCCTTTTCCGCCTTCTCCTCCTCCCACTCCTCCACAATTACACCATATGAAGACGATTTCAGGAAGTATCAAGCGGGAGCCCCGTTTCTGCTCTGAGAAGGCGATGTTGAAAGGAGCGCCAGAGGGTACTCTCCATCAGCCCCGCCTTCTGTGGAGCGTTTTGGGGAGACCAAGGAACTGGACATGGACCCACGACTCCAGACCAGCCCAGACCTCTCGAAGACGATACACTCACCCTCCAAAGAACCTGGCGCCATGCCATGACATGCTGTGCGGTGTTGTGTTCGGCGCCGTTGTGAGATGCCATGCTTTGAGTTGCAATGCTTTGTGATGTAATGCTTCACTGCGCAATGTCACGCCATGTTATGGCATGCTACGCTCTGCCGTGCTCCTCTACGCCATGACATGCCGTCCCCTACCATGCATCGCGCACCCTCTTGCGATCATTGCCCTGCTCGACATCCGACTGTGCGAATAGAAAGGATATCTACGCCATGGTAAGGGATGGGAGGGAGGGGTCGGAAGTCATGTATGACTCGAGCGCACCTAGCTTGCCCCCTCCCCCCCTCGCTCCTCCTCTTTCTCTTTGTACGCACAGGCTGGGCAGGAGACGCTCGTCACGTGGGAAGACGAGGGGGAGGACTCGGAGGCAAAGGATGATTGATTGCCAGACGAGAGCTTCGGAGGGGGGGGGGGGCGGGCAGCATTAAAGGCCCTTCAGGGTTATCTCGAGGCAAACATGTGATTTTGTTTCTGAAGTTTGCGAGTCGGCACTTTGCGAGTAGTAGAACGCGCTAGGTGACCACCTTATTATTCCGACCCCATCGAGGAGGCCCAAATTTGCTCATCCGAACTCTCGGTACCGTCCTTGGCACCGGCTTTCGGTTCGGGCCCCGGGACCCGAGACGGGGAACCCAGCAAGGGACCCAGGCATCCAACGTCACCACATTCTCAGACCCCCGACGTCGTGATTTTTTTCAGGACGTGACCCTCAGAACTCTGGACCCCTTCCCCCGGGACAGGCTTTTCATCCTCAGCCGTTTTCTGACGGTTCCGAGACCCGGTGAGGGCCCCTGGGGGCTGGAAATAAGGAACAGCCTCCCGTCGTGCTTTGTTCACGGCGCGAGGGGGGTCTGGACTTGCTCATCCGAACTCTCGGCCCCTTGGCACCGGAGCTTTCGTCCTGGGCCCCCGGGCTTTCCCGAGACGGGGCCCTGGACGCCGTCACCGAGGGAGCCAAAGCGTCGCGTCAACGCACGGCGAGTGCGCGCGGCACCATGGCGAGAGCCCAGGCTCCCGTGCACGGGATGGACACCCGGAGCGTAAGCTGCGAGGAGGTCTCCACCGAATCGCCCGCCCCGCCCTGACGAGACGTCGACGGCGGCGTGAGGGCACGAAGCGCCAGGCAGCAGCAGTCGGGGACGCGGCAGAGCTCGCCGGGCAGGGACGCCGAGGGAAGGCCATGCAGGATGCCAGGGTCGGAGGCCTGGAAGCGGGCACCGGCACCAGAACAGCGGGCTGCCTCCACCAGGGGAAGGCGCTCCGAATCAGATTTCGGCACGAGTGGTACTCTTTCGACCCTCCAGGGCTTGGTGGGCCCCAGAAGCAGCAGGGCCGTGTTTTCACCGTTCCCGAAAAAGTGTCTTGAACATGGAAGCGGCGAAAAAACGGCCACCGAAACGGCAGAAAAACGGCTCCAAGAGTGGAACCGGAGCCAGGATCTGCAACAAAAACACGACGTATAACTGACGAAAGAAAGGCGTCGGAACCGGCAACAAAAACGGCAAAACGGAACGGGTAAAAAAACGGCCCTGTCGTGTCGTTTCCACCGCCCAATTCTAGGAGGCCCGAAGAATAGCGCCGCCACCGGCATCGGGATCATCTTCCCTCGGTGGAGGCACACCGCCGGTGCTATTGTTGGTGTCAACCTTCAGGCCTCCAGCAGGAGAGCGGCCGCGGAGGGACGAACCATGTTTCAAAACGGAGCTCTCGCCTTAGCGCTGTGCACACCCGTCTGAAACAGCTCAAGCGGATACTTCCTTTTCAACATGGGCTCCCACTTGAGACCTCCTTGGTGAGTTATCACGATCCTATGCTCCAGTGTTTGGATAAATTTCCCTTTTTCGAAATAGCGCTCTCGTTTGGTATCGCTTGGTCTTAAAAGTGTGCTTCGCTTGCAAGGATGGAGGGCGGAACATTTTCAAAACAGGGCTATCGAAGGAACCTCCCTTGGACTTTCAGATGATACTTCATCGCGTTTACTAGTACAGAAGGACGGAATGTGGATCCTTTCCCCGAAAAGCAGCATTTCGTCTGAATGGCAAGCCCACGGGGCGCTCGTATTTCCAGGTGGTGGGCTTCCCGCAGCGGAGGGGAACACTTGCAGGGACTGATGGGAGGGGGGGGGGCTTGAAACGGGAGGGTGTACTAGAGCATCGCTAATGCATCCCAGGTTGAGTCTGGCCCACCTCATCTCTCTCTCTCTCTCTCTCGCCTGGACATTGTGCGGGAGTCTCCAGAGATGTCGTCGCCGCAGAGATCCCCCCAGATGCCTCCGGAGGTCCCTGGCGGTATCATGGAGGCAGAACGATGCAGCACGAAACGAAGGTGCTTAAAAACCTCGGCACTCTGTCCTCGATCCTCTCTCTGTCCCTCGAGCGATGGCAAAGGTCAAAATCCTGACGCCAAAGTCCGCTGGAGGTCTGCGAAGGTCACAGCACCGCGACAACCAGCGGGCACGTCTGAATCGCGCCGTCCGTGGTGAGGGGGAGAGACATCTCCAGAGGCCCGCGCAACAACACGAAAACCGCGTCGTCGAAAAGTAAGGGCGACGACGACGACAACAACGACCCTGAGATCCGACATTGCGGGAATCGACATTGCGACAATCGACATTGCGGACATCTGGCAATCGGAGATCCGGCAATCGACATTGCCAAAGTCGCCATTGCGAAACAACGACCCGACCTTGCGCAGCAACATCGTCAACACAGATCACGACCAGAGATGCCCAGTCTTTCTGCGCCAGCTCTCGAGCCGAATCGATCTGGGACGGCCTCGCGGGGCCACAAGGGGCCCGAATCCCGGCAGACACGCTTGGCGGAAAAACAGCGCGACGCAAGGACCTCCGGGTCACAACTCGGGACTCCGGCGCCAGTTCGGGACGACGCGTGCGTCCCCGGAGCGCTCTCGGCGAGGCAGAGCTGCTGGAAAGCGTGCCGAGGCTGGAAAGCCGCCAGGCACCGACGAAGACGCCCGAAAACCTCGAGATCCTCCCCCCACCTATCTGACGGCAGGCGACAACGACGGAGGCATGATGATGTATGATGATTTGGATGATTTGGATGATGATGATGATGATGATGATGATGATGATGATGATGATGATGATGATGATGATGATGATGATGATGATGATGATGCAGCTGATGATGATGATGAGGATGATGATGACGGCGATGATAATGATGATGACGAGGATGCTGCTGCTGGTAATGACGATGATGCTGATGCCAGAGATGATAAGGATGATGATGAGGATGATGATGGGGAGGATTCGGATGAAAATGCTGCTGCTGATAATGATGGTGATGAGGTGTGACAATGCGTAGTATGATGTCATGGTGATGCACGGCTGTGTAATGGCATCGTTGTTGATGCTTGATCAAACCACATTGACGCACCACCATGCACCATCACCATTATCTCATCAGCATACAGAATCACAAACACCACACATCATCAGGATCATCATGATCATCATGATCATCTCATCATGATCATCATGATCATCTCATCATGATCATCATGATCATCATCATGATCAGCAGCATCATCATCATCATCATCAGCATCATCATCATCATCACGATCAGCATCAGCATCATGATCAACAACATCGTCATCGTGAGCATCAGCGTCAGCATCATCAGCATCATTCTCATCATAATCAAGGTTCTCATCATGGGAAAGGCGACGACGACGACGGCGCGAGCGTCCTCCGCGCCGCGCGCGGGGGGGAGGCACCGCCCCTAGACGCTGCCCGCGGATCTGCCGCAGGGACCGCACCGTCTCGTACACGGAGGACCTCCGCGCGCGTGAGGTGTCGTCGTCGCCGACGCCGCCGTCGGCCGCCGTCGCCGCCGTCGCAGCCGTCGTCGCCACCGTCGGCCATCGTCGGCGTCGTCGCCGCTGTCGCCGTCGTCAGCGTCGTCGTCGGCGTCGCCGCCGCCGTCGGCGTCTGCGTCGTCGCTGGCGCCGTCGTTGGGGTCAGCATTGCCGTGGTCGTCGGCCGGAAGGGGGAGAAGCGGAAGAGCGGGGAGGAGAAGCGAGGAGGGGCGAAAAGGGGCGAGGAGGAGCGCGACGCAAGGAGGGGCAGCAGGAGCGTGCAGGAAGAGGAAGAGGAGAAAGGAGGAGGGGGAGGAGGAGGAGGAGGAGGAGGAGGAGGAGGAGGAGGAGGAGGAAGAAGCGAGGAGCGAGGAGCGACGAATACGAAGCGGAGGAATGATGATGATGATGATGATGATGATGATGATGAGGAGGAGGAGGAGGAGGAGGAGGAGGAGGAGGAAGAGGAGGAGCAAGGAGCGAGGAACGAGGAGCGAGAAGCGAGGAGCGAGAAGCGAGGAGCGAGACGCGAGGAGAAGGAGGAGGAGGAAGGAGGGGGATCGAGGAGGAGAGGGGGGAGCACAGGATCAAGGATCAAGGAGGAACAGGCAGGCGGTTTGGCGGCCAGAGGCTTGGAAACTAACTATTCATCGCTCCTCGGCGCCATGGCCTTGTCAGAGCGCCCTGTGGGTTTCCGCTTCCCTCCGGACGCAGGGAAGGCCGAGTCTGGAGGCCCCAGGAAGAGCCACGCCCCCTGCCTCCGCGTGTCATGACGGACAGCAAACCCCCGGGTCACTTCGAGAAGCCCTTCGACAGGAAGCTGAGTCCCCCGAAGGCAACATTGCGGATTCCACGCAGCAAGGCCTCCACGCTGGCACTGCCTCGCACAGCGTGCGCCGCACGACTTGGACCGCCAACGTGACACCTCTGCGTCGCTCAACAAGATGAAAGGGGTCCTCAAAACCGAACGCTGCCAAGCACTCGCAGCATGCGCCACGTGCACCCAGCCCATCACAGCATGCACAACACGACCTGGGCCCAGCCAAAGCACCACCTGTCTTCACAACAATCCCCACCGAACCTCTGCGAAGCACTTGCCCTTCCACGTGCACCGTCCTCGTTCAGGAGGAGCATGCAGGTGGAGGAGGAGGAAGAGGAGGAGAAAGAGGAGGAGGAGGGGGAGAAGGAGGAGGAGGAGGAGGAGGAGGAGGAGGAGGAGAAGGAGGTGTGCCCTCGTGGTTCAAACGGAGTGAATCGGAATCAGGAACAGGAGGAGGAGGAACGATGAGAAGCGAGGAGCGAGGTGGAGCGAGGAGGGATGAGGAGGAGGAGGAGTAAGAGGAGGAGGAGGAGGAGGAGGAGGAGGAGGGGAGGAGGAGGATGGGGCGGAGGAGGAGGAGCGAGGAGAAGCAAACAGATGAGGAGGAGGAGGAGGAGGAGGAGGAGGAGGAGGAGGAGAAACGAGGAATCCCAACCCTCCGCCCCTCCCTCTCTCCTTGCCCATTGCCCCCTCCCCCCTTCCTCTCCGTGTCTCTCTCCCTTCCCCCCCCGTGCCTCCCCTACACATCTTCCGCCCTGCATCTCTCTTCTTTTACGTACCTCTCCCCCTTCCATCTTCAGGCCAAATCCAGAGCCCAACCAACCTAGGCGCGTCCACGGCCTAGCTGTGTAAGGCTTGCTCAAGGCTTCTCCAGTGCCTACCCAGAGCCTGCGCATAGCCAATCACCTGCGAGCACCATGACGATTGTGAGCACCAACGTGCGCGTGACCACCCTGCCCGGCTCGTCGTACAACCACCACGCAAATCTTGACAATGTGGGCTATCCTGAGAGGATCGACGGTGCGCCAAATGTCGTCGTGCAACCGCCGCGCAAAATTTGACAACGATGGGCTGCCCTGAGAGGTTGAACGGTGCCCGCCATGAAGAATCGACAACGACAGCTTCGTTCCGACTGTCACCCCAGTCCCACGGCGACTCCGGGGACTGATCATCTTTCCTTTCATCCTTCCTTCCCATTCTCCATGCGCGCCCCCAAGCCCTCCCCACCTTACCTCACCTCCCTTCCTTCTCCCTCCCTCCTGGCTCTCGTCCTCTGCCCCCATCCTCGTCTTCCCTGGAGGCCGGCCTCCTGGGGTGCCTGGAGGCAGAGAAACGAGCCAGGAACATCAAGAAGCTCCGATCCTCCTCCTCCTCCTCCTCCTCCTCCTCCTCCTCCTCCTCCTCCTCCTTCTCCTCCCCGTCCTCCTCCCCCTCCTCCTCCTCCTCCTCCGCCTTCTCCTCCTCCCTCTCCTCTTCCTCTTCGATCATATTCGATTATCCAGCTCGATCCTCCTCTCGGCTGCACGCAGGAGTGACACTTTGTGCGCGGCTTAGATGGGCCGCTGGGGGGGGGGAAACCATATCCTCCATATCCTCCTCCTCCTCCTCCTCCTCCTCCTCCTCCTCCTCCTCCTCCTCCTACTCCTCCTCCTCCTCCTCCTCCTCCTCCTCGTCGCGACTCTTCACTTTTGCTCCATCCCGGGGGGTCGTTCGCTGTGGATGTCACACAAAAACCATCAATCTCCTCATGCTCCCTCCTTGTCGCCCCTCTGGTCTGGCCCAGCTTGCGATGATGGGGAACGGTTGGGGGGGAGTCTCCCAAGGGGGTGGAACATCGACCTGGATTCGGCGATACACCGCATACATCGCCGATATACCGGCGATCAGCACCCGCTAGCGATCGGCCCCCATCGGCAATCATGGGCGATTGGGGGTCGATGCGTCCCCCCAGTATTGCCCCTGAAGAAGTCGCTCCCGCGAAAGGTCCATCTTGCGCGTAGCCGAAGGCCACGAGCAAGGCTGCGACCGCGCGATCCTTCCCCCACCCTGGAGTGGCGCGCTGAGCGGAGAACGGAACGCCCACGGAGGTGATGTACAGGATGCTCTCCAGCGGGTCGTCCCTCGGCCGCATGGCCAGCATCACCGCGGGCGCCTCGCTCAGCTGGAGGCCGCCGTGAGCTTTCCTTGATGCTCGAGCGGAGGAAGCCGCGCTCTGGCGGCGCAATGGGCAGGCAGAGTGCAAGAACACTCGCGCCGTACAGCTGGGCATGCCTGGTGGGGGCCTCCTGGGGGCCTCTTGGGCCCGAGAAGCTCGTTCGGATCCCCCGTCTGGGCCCCTTCTTGGAGCCGTCTTGGGGCCCTCTTGGGCGGTCTTGGATGCCTCTTGGGCCGTCTTGAAGCCCTCTTGGGCCGTCTTGGGCCGTCTTAGGGGGCCTCTTCGGCCGTCTTGGATCTTGGGGGCCTCTTGGGACACCGACACTTTTTGCGTCTTGGGGCCCTCTTGGGAAGCCTCTTGGAGGCCTCCTTGGGGCGTCTTGGAGGCCTCCTGGACCGTCTTGGGACCGTCTTGGGCGTCTTGGAGTGATCTTTGGCCGTCTCGGGGCCCTCTTGGACCATCTTGGGGGCCTCCCGGGGCCGTCTTGGAGGCCTCTTGGGCTGTCTTGAGGCCCCAGGGAGGGGGTATCAACAAGTATCCGCAGATGGTTGCGGAGTGGCCGACCCTGGGCCGGGGTGGGGGTCTCTTTGCTTAATTATGCTGTATCTGAATATATACACAGACATTGATAGACATGGGCACACAGATCAATGTGCATATGCGCTGAATCATAAAAAACAATGTCCCTCCCGTGCCCATCCCCTGACGCCTCCGTGTGGGCCTCGCGAGCGTGGCGCAGCTCGCGCCGCCGCCCAACAAGTGGACCCCCGCCTCTGCCGGGGAGCGTGCCCCCTCGGGGACTGGAGTTGCACGTGTTGTTTTTGTTTGTTTCGTTGTTTTGTTGCTTTTATGTTTTGAAGCTGATGCTTTTATATTGTTATGTGTTTGTTGTTCTTTTCTTCAATTTGTACATACATATAGAACCATCCAGCAGGGCCACTTGCGGCGCCACTCTTGGCGTCCAACACCCGGACAGCAGCGCCATCCGAAGCGCTTGAAACCACTGTGGGAGACGCTTGCCAGGACGCCGGCCAGCATGCCTGGGGACCTTGCAAACCTTGGAGGGGAAGCTTCGCATGAGCTTCGAAGGAGCTGCGAAGGACCTGCGGAAAGGCCTCGGGCACGCGTATGGGGAACGAGTAGGAAAACGCCCTTGGGACACGCTGGAGCTTCAAGCAGGCTGCTCCAGGGATGCCTGCCCGGCGCCGGAAAGAGCTGCGGGGCCACCCAGTGCTGCTGGCTTCTAATCTGAAGCCCTCTCAACTCTCAGAAAGCATTCCGGGAATTCTTGGGAGCGAATTAACATGGGGCAATGCACGGGGGGGAAGACAGGCACCCTTTTCGGGCCCTAGAGGCCCCCTGTTGGGCCCTCATGGGACCCCTTTCTGCAGCCCTCGCTGCCCCCCATTTGTCGTCCTTCCATTGCGCGTCCTCTGACAATTTCCAGAGCCTGTTCGGCCGGGAAGGTGCCACCTCCCCACGGGGCCCGGGTGCTTTTTGAGCAAAACACCGACATAAAGATGGCCTGGGGACCGAACATCGTGGGCGCATGCCCGCAAAAATGTCGGCTGGACCGCCTTCTCGGGAAGTGAAGCCATACAGTGCCCAACGGGCGGACCTGCCAATCGACTTGGAAGGGCAGGGCCCTCATCTACCCATCCCCCGAAGGGCTCAGCTCCCAGCAGGCGCTGCCCTCTGGGTGCGGCCGCCCCCCTGCGAGGTCCCAAGACCTGCTGTCCCCCCCCGAACTCCCACAACGTGTTTTTTTACGACGTGCCCCCCCTGGAGATCTGGACCCCTTCCCCAGGACCGTGCTTTCATCAGGATTTGTTTGTTGACGGTCCAGGGGCCTGGAAAGGGAGACTTTCTCTGAACCTCCCATCAAGTATTCTCAAAACGAAAGGAAGTGGGCCGAGGCCCAATCTGACAGCCCGAACTCGACGAAGGCTCCAGAAACCGTGCGAACGGCATCCCGATCGGCCGTCTGCAGGTTCTTCGTCGATCTTTGAGGGTCCATCGGGGGATCAGAAACTCTCGTGGGACACCTGCTGGCAGGCCCGTTTCTTGCTTGACGTGCGCACTGTACACCCGGCTTCCCCTCCTCTCCCCCTCCGGCGACGAAAAGTATGGTCTCCTCTTGCAGGTCCTCGCGAACGTACCTCTCGATGTAGTACAGCACCCTGTCATTGATGGGCCTCCCCTGGCCTTAATCACGGCGCCGACACTCCGATCCGATCCGAACTCGGGATGGGAAAAGTAAGTTAGACGACGATAGTGACGAGGATGACGACGAGGAAAGAGATACCGACGATACGGATGAGTACATAGAAAACCAGGAGGACGAGGACGAGGATGACACAGAAGGCCAGGAGGGCGAGGAAGAGGCGCGGCGGACAACAAGGAGGACGAGGACGAGGAGGAGGAGGAGGAGGACAATATCACCTCGACGAGGACGAGGACGAAGACGAGGAGGAGGCCGACGAGGACAAGGTGTTCGCGCGGCTCCACTTCCTCGATAATCAGGCCGCAGGGCCGGTCGACCCCGACGACGCTCACCGAACGGAGCTGGCGGCACGCATAGGGGGCAGGGCTGGTGTGTGGCCTGCTCAGAGGTCTAGAATAAGAGAAACAGCATAAACATAACGTTCGACGGTCCGCGCGGAGTTCTTGGATCTGCCCCGGACCTCCCTCCCTGGCGCGCGGAGCGCGCCAGGGGTGCCCAGCGTAGATCCGAGCAATCCGCGAGGACAGTCGACCGCTCATGTTCATGCCGTCTTTTCTTCTGCGGAGGCCCCCCAACCCCCACCCGCCTCTCGGAAGGTTTGTGCCTTCGGAGGGGGCAGCCCCTCCGATCAAAAGAAGCTTGCCATCTCAGAAGGCCGTCGCCCTCGCCCCCCATCCCCCAAGAAGCTATCTGCCGCCCGAGGAGGCCGCCGCACTCAGCCTGCCCCCCCCGCCCCCCCAAGGGTGGGAATCGAACGTTTATACAGATCCAGGTCCTTCTCCCCCTCCCTCCCCCGTCCTCTGAAGGCGTTCCTCCTTTCTGGGGGAGGGGAGGGGACGAGGTGGATCTGCATCGCTATCCCCTGCCGAAGAAAAACATGCCCCGTGCCATCCCATCGGGTCGAAGACAACGGGGGGCCCAGTGAAACAGGGTTAGGTCGGGCATGTCCTCCTACAGGCGGACTTAGGAAGACATGTAAACCATGGTCAAAACATATTCAACAATAGCCAAACAGGGACAAAATAATCCCCGTACTATTTTGGGATTGCTTTTGAATCTTCCTCTCGTAGAGGGACATGCCCGACTCAAGAACAGGGGGCGGTCAACGAATCCGCTTCTTCCGTGGGCTGCTTCTCTGGCGCCCTCCCCGCGCCAGAGAGCCGGCCCGTGGCTCGAGGAAAAAGCGCCTGGGCGGCGGGGCCGGATCTGGCTGCCACACCCCCTCGGGGAATGAACCAACTCATGACGGGAAGTCTTTTGCTATTTTCGGGCTTGGGGCGACCCTTGCAGGCCCTCGGGACCGTCAACAAAACGACTCGGGATGAAAAACCGGTCCGAGGGAGCGGGTCGAGACCTCCAGGGGTCGACGTCACAGAAAAAATCATGACAGACGGGCGCGGGCGGCGGGGGCGGCGGGGAACGGCGAGCGGCGGGCGAGCGGCGGGCGAGCGGCAGGCGAGCGACGGCAGGCGGCGGGCGGCGGGCGGCGGCAGCGGGCGGCGGGCGGCGCGCGGCGGGCGGGCGGGCGGGCGGGCGGACCCCTACAACTCATTGTCATCACTGTTGCAAGTGTGCCATTGGAAGACAACCGTTTGAGATTCGTCAGTCGTGCCAGGAACACGTGGCGTCAGTGACCCGTCAAAGATTCGCCCAGGCCCCGCCAGGGCCGCTCTTCCTGGGTGCGTCGTTTGTTCCTCCAGCGCCGAAGTATCCACACAGGCCCTCGCGGCAGCACGACGGCGTGAGCCATGGCAGGTCGGGGCGCAGCTCGCGGGTCATGCCGTCGTCCTGACATATGTCTGCGCCGCAGAGAAATAGCGGAAATCAAAAAACGACTCAGGATGAAAAACCGGTCCAGGGGAATGGGTCGAGACCCGACGCAACGAACAAATCATGGCGTCGGGGGTCTGGCTGCGTGCCACGGATCTCGTGTGACCCCCTCTCCCGATCTCCCCCCCCCACCAACCGCTCGCCCGACGCGTTCGCCTGCCCCCCCCCCCCGTTCGCCCGGCCCGCCGGGTCATAGCTCGAGCCTTCCACCCGCGGCCCTCGGGGACGATCCAGGCACCCCCCCTGACGCTCTCGGCGAGGCGCAGCTGCTGGGACACTTCCCGAAGCTGGAAAAACGGCTGAAACATGGAACTGGTATACCAAAAAGCGGCTCCTGCTCCTGGAAACTGGGGGGGCAACACATCCCTGCGACGTACCAAACCCTTTTGTACACGTGTGGCGACCATACCCAGGACCGCTCCGCTCCAGTGGACCCCCCAGGAGCTCGCGAAAAGGGCGACGGTTGCACACTTCGCAAACCCCCGGGGAGCCGCGAGGTCTCGGCCGGGTCTGCAGTATCACGTATCACTCCGCTCCGCTGGACCTCCCAGGAGCCCACGAACGTGACGACCATGGCGCACGTCGCAGCCCCCCCGGCCGCCAGCTCTGATCCGGAGCCGTCGGCTCGACGAGGGAGAGCTTCGCAAGAGCGATTCGGCGACTAAGCCCGATCACGAGTGGCGTTTGAAAGAGAGCGTGCAACAACGATCTCGGAACAGCGCGTTATCCCTGCGAGGCGATCTCCCCGTGAGAGCCCCTCCTCCCCCTCCTCCTCCTCCTCCTTTTGCTCCTCTTCCTCCTCCTCCTCCTCCTCCTCCTCCTCCTTCGCGCCACCTTCCTGCCATGCCTTCTTTAGGCGGAAGAGATGGCGTCTGAGAGAGGCGGGCCCGCGGCGCCACGTCGCACGCCAAATCTTTCCAGCGCCAAGCGTACGGCGCATGAACCGGCCAGCAAGCCGGACTGGGCCGGATTTAGCCTGGGATTGAGCGGGATCGAACGAAATTCGGCGGGATTGCGCAAGAGTCAGTCGAATCTCGGCCACGGGTATGCCAGCGCCGATGCTGAAGCTAGCTTCCCAAAAATGGCATCCCGACCTCATGTTGCATCTTGAGGGGAAATCCTCTGTCCCATCGCGCCAGCCGTCCGTGTCGCCTCCATGCCGAATCCATGCCGAACGCGTCGAATCCGTGTCGGATCCACGTTGAATTCTCCTCGAACCAGTGCCGAATCAACGTCGGAGAACAAGAGAAGACTGCCATCTCCAGGACCGGAAAAGTCCCCCGAAGATGCAAGGCAACTGAAGGCGGGACTGTCCAGGGTCAAGTCGGACTTCGGCCACGGGTCTGCCAGTGCTGGAGGCCTCCGAAATGTTTCGGGTAGATGAGGTCGGAGGATCGCGCCGCATCGCCGATGCATCGGCGATGTCGACGATGCATCGCCGACGCCAACGTGGAGAAAATCGGGCCCCACATCGAGCCGCATCGCCGATGCATCGGCGATGCGGCGCGATCCTCCGACCCCATCTGCTTGAACCCCATTTGGGAGGCATAGAACAGAGACCAAAACCCCCCCCGTTACCAACACCCCGAAAAGCGAAGCCGGCCAGTACACGCACCCGAGGCACGAATCGAACAGGGCAAAGTTGGTTCGTAAACGCCCAAGGCCGTGAAATAAACACCAATTCTGGCCGTCGGGGTGGTCTTTCTTCCGTTGATAAAAGGAGGCCGGAACATCCGCCCCCAGAACGATCACCCCGACATACGAAGCTGCTGGGCAAACGCACCCACAAAGAGAATCGAGCAGGGCAGGGCTGTTTAGTAAACGCCCAGGGCCGTTTAATAAACGCCAGTCGTCGGGTCCAGGTGCTTTTTCCTCGAACAGAAGCGCCGATGCCGTGCCGACGTCCACCTCCAAAGAACCGCACCCCGGCCGCGCGGTAGCGGGGGCGGGCTGAGCTCCCCTGCAGACGAGCGTCGCCTGCTCCACGAGCGCCTGCCAGCTGGGACGGGGGGGGTGCTGCGGAAACCCGCGGGGGGCCCCTGCTCCAGGGAAGAGGCGTCGTCGTCGTCGTCGTCGTCGTCGTCGTCGTCGTCTTTCCCCTCCTTCTCCACTCGACGGCGCGCCCAGGGAGGGGAAGAGGGACGAGGGAAGAAGAGCACAGCGGGCAGGCACAGCCGATGCACCGGAGATGCGGCGCCATCGCCCGACCCCGTCTCGGACCCCAGCTGGGAAGCCTGGATGCTGGGGCTCTCCTTGGGAGATCGGCCCCGCAGGCGGTGCACTGGATCGGGCTTCAGAAGCCCGAATCCATGGATTCGGGCTTCTGCTGACCTGGGCCCATGCAAACCCAAGTAAACCAGGCAATGCCGGATCCCGCAAAATCACACAGGGTCCTGCGCGCTAGCCCGGGCCCCCAGACCCTCTCGAGTCGTGAAAACATCACGACGGGAGGTCTTCGCTATTTTCGGCCTCCAGAGGCCCTCGTTGGGCCTCGGGACCGTCGAAAATGACTCAGGATGAAAAGCCGGTCCCCAGGAAGGGGTCCAGACCTCTGGGGGTGGACGTTGCGCAAAAATCACGACGTCGGAGGTCTGGTTTGCAGGATCCTGCAAAATCCTGCAGGGTCCTGGGCGCTGGCCTGGATCAATGCAGCGCTGCATGGCTTTGCAGGATCCTGCAGGACCCTGCGCTCTGGCTGACCCCCGTTCCCTGAGACCCGACGGCGCGAAACATTGAAACGCGCCAGTCAAGACCGGAGCCCGAGACCCCCGATTTCTGCGCCACATCTCGCGCTGGGTCGATCTGCGAGGGCCCCAGGCCTCGAAATCTGACGAACGCGCCCGGCCCGAAAACGGTGGGGGGTATTGGAGAATGAAGCATTGGATCAGGAATCCAGGGTCTGGAAGCCTGCGGAACTCCAATCGTTGAGTTCTTTACTCGGCATCAGGACCAAGCGAGCCTGCACAGCGTTAAAGGAAAAATGATGGTCCGCCGCAGAGAGCCGAATCTCTCGTTAGCCCCCGCTCTTGGGGCCACGTCTCGCGGGTGCTGACACAGGGGGGCTGCGTCGCGCTACCACGAGACGCTTCGAGGAGGCATGAATTCGTCAAGCAAAAAAGCTGTGGCCTCGTCTTCTGCTGCTGCATCGAGCTGATCGCGTCGGCCTTCGGGCCCACGGAGACGGGGTGACCCCGAACCCGAGTCTGCTGGCCCAGGCAAGAAGACAGAAAAAGCTGAGACTGGCGGCGCACGCCCTGCGGCATGCTCCAGCTCTGAGTCTTCTGAGACTGGCTGCGCACGTCCTGCCGACCCCGAGTCGGCAGCTGCTGGGGGGTCTGGCCTAGAAGCGAAGACAGAAACTGCTGAGACTGGCGGCGCGCGCCCGTCGGCACGCTCCTGCTCTGAGTCTTCTGAGACTGGCGGCGAACGCCCTGTGACGTGCTCCTGCTCTGAGTCTTCTGAGGGCGGGCGCTGGTGTTGTACCAGTACACCGTGGCGGCTGGCAGGGAGCGGGGGTCCCCCAACAAAAACTATTGCTCGAATGTCTCCATCCAGTGCGCCACCTTTTCCTCGGGCCATCCCGCTGGCGCCACCCCACGGTGGTGCTACGCCGCGTCCTCGGCGGCCAGCGCCTTCATAATTAGCTTGCGGCCTGGCCGCTCTGGGGCCCCCACGATCGGCTTGGTCTTGTCCGCGTCGAAGCATCGCTCGAGCCGTATGAAGCTGATCTTCTGCTTGCAATTCGTACTTCGTGATTTCGACTTCGGCCATCTCGTCGGACGGCTGGGCCTGCCCCAGGTAGGCGCTGATATCCTGCTTGGGTGTTCCGCCCACGTCGCATTTCAGGAGGCTCTCCAGCGCGGCGAGCCCCAATGCTGGAGCTGGGGGCCCTATCTCCTCGAGCTTCTGTTTGTCCTCCGCGTCTCCGCTGCGGGGCTTGTCGAGCATGTTTCTGTAGCCCTCCAGCTCGGCGGAGATCCCGTCCACGAGTGGGTGCTTCGTCGTTATCGTGTACGTGTCGATGTTGGTGATGCTGTTGAGACGCGTCCTGTGAGTGGTCTGGAGCAGCAGCTTGAGCGTGGTGCGTAGCAAGGCCATCAGGTGATTGTCCTTGCTGCTCCAGACCTTGTCGCTGTGGCCCCCCCTCCTCGCCCTGCGGCCGCCCCTGCGCTTCCTGCGCATGTCGCCCTTGGCTGCCTGCCCGTCCTCATCGGCCTCGATCGCCGCGTCGACTGGCGCTTTCGGTGACTGGCCTGGTTTCATCGGCGGCTTCTGGAGGCGGGGCTTGGCCGCGGGGGGGGGGCTCCCTCGTCGCTCCTGGAGGCGGCGCCAGATGCCTTGGAGCCCTTGGAGGAGTCCATGCTGGTTGCGCGGCCTTGGCGGTGGAGTCCTCCCCTGGTAGCGCCGCTGCTGCCGTCATCGTGCTCACGTCGTAGTACTGGTAGTGTGGGCGTCAACGCTGCGGTGGAGGATGGAGCCGCTTTGGGAGTCGCTGTCGGAGGCGCTACTGTCCGACGTGGTGGTCAATCGTGATCACCGCCGCCCTACTTGGATAAGGAACCCTCCAGGGTCTGAAGCCTCCTAGGCACATTCCTTAACGAATGTCCCCTCCGTCACTTGACACGCCAAAATCTCAGGGCCTACACAAACCCCCGTCTCGAGGCTCCCGACAAAAGCGGCGCGCGCGCCGCTCGCGCTGCCGGCCTGGCCTGCGCTCGTTGAGCAGGGACCGACCGTCCTGGTAGGCCCAGGAGAGCCCAGAATCGAATCGATAAGTCGGATCGGTGATCGAAAGAAATCGGATCGGATCGGCGGAGATAGGCAGCAGAGTCGGGAAAAGTCGGATCGGCGGAAGTCGGCAGGCTAGTAGGCCTCCATTGAGAAATCGAAGCCCCATGCGGAATCCGACGTCGAATCGAATCGGAAGCCATCGAAATCAAACCGAACCGAATCGGTGGAATCGAAAGGAGCCCTGTAGGACTACCACGACATGTGTTGTTAGAACCCCCCCAACTGTCCTGAGAACAACAACGATCTTCTCTGAACGCAAAGCCGATGTATTAAAACAAGACGGTCTCAGCCAGAAATGTTCTGAAAGCATGTCGTGCAGACCACAAAAAACTGTGAGAACATGTTCTGGTGGGCCTACCCCTGAGATCCGATGTTGCAAAACAATGCGACATCGCAAACACTTACGACCGCACCCCGAGACCTAATATTTCTGCGCCTGTGTTTCGAGCCCGATCGATCTGCGAGGGGCCCGAGGCCAGAAACTGGGCGAAACCGCCCGTTGCGAACAAACACTGGACGCCAGGATCTCAAGGAAGGTTCTTAGAACATGTCCTGGTGGACCTATAGGCAAACCAATGTGCTTCGCCACTGATCGAGCCGAGCGATCGGGCGAGGCAGGACGGCCCAGGAGGCGGCCTCCCCGGCGGACCGGCGCGCGGCCCGGCGCTGCGGGCCTGCTGGCGGGCCCCTGCTGGCCACGGGGGCGTCGCGGTCGCGGCGTGCGCTGGGCGCGTTCCTGGAAATCCGAGGCGCCGAAAAGATTGGAGCGGGCGGTCTTTGGTAGTTTCGGCCTCTGGCGGGCCCTCGCCGGGCCTCGGGAGCGTCAGAAAAAGATCCAGGACGAGGAACCCGTAGGAGGAGTAGGAGGAGGAGGAGGAGGAGGAGGAGGAGGAGGAGGAGGAGGAGGAGGAGGACGACGAGGACGAGGAGGACGAGGAGGAGGAGGAGGAGGAGGAGGGAGGAGGAGGGAGGAGGAGGAGGAGGAGGAGAGGGGGGGGAGGCGAGGAGAAGGAGAGAGGAGGCGGGAGAGGAGGAAGGCGAGGAGGAGGAGCGGGAGGAGGAGGAGGAGGACGACGAGGAGGAGGAGGAGGAAGTGAGGAGGAGGAGAGAAAGTGGGAGGCGGAGGAGGAGGAGGGGAGGAGGAGGAGGAGGAGGAGGAGGGAGGAGGAGGAGGAGGGAGAGGAGGGGGAGGGCGAGAGGAGGAGGAGAAGGAGGAGGAGGAGGAGGAGGGGGAGGAGGAGCAGGAGGAGGAGGAGAGGAGGAGGGGAGGAGGAGGAGGAGGGAGGAGGAGGAGGAGGAGGAGGAGGAGGTGGTCCGTAGCTATTTTTGTTCAAGCGTTCTCCTCCCATCTTGGCTCTAACTGGTTGCCCCCCGATGTGCGTCGCGCTGTCTGGGACTGCGGGTTTTTGAGCTGAGGAGAGGACTCTTGGTTGCGGTGCGCACCCTCGTGGAGTGCGATGCCTGGACGACGGTCATGGACAGGACAGCTCAGGCACGGATGGAGAGACAACGTCTATTGGACCTCACACTCGAAGCCAGATCATTCCTTCGTCGAGACACCGACCTACCTCGTAAATGCAGTCAAGGCGTTCATTCGCGGGAAGGTGGCACACGAGTCGTTAGACACCTGGAATGGTGTTCATAAGCAAAACCTTGGCAAGGCTATAAAGAACGGCCCGAGAGGACGGATTTCACTCTCAAGCAGTGGCGAAGGCACGCCATGCAAAGGTTGCGTCAGACAAGGCTCGGCATCAACCAACCAAGCAGACGATGAACGTCATCAGCTACAATGCTGTGGCGAGCATGTGCGAGAGTGGGCGGCAGTGGCAGCAGGGATTGGGAGCTGGCGCATCAACCAGCAACAGCTGCTACAGCGTGAGGACAGGAGCATGCGAGAATGGGCAGCAATGGCAGCAATGGCAGCAAGCTTCGTGCGAGAAGGCGTCATCAGCTACAGCACTAGAAGCAGCCAGACTTCATCAGCTGCAGCTCAGGAAGACATCACGCCTCAATGCAGTCAGGCGCCATCAGCTACAACACTGGGACCAGCTCGTGCGAGAACGAACGGCAGTGGCTGCAGGCTTCGTGCAAAGAGGTGTCACCAGAGCGCGATAGGCAGCCATACTGTGAGGCTATGATGCAGCCAGACGTCATCAGCTACGCTACTAGGGCCAGCTCGTGCGAGAACGAGCAGCAGTGGCAGCAAGCTGCGTGCGAGAAAGCGTCATCAGCCACCGTGCGAGAGGCAGACGGGCGTCATCAGCTACAGAGCGGAAGGCAGTCAGTAGCGGCCTGGACACAGCCAGACGCCATCAGCCAGGGTACTGGGGCTAAATCGTGCGAAGACGGACGGCAGTGGCAGCAAGCGGTGAGCGAGAAAACGTCAGCAGCCACAGAGCAGGGTGCAGACAGACGTCATCAACTGCAGCGAGAGAAGCAGCCATACGTGGAGGCCTCAATGCAGCCAGACGGCATCAGCTACATTACCGAAGCCTGCTCGTGTGAGAACGGATGGCAGTGGCAAGAGGCAATGCGGGCATATGCGTTGTCAGCCATGGGGCGTGAGTATCAGCCACTGCGCGGGTTCGATGTGGAGGCCACAGCCACAGAGTCAGAAGCAGCCAGATGTCATCAGCTGCAGCGCCAGAAGCATTTAGAAGTGCAGGCTGCACTGCAGCCAGACGTCATCAGTTACAGTATTGGGGCCAGCTCGTGCGAGAACAAACAACAATTGCAACATGCCGCGCAAGAAGTAGCGTCATCAGCTACCGTGCGAGAGGCAGTCTTGCGTCATCAGCTACAGCGTGAGGGGCAGCCATCAGTGCCCCCGACACAGCCAGACGCCATCAGCTACAGTGCTGGGGCCAGGTCGTGTGTGAACGGACGGCAATGGCTGCAAACTTCGCGCGAGAAGACGGCAACAGCCTCAGAGCAGGGTACAGTCAGACGTCATCAGCTGCAGCGCGAGAAGCAGCCAGAAATGGAAGCCTCATTGCAGTCAGACGTCATCAGATACAGTACTGGGGCCTGCCCTTGCGAGAACGGATGGCAGTGGCAGCGGGCTTCGCGCGAGGAGGCGTCGTCAGTTACAGGGCGAGGAGCACCCAAACCGTTGATGAGTATGGTATTCTCGCCGATTCCATGGACGTCTTCCGTCAGCATTGTGTCAGCCAGGCTCAATGTATGAAATGCGAGACCACTGTATCTTTCGAGCTGCTATTTCGCCATTGCTTGGCTTGTCGCCAGACCCATTGCGAGGACCATGACCTGGCCACCATGTTACACAGCATGTTCCAGACCTTTGTAGACCAAGTCTCCAGGCTCGGTTTCGAGAAGCCGTGCATTTGGGCGGCACCTGGATGATCATGGTCGAGTGGCGCGACCCTGAGGCCAGAAGGATTCCAGGTTAGCTCGGCAGGTGGCAGCGCCTGCGCGAGACCGACGAGGTGTGAGGGGAGGCCGCCTAGCTGGACAATGCTTGTGCTGGATTCGGCTCGTTTTGTTCCCCCGTTGCCCTCGTCGCCCTGCCGGGTTCGGCTCGTTTCACGTCTGGCCCCTGCGGGGCCCGGCAGCGGGCGCCCTCGGGTCCTCGTCGCCTTGCACTGTTTTTACCCTTGGGAGTGGCTTCAACATTCAAGTGCCATCAGCTCGAGAGAGAGAAAGAGGAGAGAGAGGAGGAGGAGGAGGAGGAGGAGGAGGAGGAGGAGGAGGAGGAGGAGGGAGGAGGAGGAGGAGGAGGAGGAGGAGGAGGAGGAGGAGGAGGAGGAGACGAGGAGCGAGGAGCGAGGAGCAAAGGGGAGGAGAGGAGGAGGAGGAGGAGGAGGAGGAGGAGGAGGAGGAGAGGAGGAGGAAGAGGGCGAGGAGCGAGGAGCAAAGAAGGAGGAGGAGGAGGAGGAGGAGGAGGAGGAGGAGGAGGAGGAGGAGGAG
The DNA here is from genome assembly GCA_963575745.1 of Prorocentrum cordatum. Classification (NCBI taxonomy): domain Eukaryota; class Dinophyceae; order Prorocentrales; family Prorocentraceae; genus Prorocentrum; species Prorocentrum cordatum. The sequence goes on along the minus strand of CAUYUJ010002566.1, from coordinate 2,939 downwards.
GAGCGAGGAGTGAGGAGCGAGGAGCGAGGAGCGAGGAGCGAGGAGGAGGAGGACCCCCCCGACGCGGCGGTCGTCGAGGCCCCGCGGGCCTTGGCCTCGGATACCTCGGAGAAGATGGCGTAGAAGATCGCCTCGCGCCCAGCCAGGACGGGGCGGGGGCGCTTCTCCTTCTAAGACGAAGCCAGGACGAGGATAACATCGAGCCCAGACCCCCTCAAGTCATGGAAAAATCACGACAGACAATTTTTCGCTAGTTTCGGCCCCATGGGCCCTTACGGGGCCTCGGGACCGTCAAAAAACGTCTCGGGATGAAAAACCGGTCCCGGGGAATGGGTCCAGAACTCTGGGGTCGACTTCCTGACAAAACTCATGACGCCGGGGGTCTGGCTTCTAAGACGAAGCCAGGACGAGGATACATTCGGGTGAGGATAATCTCTGAGATCCGGCGGCTCTGGAGGATGTCTCGGGCGCCGCGGCCTGCTCAGAACGCTCTGAGAGCGCTCCAGAATGCTCTGGAACGGATTTGTCCTCGTCTCAGCCCCGCCCGAGATGTGCCTCCCACCTCCAGGGTAGGGGGTGGGATTGTATCCTCGTCCGCCCCGTCCGACCTTCCCTCGGACCTAGACGTGCTCGCGTCGCGAAAAAAGCACGGCGGAAGGTTTCTGGCCGTTTTCGGCCTCCAGGGGCCCTCGCCGAGCCCAGGGCTCAGCAAAACAACTCGGGACGAAAAGCCAGCCACGGGAGAAGAGTCGCGACTGCTGGGGACCCGCATCGGAAAAATCCGCCGACCCTGTCGGCGTGTGTGAGGGGCTTTTCCGTTCGAGCCGTAATTGAGTCGAAGGGAAGCCCCTTCCCTTTGATCCCTCCCCCGCCGGGAGGGGGGGGGGGTGTCGACCCCCCCCCCGGGTCAGATACGACGCCCCCCCCTGGGACTCCTCTTCCCCTGGGCTCCAGCCAAGCCGACCTTGAGCAACCTCGTAATTGAGTCGAAGGGAAGCCCCTTCCCTTTGATCCCTCCCCCGCCGGGAGGGGGGGGGGGGGTAGCGACCCCCCCCCCGGGTCAGATACGACGCCCCCCCCTGGGACTCCTCTTCCCCTGGGCTCCAGCCAAGCCGACCTTGAGCAACTCGGCGGCACCGGCCGTCAGGCCTTCGCAATCAAACATTGGACGTCTGGGGATGTGGCGCGTCGAGAAAGACGCGACGGCCTGTGTTTGGTCCCATCTGGCCTCTGGAGGCCATTTCCTGGAAGGCTGCCCTCTGGGGCCCCAGGGCCGTCAAATGGAAAACCGGCCCGGGAGGGGGTCGAGATCCCAGAGGGGCCAGCGTCAAGAAAAGACTGCGTAGTCATAGAAGGCCCGTCTATTCGTCCTAGGCGCTCGTGCGTAAGAGAAACCCTGATATCTCCAGATGGCCAGTCGGCAAACTCAACGCGGGTAAGCCACACGCGCTCGGCCTTGTGGAGGAAGACCGTGAACATCGAAACCAATACTCCGTGCACGGTGAAACGAAACTCTAGGGACGGGAAGCGATCGCAACATCGACAAGGGATGGAGGAATGACGAGAAGAGACGGTACCACATCACGCTCGGACTCTACGTCGGGTCGTCGAGCCGGGAGGGACCTCCTGGGGCTGGGGTACCTCCAGGGACCTCGGGGGATGGGCCCTGCCCGGGGAGAAGGAGGCGGATGAGCGCGAGGATGAGCGCGACGAGAATGAGGCGGAAGAGGACGTAGGGAAGGGAGGGAGGGCGTGGGGGAGGGAAGGGTAGGTAGTGGGGAGTTTCGCACATGCATCTAAGGGGGGTCCAGGCTGTCCTAAGGAGGAGGAGGGAGCACAAATTATAAGAAGCATGGCGAGGAATGCCCTGGGACGACGCAGCGCCGCTTCCTGCCGCGCTTTGCTTGGCTCTGGGAACTGGTGTGAATACCTGCAGACCTCCCCCCCGGAAGCCCCTCGGAAAAAGAAAAACAACAACACACGACCTTCACACACACAAACACACCCTCCTCTCCTCCGCGTGCTTCTCCTCCTCCATGACTTCATCCTTATCCTACTCCTCATTCTCCTCAACCGTCACCGCCCCTCCTCCCGACATGCCTCGGAGCACGTTCCGACCGGGACTTCGAGGCGGATCCAGCTGGGGCGACAAGGGCACCCGTTGAGGCAACAACAAACGCTTGAACCACTTAGATCCTGAATCCTCCTCCGTCCGCATCCTCTTCCTCTTGTCCTCCCCTTCCTTATTCTCCCGCATGCATCGTATCCCTCTCCCTCCCCTCCCCTCCTCCTCTTCCCCCATACCCACCCGTACGTTCCTGTTTTTCGAGCCGCCTCTCATCCTCACGCCGATCAATATCGAAGGCGAAAATAAATAACGTATGGGAAATTATCAGCAAGCCGAATGAGAGGCGGGGGCTGGGCGGGCGGTCCTTGCCTCCGCGTGCTTCCACCACTCCGACGCCCCTGCCCCCTATTTCCTCCTCCTCCTGCTCAGCGAGTGCTCAACATGGACATACTGCTCTCCCTTCTTCCCTGACTCAGTCCAGAAGATGCCCCGCCGTCTCTGGGTGCTTTGCTACACGCAAGATTTCAAGATTTCAGTAGTTGGTCTTTCCTACTGTTCTCCTGGATCGGTTTCGTCTCTGTGCTTCAACTTGGTGCTAACGCTCCACGGTGGGCCTCACTTCAGGATCGGCACTTTTCTCCCGTCGCTCAGACAGGCGCTCTCGCCCCAGCGCGGGCCACTTTTATGGATCCGAATTCTTCCTCATCGTTGTCGCCCCCCTGCTTTCCCTTCCTCCGCCTTCCCCTGGCCCTCATGGTCCGCCTGTTCCTTCCACTCCAGCTCCTGCTGCTGCTGCTGCTCGTCCTCGTCATCCTTCCTCATCCTCCTCCATCTCCTCCTGCTCATCTGCCGGCCCCACCTCTAAATGTAC
>CAUYUJ010002565.1:73723-88261 GCA_963575745.1 Prorocentrum cordatum | reverse complement strand
TCTCGCTTGGCTCCCACCAATCTATGACCGAAGGGGCTGCAAAGGGGCCCCCAAGCACCACCGACCACCACTACCCAGCGCCTGCAGGGCGGAGCCCGAAGGCCAGGACCGCCATGCAGGCGCAGGGCAGTGGCCCAGGTGCCTGGCTGCCCCCACCACCGCCCGCAGGCAGTGGCCAAAGAACGCTCGCCAGGGCGAGCACAACAAGACAATACAACAACACAATCAAAATAGCTTGGTCCACCACTCCGCCTCCTCATGAGGCGCGAGGCTGAGTGGCCAAGGGCTTGTGATATTCTGCCCCCGCGGCCAGGGAAGGTCGCCTCTCAGAAGCTGTCTCCTCTGCTGTGCAAATACTTTACCACAGGGCTTCAGCAGCTGACGAGGAGCCCCAGTACAATAAGCCCCACACCTAAGGCACAACATCACAGACAGAGAAGATTGTACAATTTTGGCGACATGCAGTGTGTGGGGTTTGGGGTTGTCGACCTGATTAATTAAAGACCGCATGGAGGGGGTTAAAGCCGCGCAGGACCCCCTAGGATTCTTAGAATCAAACGCACGGGCGCACTCAAGGCACCGCCACCTACACCCGTTCCAACGCACACGATGAGCCCTCAGGCCGCTGAGAAGGACCACGGGCCTGGGGACTCTCGGGGCGCGCTCTAGTTTGCCAAAAAGAGATCTGGCCTCTGGAAGGCTGTCTAAAATTGTGCCCATGCCTACTGCCAAGACTTCCCAACTACTCAGAGCCAGCTCGTACTTGACAATGTTCTGGGCCATCTCAGGATGCATGTTGGCCCCGTCCTTAGCATACTCGTCGGCATAATCGTTTCCACGTTTGTGAACCCGAGCCATACCAATCACGTCTTCCCCCACATGAGATTGAACCTTGTTCAACACGAAGGGCGGGCGGGGCGAGGAATAGAGCACTTTCCACACTTCACTGAGCGGTGTTCTCCCGCTCGTCGATGCCCTCTGATCTCGAGGGCCTGCAAAAAGGGCCTGGCAATCCACGTTCAGCCTGAACGGCTCGTCCTCGCCAGTATGTTCAAAATGCTCCAGGGCCTGAAGCAAAGCGTAGTGCCCGGCGAACACAGCACTCTGAGGCAGGAAACCAGGCAGGTTGCCACACACAGCTCTTACAAAGTCCCCAGCGTCGTCTATTTGGATGACGGCCCAGCCCGCACGGGCCACATAAGCATGGGTGGGGGAGTAGCAACTACCGTCCGAATACAGATTTTCGCAACGGCTGAACGTGAACTTTGTTGTTTCCCCCGACCTGTCGAAATACCGAACCACCCCATCCCACAAGGCATCCTGAATACCCTCGGGCTGGGCGTCCCACAGGCTGGAGTAGAGAGGATCGTCTGGGCCAGCTTCAACAGCTAGCCGAACAACATCGGCACTCAATGCCTCATCTCGCCTGTCAGCGAGTCCTGGACAGACAAAGCAGCGGCGCCATACAGTGTCCTCAGCTCCTCCCTCGGGGGATCTGCAAAAAGGGCACACTGGAGGGATCTCGTACTTCCAATCATGTAAACGCTTGGCCGTGACATACGACCTGCAGAATATCTCTTTGGCAGCTTTTTGAACACCACGATGGCGCTTTTTGCTGGCCCGAAAGGACCTCGGCGGGTCCGTCCACAGACCACGATGCAAAATATCCAGAGCCCTCGGATGTTCGGAGTCCCTCAGATGCCTGCTCATACTCTGGGCCACGTAGGCCTTAGACAAATCTCGTACGAAGTACTTCTCTACCTGCACGAACGGCGCATCTGTCAACAGCAGCGGGTCCCCGCTGCTCATGTTAAAACTGAGCGGGCCTCGAATCTGCCAGTTCGCCATACCGAGCCAGAGAAGCATGTCTCCTATGGGTCCCCAGGACGTCTTGGCCCATGAACTTCTGGAATGTTCCTGGATGTAGTTCTGGACAGCAGACAAAATCTTAGAAAGCTCCCCCACAGACAACCCATCGCCACGGCGGTGCCCTGGGGTCGATGCCATCCAGACTTCTTTTGCAAAGCGGCGAAGGGTAGCAGCAGCATGCCTGACAGGATCTCTGGTCGGCCCCAGCGAAAGTGCCAAATTTAAATCGGCTCCACAGGAGGTCAATCCAAGAAAGCCAGCAGCCTGGCTTCGTAGCTTGCGAATCTCTCTCGGCGTCCATCCCACCACCTCCTCCCCATAAGTAGTGGCTGGCTTGACACCGCAGAACCATATTTTCGCCCTGGCACGTTTGGGATTTCGAAGGCTTCGAATTTTCCCCAACCTCCTCCTTCCTTTGGCCCACCTCTCATTACGCTTCTGCTTGGCTTTCCTGACGCTCAAATGCTTGCCTGGCGCGAAGTCGCATCCTAGGTTGACAATCGATGGGTCATATGTGCCAGCATACTGATCTAAAGCTAGACGGGCCTGAGCTACCAGCTCTGGAGAGGTTCCAGTAATGGCGAACTTCTTCATAGAGAAACGAAGGTTCAATAAATTCGATAACCGATCAACCAAGAAAGCGACAGCAAAACCCATATAGATCACACAAAGCTCCAAATCCTCGCTCCTCTCATTGAGACTAAAATCATCCACATGCACAGCCAGTTCGGGATGCAGACGACACTCACAATATTCCGCTACAGTAGGAAGGCAGTAGCAATTTATCTCATATGTAGCCGTGCTGCTTCCCGCTACGATACCCTGAGCTGGCATAACTGCATCTGCGCACATACCGTCTAGGCTCAGGATCCTCTGCCACGCGTACGTGCGAATAGAAAACCTGAGCACATGCATCGGGAATCCCCAGTCCAACGCCGAATTGATCAACTGCTGGTGCTGCACGTGCTCATAGCACTGCTTCAAGTCGGCAAGCAGGCTGAGCACGTGCTCTCGCCCGGGAAACGCAAGGTCACCTCGAACAGTCTGGCGCCATACCGTATCTGTTGGGCTCCGTCCAGGAGCCATGCTGAAGATACCACCGTCCGAAATTCTTTTTTCCCAAGACTTGCACACAGAGGAGTTCCACCTTGACAATGTCCGAACCAGTGTTTGGAAGAAGCCTATTGGCCTCCGTCCCAAGACAGGTTTCCTGAAGAGCGCGACCACGAGGGTCTGCATCCAAGTAGGGGTGGATCCCAAGATAAGCACAATACAGAAAATACAGCTGAGGCACGAAAGGGCCTGAGAACAGAGAAACTGATAATGCCTCGGATGGTACCCATATGCTGCGATCGTATTCCTCTTGAAGCTCTCGGAGATGCGAATGATCTCCCCGGGGCTCGGGGGCTCTGGGATATTGCACGAAGGCCAGTCCAGTGGGCCTCCAGCAGTTTTCTTGTTGGCCCCCCAAGCTTCTGACCAATTCTCCTTCTCCTGAGCGAGCTGGGCGGCAAGGCACGAGGTCACATGGCCGTCGTCGGTCGGCGGCAGGTCTTGCGTTCGAGCATCCGCTGCCTTAGTGTAGGCGCGAGCCCACTTCGCTCCACCTGCCAGCGCCTCAGTGCACCAATCCGTCCACTTGGCCGAACGATCGGCCCTCTCTCTAGTCAAACGTTCTATCGCAAAATGATCGGCCAGAGCTTTCAACGCGGCTAAGGCTTGGACAGGCAGGACCGACTCTATCTCCAAGGGGTTCCAGAGAGGAATCAGCACGGCCTCCAAGGCCCCACACCAAAACTCACGGCCTCCAGCAAAGTGATACTTGAAGATACCGCCTGCTTTTGAAACCTTATAACTCGAACGAACAAGATCATCATAATACTGCCTATGCGCGTGATACTTCTCTTGCTCCACAAAAGCCAAAAGCTCTGCGCAGCGCTGCGACAACCACTTCAAAGCACGATACGGGCTTCTCGACGGGGGGCGCTTGGTGCAGAGGAGCTCGGCCATGGGAACCTCTACCGTCTGATATGGGAGACCTCCAGCCCGACCTCCTGGACAGCTCTGAAGCGCATTCCGAAGTTCTCCCCAAGACTGCTCACACCACCTCTCATACTGCACATCCAATCCTTGTTGGAGCATATCCCGCTCATCATCCCTAGGAAGCCTGAAACCCCCATCCTTCTCGAACGGCAAGATGAGGTCCTCAAGAGTCTCCAGGATGCTGTCGTAACTCGGGGCCTGAGGGGCTGGGCCTATGGGAAGATCCACTGGGAGCTTCTGATACTTCAAGAGCCTCTGGATCTTGATGGTGTCCACCCCCTGCTTAAACCTCAGAGTGACAGGTCGGTGCGGGAATAAATCTGACTGCAAATCGGCCTTCGCCGACTCAACTCCAGCAAGCAAGTTCTTGCTGATCAAAAAGTAGTCGTAACATCTACCTGGCGTGCTGGACAAGCAAGTCTGACTGGGATTCGGAATGACAAGCTGCCCGTTCAACCTATGCGGCGAAAACCCTTCTCTGAACAGGTGAGGCTCTATGTTGTGGTCCCCACCAGAGATGCAAGGTAAGTTACGCCTGGTGGTATCGTTTCCCAAGGCAACCGCAAGTCGTAGATTATGTTCCCCCAGACCGATCCCATCTTTCCAATAGTTACAATATATCGAGACCACTCCCAAAGACTTGCTTCTGTAGTAGCAATGGAGGATTCGGGCCTCAACCAGGGCCCCAGGCTCTGAAGGGGGTTTCCACACATCCAGATGAGCCCTGGCCAAAATACAAACTCCAGCGCTTTTCCCACCTCGTTGGGTGACTTCGCAGGGAGCCCAAAAACTTTTCCACCCTTGCTTTCGTAGACGCTCCTTGGCTTCTAGCAGGGGCTGACCATGTAGTTTATGTTCTTGAACGAGTACAATATGGGCGGATGTGCCCATCACGAAGGCGGCCGCGCTGGTCCAGGAGTTGGCATTCACTGTCTGGACTAAGAGCTGGCCGCCCTTCTCATACTCACACTGACTGTTACCCGCCAGACGGGTCCAGGCACGCGGCCGCAGCCTCCTCCTGGCCCTCCTGGCGCGCACGGCGCGCTGGGGGTGCATTGGCGAGCTCCGCCGCCTCAGCTGATCTGCGGCCCGCCAGGGCTACCTGATCCATCTCGGCGTCCTCGGCGTTCTGCTCGTGCACCTCTGCCTGCGCCATCTCCTGCTCCTCCCGACCTCCGCCGGCAGCGGCGGCCGCCTGCGACACCTCGGCCTCTTCCTCGGGCGGCGGCGGCGGAGGCGCTGGCAAGCCCGCCCCTGCTCGCACAGCGCCCGCGAAGACCGCCATGTGCTCGTTCAGCGCCTGGCGCAGCGACGGGTCGAGGTTGAGCGACAGATAGTTGAGGCCGTTCAGGTAACCTGCCAGATCATGTGCGGACTGCATGCCACTGACTGCCGCCATCATGGCCCCCTTTCCCCCCATCGTGGGCGTGATGAAGGGCGTCATAAGTCCTGGCGGCGACATATATGGGTCGACAGCTGGACGTGCTGGAGCCGTACGTTGAAGATGAATCACCTTCTCCTCGAGCTCCGACTGGGTCTCCTTCGTGCTCTGGATGTCTGCTGCGATGAGGGCCCTCTGCACATCCAAATCTGCCAATGTCTGTTCCTGCGTATTAACATATTGAGTCTGAGTCTCCAGCTGCTTTTGAGCTCTTATCAGACGAGAATTGTGCGCCTGGAGGAGCTGGCTCTCGGTCTTCTCGGAGTCCCTCTCCATCCTCATGCGCTCCATCAAAGCTTCCACTGCATCCTGCGCTGCCAACACATCCTGCGAGGCAGCGCTCGACTCGGCCTTGGCTCCAAAACCCTTCATGATGTCCAGGGACTGTTGGAGCTGCGTGATCTGCGGGCCGATCGGCTTCTGCTTGGCATCGGTCTTTGCCTTCTGCTGCTGCGCGGCTGGGCCAGCCTCCGATGTGCTCTCCCAATGCTTGCCGCACTGCCAACACCAAACGTGACGCATGTTCACAAACGCGCTGCATCCAGCGCACTGCCACGAATAGTTAGACGACAATGTGGGTGCGGCAGGGCTCTTGCCAGCGCTCGAGCTTGAGGGCGCGTCAGCCTGGGACTTGCCCTTCCCCTTGCTCTTGACTTGGCCTTTGCCCTTCCCGCCGCCCCCACGACCTCCCATCACTACACTGAGAAAAAAAAAAAACAAAGGAGGTGCGATATCCTGCCCACGGCCCTGCTGTGGCCCAGGTCGGTGGTGTGGGCAGGTGTGGTAAGACTGCTGCGTCACCTTGGGCCCTGACCCCCTCCAGAGAAGAGGGGAAATGGCTTGAGCCAGGCTACGGACCTCCTCCTCCTCCTCCTCCTCCTCCTCCTCCTCCTCCTCTCCGTCCTCCTCCTCCTCCTCCTCCTTCCTCCCTCCTCTCCTCCTCCTCCTCCTCCTCTCTCCTCCTCCTCCTCCGCCTCCTCTCCTCCTCCTCCTCCTCCTCCTCTCCTCCTCCTCTCCTCCTCATCCTTCCTCCTCCTCCTACTCCTCCTCCTCCTCCTCCTCATCCTCCTCCTCCTCCTCCTCCTCCTCCCTCCTCCTCCCCTACTCTCCCCTCCTCCTCCTCCTCCTCCTCCTCCTCTCCCTCTTCCTCCTTTCCATCCTCTTTCTTCCTCCTCTTCCACCCAGATCCAATTCATCGAGAGAGCGTGATAAACCCGGGGGTCCCCCCCTCCGAAAATCCCCCCCCCTGCTGGACCCCCCCCCTCACCCGGCAAAACACCCCCCCTCTCCTAACCCTCCCCCCCCCTCTCGAAAACCGGGGGGGGTCACTACCGGTTCGAACCCCCGCCCCCCCCCACTCCCCCTCGAAAACTGGAGGGGGTCACTACCGGTTCGAAGCCATCCCCCCCTCCTCCTCGAAAACCGGTGGGGGTCACTACCGGTTCGAACCCCCCCTCGAAAACTCTGGGGGGAACCCCTCCCCCCCCCTCCGAAAACCAGAGGAGGGGTCACTACCGGTTCGAACCCCCCCCCTCGAAAACGGAGGGGGTCACTACCGGTTCGAACCCCCCCCCCCCCTCCCCTCGAAAACCGGGGGGGTCACTACCGGTTCGAACCCCTCCCCCCCACCCCCCCACGCTCACCGCCAGCACACAACTATGGGTCCCTACCACCGTCCGCACCACATCCCCCACTGCTGTCCCCAGCACCACTGTCCTCACCACCACTGTCCCCACTGTTCCCACCACCATCACCACTGTCCTCACCAGTGCCCCCACCACTGTCGCACTGTCCCCAGTCCCCACCACTGTTCCCACCACGATTCCACTCTCCCCACTTTCTCGACGGTCCCCACCACTGTCCCACTGTCCCCACTGTCCCACTGTCACACTGTCCCCGCCGCTGTCCCACTGAGCTGTCCCACTGTTCCCACCACTGTCCCCACTGTCCCCACCACTGTCCCTACTGCACCTCTGTCCCATTATCCCACCGCCGTCCTCGCCACCGCCCTCACCTCTGTCGCCACCACCACTGTACCCTCCACTGTCCCACTGTTTCCACCACATTCCCACTGTCCCCACACCACTGTCCCCACCACCACTGTCCCCACCACTGTCCCACTATCCCCACTGTTCCCACCATTGTCCCCGCTGTCCCCACCAGTGCCCCCCACCAGTGTCTCACTGTCCCCACTTTCCCCACCATTGTCCCACCATGGTCCCACTCTCCCCACTTTCCCCACGGTCCCCACCACTGTCCCATTGTCCCCACTGTTCCCATCACTGTCCCACTGTCCCCGCCGCTGTGCCACTGCGCTGTCCCACCGTCCCCGTTGTCCCCATCACTGTCCCACTGTCCCCACTGTCCCCACCACTCTCCCCACTGTACTACTGCCCCACCACTGTCCTCACCACCGCCTTCACCACTGTCCCCACCACTACCGTCCCCACTGTCCCGCTGTCCCCTCACCACTGTCCCCACCACCGCCGTCCCCACCACTGTCCGCGCCACTGTCCTGCTGTCCCCGCACCGCACCACTGTCCCCACCACCACCGTTCCCACCACTGTCCCAACATCCACACCATTCTCCAACTGTCCCCAGGAGCGGGCATCGTTTCGTTTGCCTGCAGCGAGGGGGGGGGAGGGGGGGGGTTCGAACCGGTAGTGACCCCTCCCTGGTTTTCGAGGGGGGGGGGGTTCGAACCGGTAGTGACCCCTCCCTGGTTTTCGAGGGGGGGGGGGTTCGAACCGGTAGTGACCCCCCCGGTTTTCGACGGGGGGGGGGGGAAGGGGGTTCGAACCGGTAGTGACCCCCCCCCCTTTTCATGATGGACTGGGGGGGGGGGTTCGAACCGGTAGTGACCCCGCCCCAGTTTTCGAGGGGGGGGGGGAAGGGTTGTAGGAACCCCCAGTGAACCCCCCCGGTTTTCCGCCAGCAGCGGCAGAACACGCTCTTTCTATTATTAGATTCTCCCGTATACATCCTCCTTCTCCTCCTCCTACCCATCCACGAGCGTGGGGCGCCGTCGCATCCACAATCCGTATACAGCCGTTTTGGCGCAGACCACGGGAGCTGCCCGCGCACTCCGAGCCGCTCAGCGAGGGCCCGGGCCCCCCCCCGGTGCTGTCGAGAGCCTCCCGCCGCGCTGTGCGTCACGACGTGAGGTTTGGCACGCTTGGCACGTCCGACAAGTTTAGGCTCAGGTCGGGCGTGTCCCCCTACAGGCGGATTTTGGACGACAAACTAATTGAACATAATCACAAAATACACCACAATTGTCAAACATGGTAAGAAAAAAATCGCCCCCCGACCATTACTTGACTACTTTTGAATACTCCTCCTGTAGAGGGACACGCCGGACTGAACGCCGGGCATGTCCGACAAGCAGAGGGAGCCCACAAATCGGCGGCGAGCGAGGAGGGGAAGCGAGAAGGAGAAGGCCTTCTCCGGAGGCGGCGGGGCCTCTCGGAGGCCTCCGCGCCTTCTGGGAAGGTTTTCTCTGCGTCCTCCGGGGCAGGCGTGGACAACTGCTCAGAAGGCTGAGAGACTTCCGAGCCTTCTGGGAAGGCCTCCTCCTTCTCACTTGCCCCCGTCGCTCGCCGCCGAACAAAGGACGCAGGCATATAATTACAGGGCAGTTTTCTTTTTAAATAAATCTGATTTTGATATCTATATATATGTGATGTTTAATACATGGTTAAGTTATGAATCAATGTATGCATGAACTCATCCTTGTTTTTACTACTAAATCCCTGCATTTTGATTACATGATCCGCACGCGGAGCATGTATTAAAAAAGGCACTGTACATACATGAAAGCGGCCCACCAGTCCGCGAGACAAACCTCGTGTGACGAACGTTCGCGCAAAGCGCACTTTCGAAATCAGCGCGGATTCGTGTGCGTGTCGTTTTCCTTTTGCTCCTGAGAAATGATTCCCAACCATCCTGTGGTGTTGGGTCCTCGTTTTTTGAAGAGACAGCGCCCCGCGTCTCACCTCACCTCATCCCTCCTCCCCTCCCTGCCTCTGCTCTCTCGCATGCCCATTCCAGTGCACCCCTCGCACGCTTCATGGCCACATAGGGTGCTCCGCCGAAGGCCCCAGTGGCAGGGTCCGCATGCAGTTCCATCTCAATTTTGGCGCACCCCTCACGCGTTTCGTGGCCCCATAGGGTGCTCCACCCAAGGCCCCAGTGGCAGGGCCCGCATGCAGTTCCACCCGCATTTCGGCGAACCCCTCACACGTTTCGTGGCCCCATAGGGTGATCCGCCGAAGGCCCCAGTGGCAGGGTCCGCATACAGTTCAACGCCCATGTCGGCGCACCCCTCACACGTTTCGTGGCCCCGCGTGCAGTTCCACCCCCATTTCGGCGCACCCCTCACACGTTTCGTTGCCACATAGGGTGCTCCACCCAAGGCCCCAGTGGCAGGGTCCGCATGCAGTTCCACCTCAATTTTGGCGCACCCCTCACGCGCTTCGTGGCCCCATAGAGTGCTCCACCCAAGGCCCCAGTGGCAAGATGCAGTTCCGCCCGCATTTCGGCGAACCCCTCACACGATTCGTGGCCCCATAGGGTGCTCCGCCGAAGGCCCCAGTGGCAGGGTCTGCATGCAGTTCCACCCCCCCTGTCGACGCACCCCTCTCACGTTCCTCGGCCCCATAGGGTGCTCCACCCAGCCTCAGTGGCAGGGTCCGCATGCAGTTCCACCTCAATTTCGGCGCACCCCTCACGCGTTTCGTGGCCCCATGTTCCACCCAGGGCCCCAGTGGCAGGTTCAGCGTGCAGTTCCACCCTTCATTTCGGCGCACCTCTTCCACGTTTCGTGGCCCCGAAAGGCCCTAGTGGCAGCGCCCGCACGTGGTTCCACCCTGCATTTCGGCGCACCCCTCGCACGTTTCGTGGCCTCACATGGGGCTGCACTGGCAGCGTCCGCATGGCGTACCCGTTCCAATTTTGGCACACCCATCACACGCGTCGCGGCCCCAGCGAAAGGCTCACCGAGGACGATACCCACAACTGCGTTACACACACAGCTGCAGCTGGTTGGGTCCTTCGCCAGGATAGTCTTCTCATTGTTCGCGACGACGCACGTGACTGGCCACGCCACCCTCGCGCCGGCGCCCTTTGGGAAGTGGCCAGTCTTAATATCCCAAACAGCGAGGGCACGAATCGCCCCCCCCCGCGGGTCACGCCCGGTATCGCCAAGGTATAAGCAACTGTCTCGAGTGGATGCGGACGAAAAAACAGGACGCTCAACAGCGCATGTTATGTTTTCAAAAACCGTCGGCCGCCGCTGTTGCGCAGGCGACTCTCTGCACAGGGTGGACGACACCGACAGCGAGTCCCGTTCGAAGTGGCCAAGAGCTGCTGTCAGTCTTCGTCGCGATTCTTTCCGTACCCTTCTCGATCAAAATTACTAAAAACGCGAGGGGATCTGTGCGAAGACAGCAAGCGACCACAACCACATCGAGGACACGCCCTGGGCGATGTCCTGCGCATGCCACCTATCATCGGAACACCAGAGCCAGCTCAGTGCTGGTTATTGTCGATGTGGAAGCACAGGACGGCCAATCGACCACAACCACAAACAATGTGTTCACGTAGAGGTCGGCGGGTTCTTCCCCGAAGGTCCCTCCCGAAAAATCCCCTTGGTTGTGGTTGTGGCTCTTCGTTTCTGTGCCTGGTGCTGATCATCAAAATGTTACCTCGAAGCGAAGTGGGCCCCGAATCCGAGAGGACACACCAGCGCTGGGGCCTCTCCGCGGCGCGACGCGCCCAGAACGCCGCGAGCTGACCCCCCGACATCCGCGGAGATCACAGGACACAAGGGTGGTCACCCTTGCCCCGCGAAAGCAGAGGGTACGCTGCGCGAGGCATAGGACAGAAGGGTGCCCTTGGCCTGGCAGGCCTGACCCACGAATCAGCCCCGCCCGCGTGGTGGTGGGGAGAGACGGAGAGGGAGGGAGGGAGGGAGGTCCAGAAGTAAGTCCAGAAGGGGGAGGAGGAGGAGGAGGAGGAGGAGGAGGAGGAGGAGGAGGAGGAGGAGGAGGAGGAGGAGGGGAGGAGAAGAGCACAGCAGGGGGCCCCAGCGCCGAAGGGGACGGGGGGGAGCTCAGGCGAGTCCGGCAGGCCTCGCCAGGCTGGCGGGCTTCATGCCGGGGGCTGGCGGCCAGACAACCTCCTTCGGTTGCGTGATAATCGACCCATAACCGAAAAAAATGACTGCCCATGTTGGACATACATCGGCAACTCCTTGTCGCTATGCTGTGAGTTGTGGGCCACGTCTACATTGCAGAGCGGGAGGTAGGTGGGAAGGGGCGTGCCACTCCTTGACAAAAACCTCTCTCCGATATGTGGCGGCCACGATATCCGCGGCAACCTCCAAAACCAACCCCGAAGGTTTGATTCGAGGTCGGATATCACGCAACGACTCCTTGCTCCAGATCTTCACGTTGCCGATGACGCCGTGGAAGAACTGCCTCAGAACATCACAAGGCGGCTGGCACCCGAAAACATCTTGTTGGTCGATCCTTTCGTTTTTCGACGAATTCGGCCTCCGCGGCGCATCTTCTTCCGGGGAAGGGGTCGGGAGCTGCGCGGGCGAGGAAAAGCACAAAGTCGGATGTCCAGGAACAGAAATTTTCGGAGGTCCGTGCGGAGTTCTCGGGTCGGCGCTTCCCCGTCGCGCCGAGCGCGCAAGGGAACGGTGCCTCCGCCAAGCTGTGCAAGCAGGGGGGGGTCTAGCGCCGACCCAAGCTTTGTGATCCCCGGTGCTTCTTGTACAGGTAGTGGCCGCCGATCATCAGGTGCGGCCTGTCGTTGAAATACGGTGCGTGCCCGTCTATTTCGGCGGCCAGCTCGCCGTTCTTCCAGACACGCATGCGTCCGCTGCTGTTCACGGTGAATAGGGCTGTGATCCTCTTGCACGGGAGGGGGAAGATCCAGACTTTCGGTGGATTGAACTTGTCAGCATCAGCGTTCTTCATCTATCTGCGAACTGTGAACTGCGAACTGCGACCTGCGTGGAACGCCGCGGGGGCGCTGCAGGGCGGGGCCGAAGCACCCAAAACGACTATACAATATGATCGGGGCTCGCGAGGGCAATGCTGAATTCGACAAGCTCACTGACTCCAAAGGCTGTTTTTGTCAAGCCCTGGGGCAATCGAAAGCTGACCTGGGACGAAAGACTGCTCCCGGGTGAAGGGCCGAGAACTCTGGGGCCCTGGATTGAAGCAGTCATGTCGCTGTATCGTCGGATGTCTTTGCGGGGGGAGGCAAGAGAAGGAGAGAAAGAGAGAGAGAGAGGAGGCGATCCTCTTGCCAGGCTCGAAGAAGTCCCACACCTTCACGGTGCTTTTCTTCTGGCCCTTCCGCGGGAGGCCAGAAATCACCCGCTCGCCTGCACCTGTACCCTCGCCTCACTCTCACCAACTGGAAGACTAAGAAGGAGAGGGGTGAAAAGCGACCAGACGTGGACGAATCCGGCTCAGCGCAAATCCGGCTCAACCGATTCAGAAAGAAACTGCGCCGCATTTTCTGGGGGGCGTCCCAAGCCCTGCTCGGCCGACATGTGAAGCCACCTCCAGAGCCGCCAGCGGCTCCCGAACCTGGCTCGGCCCAAATCCGGCATTACGGGATCCTGCAGGATCCAGCACTCTGGCTGAGCCCCGCATTCGGCGGCGCGCCTGAGGGGGAAGTGAGAAGGGGCAAGCCTTCTCAAAGGCGACGGGGCTTCTCGGAAGCCCTCCAGACTGCGATGCCGTCTCTGTCTGCCGATAAGGCCTAGAAAACTCCTCACAAGGCCAGAGGCCTTCCGAGCCTTCTGAGAAGGCGCGGCCCCTCTGCATTCCCCTTTGGACTCTTCGCCGATCCTCCTCCTCCTCCTCCTCCTCCTCCTCCTCCTCCTCCTCCTCCTCCTCCTCCTCCTCCTCCTCCTCCTCCATCCTCCTCCTCGTCCTCCTCCTCCTCCTCCTCCTCCTCCTCTTCCTCCTCCTCCTCCTCCTCCTCCTCCTCTCCTCCTCCTCCTTCCTCCCTCATCCTCCTCCTCGTCCCTCGTTCCTCTCCTTCTACCCTCCTCCTCCTCCTCCTCCTCCTCCTCCCACTCCTCCTCCGCCTCCTCCTCCTCCTCCTCCTCCTCCTCCTTCCTCCTTCTCCTGTCCTCCTCCCTCCCTCTCCTCCTCCTCCTCCTCCTCCTCCTCCTCCTCCTCCTCCTCCTCCTCCGCCTCCCCTCCTCCTCCTCCTCCTCCTCCTTCCTCCTCCTCCTCCTACTCCTCCTCCCCTCTTCCTCTTCCTCATCCCTCGCACCTCCTGCCTCCTCCTCCTCTTCCCTCACTCCTCCCCTCCTGCCTGCTCACTCCTCCTCCTCCTCTCTGCTCCTTCCTCCTCCGCACCCTTCTCCTCTTCCCGCCCTCCTTCTCTTCCTGCTGCGCCTCCTCCTCCTCCTCCTTCCTTCCTCCTCCTCCTACTCCTCCTCCTCCTCCCTCCTCCTCCTCCTCCTCCTCTTCCTCCTCCTCCTCCGGCACCTCCTGCCCCTCCTCCCCTCCTCCTCCTCCTCCTCCCTCTTCCCAGTCCTCTCCTCTTGCTCCTCCTCCTCCTCCTCCTCCTCCTCCTTCTCCTCCTCCTCCTTCGCCCTCCTCCTCACTCCTCCTCCTCCTCCCCCTCCTCCTCCTCCTCCTCCTCCTCCTCCTCCACCTCCGCCTCCTCCCCTCCCCTCCTCCACCCCGCCTCCGCCTCCGCCTCCCTCCCCTCCTCCGCCTCCGCCTTCCGCCTCCGCCTCCGCCTCTCGCCCTCCTCCTCCCTCCTCATCCTCCTCCTCCTCACTCCTCCTCCTCCTCCTCATATCCTCCTCCTCATATCCTCATATCCTCATATCCTCATATCCTCATATCCTCATATCCTCATATCCTCATATCCTCATATCCTCATATCCTCATCATCATCGTCATCGTCATCTTCCTCCTCCTCCTCCTGCGTCTCCTCCTCCTCCTATTCCTCCTCCTTCTCCTCTTCCTCCTCCTCCTCCTCCTCCTCCTCCTCAGCATCATCATCATCATCATCATCATCATCATCATCATCATCAGCATCACCATCATCATCATCATCATCATCATCAGCATCTTCTTCATCATCATCATCATCAGCATCATCATCATCAGCATCATCATCAGCATCACCATCATCATCA
>CAUYUJ010002565.1:7418-72418 GCA_963575745.1 Prorocentrum cordatum | reverse complement strand
CCCAGGCCTGGCAGGGGCCCCAGGGGGCCGAAGACAGCCCGAGACCGTTTTTTTTCCTGCCAGCGAGAGGACGTGTTGCTCAGGGCGTCTTCGAGCGCGTTGCTTCATGTTCGACGATGACGGGCGTCATGGGGGGGGGGGCGGGGGGGGGGTATGACGTAACGCCCCCCCCGCCGTGTGGCTCGCACCACAGCCGCGCCCGCGCGCACGACGCGACGAGCGACGAGCGACGAGCGACGAGGGACGAGCGACGACGACGACGACGACGACGACGACGACGACGACGCGAGCAGCATGTAGGTGGCGATCTGCCCCACTGCACACCGCAGCTCTGGCAGGTAGGCGACAGGGACGCGGCACAGCGCCCCTGACCGCCTCGCCCGAGCCACAAAACGTGCCTTTCCGGCGAGCAGCGGATCTGCAGGGGGGGAGGTCGTCTCTTCGGATTGCTATGGAGCCCTCATCCGTGAGTTCGCACGTGCCCCACTCCTTTTCCTACATTGGCCGCTATAAAATCAGCCGTATATGCTTACATTGCCTAAACGCTAAAATATGCATTTGCATGTGAATACGTATATAGACATTTACATATATATATATATATATATGAACATAGATACATGAATATACACGCTTATGATCGAATGCTGCTTTAAATATGTGTGCATGATCGTGCTTGGAAGGAGGAGGAGGAAAGGGGAGCCTTGAATATCGTGAAGTGCAGGTGAGACGTGTTGCTCAGGGCACCCGCCGTGATGCTGTCAATGTCAGCCTGGGAGGGCGGCGGCCGCGCCCGCCGGGGGGGGCGACGCCCTGCGGGCGGGGAGGCTACTTCCCCCCACACCTCCCCCCCTGCTGCTCCCGTCCCCCACACGACCTCCCCCTCCCTCCGCCAAATACCAAGGCGAAGCCAGGACGAGGACAACATCGGGTGAGGATACATCGAGAATCTCCGAGATCCAGCGGCGCTGGAAAAAACCTCGGGCGCCGCGACCTTCTCGAAGCGCTTCGGAACGCTGAGATTTATCCTCGTCCTAGCCCTGTCCGAAATACCACGTCATCGGCTTGTCTCCTCCTCCTCCTCCTCCTCCTCCTCCTCCTCCTCCTCCTCCTCCTCCTCCTCCTCCTCCTCCTTACCTATTCTTCTCATCATCCGCCGACCCCTTGTGGGTCTCCAGGCGCATGACACTCTTACCCCACAACCCGCCCCCAAGCGCCCCGAACCCGGAACGTGACCCCCCGCCCCAGGCCCGGGGCGATCCACCCAGGGGCCCCGGGTGGCCCACCCCCGAATTCATCAGGGGAGGCCTGGCCCTCCCCGAGTGAGGGGGGTGCAATGTTGGTAAGAAACGTTCCTCTGCGCGGTGAGAGTCATGGTAACTCGTCATGTCCTGACGTCGACACCTTGAGCCCAAAAGGGTTGCGGGTGCGCTCGCTCCTGCTCGCTCCATCAGCTAGGCAGCTCCCTTCAAAGTCGGGAGGGCAGGGCAGCTCTTGCGAAGTCGCGGACTGCCTTTGGTTGAGGAGCTGACACCCCAGGCTCAAAATCCGAAGCTCGAGAAGCCACATTGGAAGACCGATTCGTCGATGCAGGCCGAATGCGATGTAGTGACTTGCAGGGTTGTTTACGTGGTTCGGTAGGTCTCGGCGCCCTGATGTCCTCCATGTCCAGGGCCTGCACGATCAGTTTCCCTTTCGGCAATCTCGTCCTCGAGCTCCTCCGATCGGGTCGAGTGCGCTCGTTGGCGAGCCGTGCCTGGCGTCTTCTCGTCGCCTGGCTCGGACGTTACTGATGGTGTCTTAGATGGCGCCACAGACTGCGCCCTCGACCGTGATCCGTCTGAGGGAGACTTGGATGTGCTAGGCTGAGCTCGAGAGTGCGAGGCATATCTGCCAGGCTGCTCAACGCGGTGCCGTACTAGCTGTTTCTCTTGTGATGCTGCTGGTTGGGTTTCATCATCAGCTGGCACTGGATCTCCATTACCTGTCGAGCCTGTCTTTTCGGCAAGCCTGGCAATCAACTTCGCCGCCTTCTCCTCGGCCTCCTGTTGGTCCCGAAGTGATTGTTCCTTTAGCTGCCGAATGGGCGCTTGACGTTCCCCTTTCTTACGAGTGTCCTCGCGCTCTTCCTGCGCCCTGCGAGTCCCCCCGCGCTGTTCCTCCTCCTCCTCCTCCGGCATCTGGTGCAGGTCCTCGGCCACGTGGACCATTCCCACTTGCATCCGATCACCCAGACATCCATCGTCTCGATTTTTTCGAGACACGGGCCCCCGACCTTCCGACCACTTCCCCGGGACCGGTTTTTCGTCCCGAGTCGTTTTTGGACGGTCCTGGGGCCCGGCGAGGGCCTCGAGAGGCCGAAAACCACGAAAAAACTCCGTCTCGATTTTTACGAGACGCCCGATGTCAGGGCATTTCGAGATGGAACATCTCCCCCATGGATCATGGCAAACCCAGCGCGCTGACGTTCACGTCGTCGCTGTTTGGCTGGAGGGGCTGCAGCGTCACGCGCGCAGCTCGCCCGCCTCGCAGCGCTTTTCTGGCGGCCCTCTTGGGCGCAGCCGTACCATGCAGTCGCGGTCGTTCGCGACGTCGTTATTCAGCCGGGGGGTCTGGCGAGTCCTGAGCCTCGGCGTCAGATCGCTTCGGGCTGAGGATGCACCCGCATCTGCACGTTGCCATGCCGGTTCCCTTTGGCGTGTCCAATCCAATGAAACGTGACCTCATGCTGGCGTAGTGCCTCTTCAGGCGATGGTAATCTGGCAACGCGTCGAAGTCGTTGTCGGTCTGAAACGCGCCCTCCTGACAGTAGCGCACCACGTCCTCGATCCGGGATGCAGGACCATAAACTCCATCACCGTGCCCTTCATTCCAGGGCGTAGCGCCCCTGCTAGGGCTCCTGGAGTCAGTATACACAGGACAGCCTGGCCTATGGTTCGTGTAAGGCTTACACAAGCAGATATGATGCGTTTCGCGGTGGGTTGCCCAAGCGGGGGGTGGAGAGAAAGGCCCTGAAGGGACCCTTTAGGGCCTCTTCTGGAGCCAGCAACGGCCCAAAAGGGGCCCTAAAGTGCCCGTTTCCTCACCCCCCCATGCAGGTCACCCCCATTTGCCACCCGCCCGATCCACCCGATTTTTTGTCCCCCGAATTTTGCTAGCAGTCAGCCGACCGTTGGGGTGAGGCGCAGCCTCTCTTTCACAGAGGTCCACGGCTTCGAGAGCCACTCACACCGAATGCGCGCCGCACGCCGCTACAGGCTAAACATAGAGGCTACACGACGGCACAGCCATCGAGGCAACGGCCAACTTTGCAGGCCTGGAAATTGGCACCAACACCAGCACAGGGGTTTGCCTCCACATGGGAAAGATGATCCTAGATTTCGGTGTTGGTGGCAATATTTCGGTCACCTTGGAAGCCAGAATATTACCACCATCACCGAGATCGGGATCGTCTTCCCTCGGTGGAGGCACACCGCCGATCTTGGTGTTGGTGTCAACCTCTAGGCCTGCGACAACTGCCGAGGTAGAGAAGAGGGCGAAGAAGGGGAGGCGGAGGGCCAGCACGCCGCTCTCCAACCGTGGCCCGTGCTGCGCCGCCCCGAGCTCCGGCGCGCCTGGCAGCGAGCATCGTCGCCTTAAGTCGGGCCTGTCCCCCTACAGGCGGAATTTCGACGAAAAATAAAAATATTTCAAACATAATCAAAATATAATCCAAAAATTCTGGGGACTATTTTTTGATTATTTTCTGGCCTTCTTGGGGTATTTTTAGGGTATCTGTTATTTTTAGGGACACGCCCGACATAAGCGTCGCCCCGGGGGGGGGGGGGGCGGCCGAATGGAGCCCGGCTCCGCGACGCAGCCTGCCAGGCCAGGACGGCGCCTGCCCCGCGGCCGGAGCCTCTGGGGCGGGCAGCATGCAGCGCGCCCGAGCGGCAGCCTCGCCGCCACCGCCGCCGCGGAGGGAGGATGCTCGAACTTGTCACGCGATGCTCAGAGACTGGGGGGGGGACAAGTCGTGCCCCCCCACACTTTTTTGATCTGCGGGTCGAGAGCGGGCCTCTTCCGGTTAAGAGCTAGGCGGGGCGCGCCAAGCACTAATTGGGGAGACAGGGCGCGGGCGGGCGGGGCCTCAGGCGGCCGGAGGGCGCGGGTGGGGGGTGCCCCCCCCCCACACACACACACACACACACACACACACACACACACACACACACACACACACACACACACACACACACACACACACACATTGCTTAGATGGAACATCACACGCTCTTATGGCTGCCAGTGGCCACAAAAACACGCGTCGACGACCCGCGACGTCAACCTGCTGTTGCAGCTTGGCGCACCAGGCGGTCCGCGGCAGCGCGGGCGCCCGCTGCCCCGCGGAGAACGCAGGCTTGAGCCAAAACAAATTGGCTACGGAGCCTCCTCCTCCTCCTCCTCGTCCTCCTCGTCCTCCTCGTCCTCCTCGTCCTCCTCCTCCTCCTCCTCCTCCTCCTCCTCCTCCTCCTCCTCCTCCACAATTACTCCAATATGAATACTACTCTCCCTCTTCCCCTGATGACGGTTTGAAAATGCTCGACCCCCCCCCGCGGACTGTTTTTTTACACAAGGTTTCCCCGGAGTTGGGTTTTCGCCTGCATTTGTTTCCAAAAAATGCTGCTCTCGCTGAGGCGCCGGCCTCATTTTCGGGCCCCGCTCGTTCCGAATCGTGCTCCCGCTGCAGCGCTGGCCTCATTTCCGTGCTTCCGCTCGTTCCGAATCGTGCTCCCGCTGCAGCGCTGGCCTCATTTCCGCGCTTCCGCTCGTTTCGACTCGTGCTCCCGCTGCAGCGCTGGCGTCATTTCCCGTGCCATGCCACGGCATGCAATGCAATGCTACGTTGATACTACGCTTTGCGGTGCTCTTCTACGCCATGCCATGCCGTGCTCTACAATGCATCGCGTACCCTTTCGGGATCATTGCCCTGCTCGACATCCGACTGTGCGAGTAGAGAGGGGATCTACGCCATGGTAAGGGATGGGAGGGAGGGGTAGGATGTCAGATATGACGCGAGCGCACCTGGCTTGTCCTCCTCCCCCTCCTCCACCTCCTCCTCCTCGTCGCCCTCCTCGTAGATGGGGAGGAGTGTAGCGAGACTCGCAGGCTCCCAGGCGCCGCGAATGAGAAGTCGAATACCCGCTGCCAAGGGGCGATCTGCTCCAGCTGCAGCGTGCACATCAGCGAGAAGGAACCCCCAAGCTGCTTGTGGAAGCCCAGCTCCTCCACCAAGTTGAGCGGATGCTGCCACCTGTGTGCTTTCCGTGCCAAGTCGCATAATAAGTCTTGAACCACGACTCTTGACAACTCTAGAGGCATCCTAGATGGGGTCCGAGCGGATGGGGTCGGAGGATCTCGCCGCATCGCCGATGCATCGGCGATGCATCGCCGATGCATCGGCCATGCACCGGCGACGTCGGCGACGATCGGCGACGTCGGCGTGGAGAAAAACTGGGCCCCGTATCGAAACGCGTCGCTGATGCATCGCTGATGCATCGGCGATGTGGTGTGATCCTCCGACACCATCTACCCGAACTCATCTAGGAGGAGGAGGAGGAGGAGGAGGAGGAGGAGGAGAAGGAGCAGGAGAAGGAGGAGTAGGAGGAGAGGAGGGAGGAGGAGGAGGGAGGGGAGGAGGAGAAGGAGGAGGAGGAGGAGGGGGAGAAGGGAGTAGGAGTAGGCGTTAGGAGTGGAGTAGAGTAGGAGGTTGGAGTAGGTGTAGGAGTAGGTGTAGGAGTAGGAGGACGGAGGAGGAGGAGGAGGAGGAGGAGGAGGAACAGGAGGTGGAGGAGGAGGAGGGGAGTAGGTGGAGGAGGAGGAGGAGAAGGAGGGAGGAAGGAGGAGGGAGGAGGGAGGAGGGAGGAGGGAGGAGGGAGGAGGGTGGAGGGAGGAGGGAGGAGGGAGGGAGGAGGAGGAGGAGGAGGAGGAAGAGGAGGAGGAGGAGAGAGGAGGAAGAGGAGGAGTGAAGGAGGCAGGAAGGAAGGAGGAGGAGGAGGAGGAGGCGGAGGAGGAGAAGGGGGAGGAGGAGAGGAGGAGGAGGCAGGAGGAGGGAGGAGGAGGTGTGAGGTGGAGGAGAGAGGTGGAGGAGGAGGAGGAGGAGGAGGAGGGAGGGAGGGGAAGGGGGAGGAGGAGGATGGAGGAAGGAGAGGAGGAGGAGGAGGAGGAGAGGAGGAGGAGGTGGAGGATGGAGGAGGAAGAGGAGGGAGGAGGAGGAGGAGGAGGAGGAGGAGGGGGGGCGCCACGTCTGCTTCCACCGGCTTCCGCCGGCAGCTCCGCCCTCGCTCGGCTCTGCCTCTGCCGGCCCCCGCCGAGCTTCCGCCGAGGAGGAGGTGCCGGCTCCTTCGATCTATCGAAGGCGAGGCCCTGCCCAGAGCGCCCCATGCAGTCAGGTCGCACAAGAAGGATGCGCGGTACGGATGCAAGGGCCTCGGAGGGCATATGCTGGCGTTGTTCGAGCGAGGCTGGCCAGCGAGAGTTGCCAAGGATGGGCCGAAGGGGCAAGGGTGCAAGGGCAGCCTTGGGAAACTGTTCATCCTTCCTATGCGACTTGACTGCAGCAAGCAATGGTGCTCACAGCATGCGCCAAGAAAACCCTTATTCACCAACAGACAGCTCACAATCATCGACACCACCGCACCATGCAAGCGGCCCCCCGGGCAACTTGAATAACGAACAACTAATACGCCAGCGTGATCCGTGAAGGAGGAGGAGGAGGAGGAGGAGGAGGAGGGAGGCAGGGAGGGAGGGAGGCGGGAGGCAGGAGGCGGGAGGTGGGGTGCGGGAGGCGGGAAACGGGAGGCAGAAGGCGGGAGGCGCGAGGCGGAGGAGGCCTGGGGTCCACCTGCGTGCAACGTCCTCCCCTCCCGAGGGCTCCTGGGTGCCCCGACGCCTCCTCGTCCCTCCCCAAAGCGGCCACGAGATGCCCAACATGACATCCAAGACGGCCGAGGCAGGCCCCCACGGCCGCCTAGATGGCACAAGATCCGCTCAATACGTACCCAGGAGGCCCTCAGAAGCGCCCAGTGGGTCCCAGGAGGTAGTCCGCAGGCTCCAAAACACCCCCAAGACGTTCTCCAGGAGGCCCTCGAGGAGCATTTGCCCGTGTAAACGTTTCCCTCTCCTCCGACGTTGCAGCCTGTCCCAAGGTCTTTCGACCACGTCCCCACCACGACAGGATTCTCATCCTGAAATGCTTCTTGTAAACCCCAAATCTCTGATTCCTGTGGCAGGAAGATCGCGAGGAGCGGGCTCCTGGACCCTCGCCTGTTCTGCTTATTCGCCGTCTGCCTGTAATTGTGGGCTTGCGGCCTCTCCGCCTACCTCTGCTGTGCCGCCTCCGCTTTGCCGCCGCCGCCGCCGCTTTGCTGCCGCCGCCCAGGAGAGCCAAGGGCAAACAGCCCTCGTGCACCAGGCGCTCGCGCCTTCACTCGGCTCCCCGACGGGGAGCGCCCAGGGAAGCCAAGGCCAAAAGGTCCTTGTGTACTAGGTGCTCGCGCCTACGCTCGGCTCCCCGATAGGGAGCGGGTCCCTGCCTGGACAAGGCAAGCCCAAGGCAGCCGCAGTTCCTGGATAACGAACGGGCCCCTACCTCGACAAGGCAAGCCCACGAGGCATTGCTCGGCTCTCCGATAGGAAACGGGTCCCTGCCTGGACACGGCAGACCCACAAATTCAGCCGCAGCTCCCGGACAAGGAACGGGCCCCTGCCTGGACAGGGCATACCCACGCGCGGCAAACGCTCGGCCCCCCGAGAGGGAGCGGGCCCCTGCCTGGACAAGGCAAGCCCAAGGCAGCCGCAGTTCCTGGACAAGGAAGGGGTCCCTGCCTGGAGACGCCTCATCACGATAACGATCTTAGGGATGTCCTCAGTTTCTGAGGGTGTATCCCTCAGATTGACATCCCCCTTTAGCGTGTCAATCTTAGGATAGGGACAAGTTCGAGGCTGGTGAAAACCCACGCGGCAGCCGCGGCCCCTGGACAAGGGACGGGGCCCTGCCCGGACAGGCCAGACCCTCGCGACTCGGCGCAGACCCTGAACGGCGCTCGGCCGCCGGCAAGCCAGCAGGCGAGCCAACGTGCACGTGTCGCCGCGGATTGCCTGGACCAGGTAACCGCGGCGACAGCGCACAAACGACTGGCTTCCCGCCCGCCCTCTCAGCCCTACTCTTCCTGGTTCGGCCGGTGCTCTGCCCAGGTGTTGGGGGGGGGGCGCTGGACCGTCTCAGGATGCCCACCTGGCAGTGCGTCTGCCGCGCTGCCCTGCGTCTCGCACGAGGGCACCGGCCGAACTTCTGGTGACCGGCTGCCGTGGTGCTTTTCGACGGTCCGGGGATAAGGAATCAGCATCCTCCTCCTCCTCCTCCTCCTCCTCCTCCTCCTCCTCCTCCTCCTCCTCCTCCTCGTCGAAGCAGAAAACAAAAACAAAAAAACTGTCACTACTTGTTGCGTGGCCCAGATGTGAGGTTTCCGTGTCCACCGCTTTCCACGCGCTTCGGTCGAAGATCTGTCCACTGGCAGTCTTCGACGGCCCACGAGAGCGCACGCGGAGCCCCAAGAGAGCCCTCAGGCGGCCCAGGGATGGCCCCAAGGGAGCCACAGGCTGGCCCAAGGACTCGAGACGGCCCAGGAGAAGGCCCCCGAGATGCCCCAAGATAGCAAGAAGGCGGCCCCACGACGGCCCCCAAAGCCCCAGACGGCCAAGCTTGCCCCAAGACGGCCCAAGGGGGCCCCGAGGCGGCCCGAGAGGGCCCCACGACGTCCGAAGGTGGCCCGAAGGAAGGGACCCCCAAGACTGCATGACAGGAGCCCAATATAGCCCCAAGGTGGCTCAAACAGCTCCACAGGAGCTCCCCACGACGAGGATACGAGAAGGTGTCACATGTGACGGGCTTCTGGGCCGCCCTTTAAGGATCGCCATGCAGAGTGCCTCTCTGGCAAGGTGGCAGACTTTCCGCAGGCAGCTGCATAAACATAAACACTTGAAGGTCCGAAAGATCTCTTAAGTTCGGCTACACGCAAGAGTGACCCCAGGCAAGAGTGACCTTTGGTGCGCGACTTTCGGGGGCCGCGGGGAGGCCGAACTGGATCGCGCAAGCCGCTGCTATCGCATCTCGCTCAGCCATCTGGGGACCCCAATGAGCCCGCACCAAAGGTCACTCCGGCGAAAGGTCACTCTTGCGTTTCACCGATAAGTGTGCGCTGGACCCCCCCCGCCCCTGGCGGCGCGTCCGGCGCCGCCCCTGGTGCGCGCGCCAAGGGAAAGGGGGCCTGGCACCGGCGCGAGAAATCCGCGCGGACCCCCGAGAGCGCATGGTCATGCCAGTGTGAAGGGGCCCAGGGACACACACACACACACACACAAAGAAGTAGACACACATAACCGGATTCCCCGTATGTTCCCATCTTTTCTAGGCTTTCGTCTTCCCCCCCACTTCCAATATTTTCCCATGTGCTCCTGGGAGTCGACGATTCTAATTGTGTCTGTGTGTTTCGTTGCCTCCAGACAGTTGCCCTCTGGGCAACGGCAAGCAAGGCGGTGTACGCGCGAGGACATGGCGACTCGACGCCGCGGCCCACGCGGGGCCGCCGGCGGCCCACGCGGGGCCGCCAGCGCGGCACCTCGCGCCGCCGTGGAGAAAAACGGCGCTTGCGCGCGGCCCTGCGCGAGAGGCTTGCGCGCGAACGCCCTCGTGCTCGGCGGCGCTCTGCGCGCACAGGGGCCAGCTGTAGACCAGCACCCTTCCTGGCCAGGCCCGGCACGGCGTACAGCTCCGCCCTTTCAGATTCTGCGGGAGGGGAAGAGAGCGGTGAGCATGACCAAGTCTAAAAGGCGGAAATGTCGGCGTCGATCTTGGTCACCGTCCATCTTGAGTCGCCGTCGCTTCGTGGATCACCCTCGCGAATCAGCGACGGACAGCATAGACCACGATCAAAATCGGCGTCGACAAGATCCCGCGACATCTTGGTAATGGTCGGCGTGCCTTCCCTCGATTTGCGGGGATCATCGGGCGGGTAATTATGTGGGGTGACCTAGACGGGGGGGGAAGAAAAGGGCCCTAAAGTTAGGTCGGGCATGTCCTCCTACAGGCGGATATTGGAAGAAACATTGAGCTACACCAAAAATAATCAAACATAGAACACGACAATCGTCACGAGACTATTTTTTCTACTCTTGAATATTCCTCCTGTGGAGGGACATGCCCGACTTAATGGTCATGGGGGGTGGCCTAAACGGGGATAAAGGAAAGGGCCCCCAGGGGCCCCCTTCGGGTTCCTGTCTTCGCCCCCCAGTGAGGCCAGCCCCCATTACCACCCGCCCGATGAGACGAAGCCAGGACGAAGATAAACTCGGGTGAGGATACATCGGGAGCATCTAAGATCTGGCGACTCTGGAAGCTGTCTCGGGCTCCGCGGCCCCCTCTGAGCCTCCTCCTCCTCCTCCTCCTCCTCCTCCTCCTCCGCCTCCGCCTCCGCCTACGCCTCCTACTCCTCCTCCTCCTCGCTCCTCGCTGATCCTTGCTCCTCCACCTCCTCCTCCTCCTCCTCCTCCTCCTCCTCCTCCTCCTCCTCATCATCATCATCATCATCATCATCATCATCATCATCATCCATCATCATCATCATCATCATCATCATCATCATCATCATCATCATCATCATCATCCATCCTCATCCCTCCCTCCTCCTCCTCCTCCTCCTCCTCCTCCTCCTCCTCCTCCTCGTAGCCCCCTTCGACCCGGGCTCACCTGGACACGTTGCCCGGGATCCGAATCAGAGGCTTCACCTTTGGCGGCGCGCAGAGAGGAGTAGGGGGAAAGGGGGGAAGGCTTCTTAGAAGGAGGCTGCTGCTCAGAAGGCGCTGGCCCTAGACCTACAGAAAAAGCCCGCGCCCTCTGAGAAGCCGGGGTGCTTCTGAGAAGCCTCCCCCCCTCCCCCATACCTAGAAGAAGAAAGAGCGGCATAAACATAACTTTTTGGCGCTCCGCGCAGTTGTCTTGGATCTGCGCCGGACCCCCCTCCCTGGCGCGCGGAGCGCGCCAGGGACGGCGCCGGAGGCGCCGCCAGGGGGGCCCAAGCGCAAATCCAAGGAATCCGCGCGGACTTCCGAAAGTTTTAGGTTCATGCAGTTGTCCTTCTTCGATTCTAAGTAAGAAGCCTTCCCCCCTCCCCTAAAACCTTTCGGTGGCAACTCATGGGAGCCTCCCATACCACCTGGTCGGCTCTCGCGAACCGACGCTAATCCACGCTAAATCGACGCTAATCGACGCTAAATCAACGCGAACCGACGCTAGCCGACGTCAAATCGGCGCCATCTCATCGACTCCCAGACGCTAATCGATGCTAGTCGTCGCTGAAGACAGACAGACTTGCGAGGGTACACAAGGCTCCCATGATGACTTAACTACATACCAGATCACCCCAACCCAACCCAAAGACCCGAATTTGACCCGAATTTCGGGTTGGGCGGGGTACGGGTTCCAGATGTGCTTTTTCAATGTTCCCCGACGCCCCTCCCCCACTGGAAATGGAGGGCAAATCGGAGCCTTCGGGTTGGGTTGGGATCTCTTGGTGGGCGGTGATGATCTGCTACTGAAAATGAATATCGTTTAACCGATCCCCATCCCCAGCGGCGTGGCCTGGGCCCCACTGGCCGATTTACCACCCTAGATAGGGGATATAGGCAGTTCCCTTCGAGTTTCGAGGGGTGCATCCCCAACTGGGGTGGTAATCCGGTGGGGGTCTCGAAGGGGATGGGGATGGGGATCGGTGAAACGATACCGAGAAAAATAGAAAAAGAGAAAACCACATAGACATAAACTTTTGTCGCTCCTCGCGGAATTCTTGGATCCGCGCCGGAGCCCCCTCCCTGGCGCGCGGAGCGCGCCAGGGGCGGCGCCGGAGGCGCCGCCAGGGGGGCCCAGCGAGGATCCAAGAAATCCGCGCGGAGCGCCAAAAGTTGCATGTTTCTGTGAATTCTCTTCAAGAAAAAAGGCCCCTCTGCGCGCGGCCGTCGCCTTCTTGAACGTGCTCCCGTGCCTCCGCAGGTGCCCCCGCTCGCCCAGCCGGCTGGCCCCGTGCGCCCCGGGGGACGCGCGCCCCGCGCCCGCGCGCGGCTCCGGCGGGCCCTCGCCGCTCGGGGCGGCACCCCGGGCCCTGGGCGCGGGGGCCCGGGAGCCCGGAGGGTCGGGGGATCCTGTCGGGGGCGACGGCGGGGGCGGCTCGGGCGCGGCCTGACCGACCCCTCGCAGAAGCCATCCCCCTTCCACGGCGTCCTCCTCGCCTGCCGAGCTCCCCCTCCAGGCGCACACAGGCGTCCCTGGGGGGCGGGGCGAGAGCATCACGGAAGGGGGCGGCTTGCTACAGGGTGCGGTTACAGGCCGCCCCTGAGCGGATGGCCGAAGGGGGGGAGCAAGACATGTGGCGGGTTCCAGAAACCCTGAGCCCAAAAACGTTTTCATCTCTTTGGGGCGTCTCTTTTACTTCCGCCGGCCTTCCGCCGGCGGAGGCGGCCTCGTTCTACTTCCGCCGCCCTTCCGCCGCCTTCCGCCGCGGAAGAGATGGCAGCTCCTGCGATCCTTGAAGGCAAGGCCCTTTTTAGAGCGCCCCACACGTATCCAGGGGCGCCGATGGTCCATGCCTTCGGCGAGACTCCCGGACGACGACGAGAACGACGAGGACGACGACGACGACGACGACGACGACGACGACGACGACCTTTGGCGGCGCGCAGAGAGGAGTAGGGGGAAAGGGGGGAAGGCTTCTTAGAAGGAGGCTGCTGCTCAGAAGGCGCTGGCCCTAGACCTACAGAAAAAGCCCGCGCCCTCTGAGAAGCCGGGGTGCTTCTGAGAAGCCTCCCCCCTCCCCCATACCTAGTGGAAGAAAGAACGGCATAAACATAACTTTTTGGCGCTCCGCGCGGTTGTCTTGGATCTGCGCCGGACCCGCGCCAGGGACGGCGCCAGAGGTGCCGCCAGGGGGAGCCCAGCGCAGATGCAAGGAATCCGCGCGGACTTCCGAAAGCTCAGGCTCATGCCGTTTTGCCTTCTGCGATTATAACAAGAGCCTCCGCGCGGCTTTCTCGGGGCGCCGATGGCCCGTGCCTCCGGCGAGGCTCCCGGACGAGTGCGTGCCACGCCCGCCTCCTGGGCCGATCCGCTTGTCTTACCGTCGCCCATCCTGGGAGGCGCAGGGCGTCGGCCTCCCGCTGGGTCGGGGGCTCCTGGCGGGGGGGGGGGAGGCGAGAGGGGTGGCCGGCGGCCAGCCCGGGGGGGGGAGTGGGAAGGAGCGGGCCTTCTCAGAAGGCTCGGGAGTCCCCCCAGCCTTCCGAGAAATGCTCTGAGCCTTCCCCGAACAAACAATAACAACAACAACAACAACAACAACAACAACAACAACAACAACAACAACAACAACAATCATTTAGGACTGGGGACACTCCGTTCTCACCAGTGCCAGGGTTTTCATAGGAGGCGGGCAATACCCCCACTTTGTGGGGGGGCCGGTTCAAGCTCTACCAAATTTCCAAACGACTCTTCGCCACCACCCACACCCAGCTTCCCGCCCTATGACGTTCGGACACTTCACTTCGTGGCATGCGGACGACCGTGGCTACTATTCAGGGCCCCGCGGCCGACGACGACGGCGTGCGCGCGCGAAGAAAAAACGAATGTGTCCCGCATGGTATTATTTGACAGGGATGATGGCCCTGGCAGGTGCGCAACCGTTGTCGCAGAAGTTCGAAAAAGTTGCTCGCAAAAGCCCGTTTGACAGAAATGTTTAAAAAGTGTTGGGTTTCCTACGAATCCGCAAGAGCGCGCGGGATGAGATTTTGACATTTTTTTGTTGAAAAACCATTGGTTTTTTGATGTTTTTATGTTAAAATCGCTCCGAACACTAAGCTTTTGGAAGGATTTCGTCTTGCGCGCGCGAATGTCCACTTTACCTTATTTTTTGCAAGGGATTCTTGAAATTTGATTATATTAGAACAAGAAATGTCATTTTATAGTGTTTTTTGCAAGGGAAAACGGATTACAACAAAACAACCGGATCTGGATCACATCGTTTTACCTGAGGCTTCCTCACGAAAATGATGAAAATGTAGCTGCGGCCTAGGCGCGGCGAGGGGGGGCGTGCACCAGGGGGCCCAACAATAATTATTCTTTAGAAGTAATAATATTCAACAACAACAACAACAACAACAACAACAACAACAACAACAACAACAACAACAACAAGGACAGGGACATTCCCTGGGCCCCGGCGCTCGGGCTCCTCCAGCGCTCTCCTCCTTTGGGGGACAGGGACCCTTCCCAGGCCCCGCAGCGTCCGGGGACCTCCCCCACCCCGGAACAACACAACACAACAAAGGTCCGGGTTTAATGAAAAACAAAAAACTCCATCTCTATCAGAGGTGGATCCATCCTTCATGCCATGTTGCAATGTTCTGCACCAGCGAAGCTCTGGAATCCCATGGGAATCCTATGGGAATCCGATGGAAACCCTACGAATCCTGTAGGAATCCGATGGCAATCCTACGAATCCTATAGGAATCCAATGGGAATCCTACGAACCCTGCACGAATCCTATAGGATTCCTCTATAGGTCCTATATGGATCCTGTAGGAATCCTGTAGGTATCCTATAAAATTCCAATTAATTCTGCACGAACATAAGACTCCTATAGGAGTCCTATACGAAACCTATATGAATCCTATAGGACTCCTACGAATCCTATATGAATCCTGCAGGAATCGTGTAGGAAGCCTAGAAAGGGATCCTTTGAACCCTGTACGAATCCCGAAAGAATCCTGTAGGAACCGCAAGAATCTTTACGTAATCCCATAGGAATCTTCGGAATCCTATACGTATCCTTAGGATTCCTATAAGGACCCTACGAATCCTGTATGAAATCAAATAGGGATCATACGAATCCTATACGAATCCTATATGCATCCGATGAAATCTCTATGAATCCTATGTGAATCCTGTAGGAATCCTTTAGGAAACCTACAGGAATCCTATGAACCCTGCACAAATCCCACAAAGGAACCCTATAGATCGGAATCCACGAGGAATCATATGAATCCTATCGGAATCCCATAGGATTCCTATAGGAATCCTATGATTCCTGTATGAATCCTGTAGGAATCCCACAGGAACCCTATAGGGACCCGATGAATCATATACGAACCAATTTAGAATCCTACGGAAATTCTATGATTCCTATATGACTCCCATAGGAATCCCATAGGAATCCCATCGGAATCCTGTGAATCCAATACGAATCCTATAGGGATCAAATGAATCCTATATGAATCCTGTAAGAAGTCTGTAGGAAGCCTAAAGGAATCATATTAATCCTAAACGAATCCCATAGGAATCCAATAGGAGTCCAATGAACCCTACAGGGATCCTATAAGAATCCAATGAAATCTGCACGAATTCCATAAGAATCCTATAGGGATCCTATACGAATCCAAGACGAATCCTATAGGAATCCTAAGAATCCTGTGCATCCTAAGCGAATCCTATAGGAATCCTACAGGAATCCTATGAATCCCATACGAATCCTATAGGAATCCTATAGGTCCTATATGGATCCTGTAGGAACCCTATAGGAACCCCATAGGGACCCTATGGAATCCGATTGGATTCGTATAGGCACTCTATGAATCCTAAACGAATCCTATAGGAGTCCCATAGGAGTCCTATGAATCCTGAACGAATCCTACAGGCATCCTATAGGAACCCTATGAATCCTATACAAGTCCTATGCGAATCCTATAGGGCCGGTGGATTGTGAGAAACTCTCAGGCGGGAGCCCTCGGCGTTGTTGTTGTTGTTGTTGTTGTTGTTGTTGTCGTTGTTGTTGTTGTTGGTGGTGTTGTTGTTGTCGCTGCTGTTGTTGTTGTTGTTGTTGTTGTTGCTGTTGTTGTTGTTGTTGTTGTTGTTGTTGTTGTTGGGGGGAGGGGCAGCCCAGGGCACGACGCGCGTCCCTATTCAACAACAACAACAACAATAACAACAACAGCAGCAACAGCAACAACAATAACAACAGCAAAGACTCTCGGAAGGCCGGAGGATTTCTGAGAAGTCCTACCGCCGATAGCAGAGGGAATGGGGAGAAGAGAGTGTGGGGAGGTCCTCATCCTCCTCCTTCTTTTTCTTCCTCATCCTCCTCCTCCTCCGCCTCCGCCTCCTCCTCCTCTTCCTCCCCCTCCTCCTCCCTCACCCCCCCCCTCAGGGGGCGAAATGGGTAGAAAATCAGCTCATGCAGCTGGTCTTCTCAGAAGGCTTGGAAGTCCCCCAGCGTTCTGAGAAAGTTTCGAAGCCTTCTCCGAAGACACAGAAAAAATCTCGCAGAATGCTGGAGGGCATCTGAGAAGCCCCACCGCTGATAGCAGAGGGGATGGGGAGAAGAGAGGATGGGGAGGTTCTCCTCCTCCTCCTCCTCCTCCTCTCCTCCTCCTCCTCCTCCTCCTCCTCCTCCTTCCTCTCCTCCTCCCCCTCCTCCTCCTTTTCCTCCTCCTCCTCCCCCTCCTCCTCCCCCCCTCCTCCTCCTCCTCCTCCTCCTCCTCCGCCTCCTCCCTCCTCCAACTCCTCCTCCTCCTCCTCCTCCTCTTCCTCCTCCTCCTCCTCCTCCTCGTCCTCGTCCTCCTCCTCCTCCTCCTCCTCGTCC
The DNA here is from genome assembly GCA_963575745.1 of Prorocentrum cordatum. NCBI lineage: Eukaryota > Dinophyceae > Prorocentrales > Prorocentraceae > Prorocentrum > Prorocentrum cordatum. The sequence continues at coordinate 55,700 of CAUYUJ010002565.1, read as the reverse complement.
TTCTCATCATCCTTCTCATCATCATCCCCCTCCCCCTCCCCCCCCCTCGGAGGGCGAAATGGGTAGAAAAATCAGCTCATGCAGCTGGTTTTCGTGGAGCCTCGCGGAATCCAGGAGGCGCCCATGTATCGAGGGGTGGGCCCGGCGGCGGGGCGGAGACCAGCTGCATGCTGCATGCAGCAGATCTCCAGCAAATCTCGTGACCCCCCCTTTCCCTATCATACCCTTTCGTCTGGCCCGATCCTGGCAGGAAGGCAAACACCAGAAGAAGAGAAAAAATGGCACGAGCACAAGCCTTCGGAGGTCCGCGCGGCACTCCAAAGGTTTATGCCTATTTTACGCCGCCCATTTTATTACCCCGAACGATACACCAAAACTTGGACCAGGCCAGTCGTGGGCCGAAGATTGGTTTATACGCCTTTCGTGCCTGGGGGCGGCGTATGCGCCGATCTTGCGCCCAGGGAGGAGCCTGGAAGATCGGTGTGTCGGTGTGGAGCTGTCGTCGTGCGAGATCCCGCTCCTGCGCAGAGCGTCCACTGTCGGACCCGGCTAGCCGCCAGGGCAGCACCACAGCGTGAGCGAGGGCGGCCTCGGCGACGATGGCGGCGAGCAGGGTCTGTACGCGGAGCCTCGGCAAGCTCATATGTCAACAGAAGGTGCGTGTGCGTACTAGCTCATATACGAAATGCGGTAAAATACGTATGCCAACGTGTTGACGCCGATACCAGCTTGAGATATGAAAACTGCGGAGAGATGATAACAACGTGATGGCGACGACCGTCACGTAGCATTTCAGAAGCTCACTCATCGGGTGTGCCGTGCCCGTGGTCTTCAATGAACTCCTCAACAAGCCAAAGATGGAGATGCCAACTTCTCCGTTGCTTCTGGCCCCCTCTGCAATGAACCACAGAACCGAACCGCGAACCGCAGAACCGAACCGACCAAGGGAGAACCCACGGAACCGGAACCTATCAGAAACCCGACGTGAACCGAAACCAAACCGAACCGGAAGCGGTGGAACCGAACCGGGCCCGAACCGGGAACCGAACCGGGAACCGAACCGGGAACCGGTCGTGGAGGTGGACCCTTGAGACCTACCCGATGCGAGCACCCACTCTTGCGCTAGGTCCATCCCACCCGCCCCCAACTCCCCCCCAGCGCCCCCGACCTCCCTCGTCCTGTTTTGCTGCTTGTCCAGGGCCGAACTGGATGGGAGGGCGGCGAGGGGGGAAACGAGGAGGATAAGCCCTTCTCAGAAGGCGGCGGGACTTCTCTCAGAAGCCCTTCGGCCTTCTGAGGGGTCTTATGCGTCTTCGGGGAGGCTTCGAACACTTCTCGAAGGCCGCGGGACTTCCAAACCTTCCGAGAAGGCCCGCCCCACCTCACTTCCCCCCCTCGCTCGCCGCCAATCACTACACATCCACCACATATAAGAAACCCCCGCCCACCGCTCCTCCTCTCGGCGTCTCCCGGTCCAGCACGCAGGCGGCCTTTGCGCGGCCGCGCGATCCGCCCGCTTTTCTGAAGGGTCATCCACAGGAGGCAAAACGCAACAGCAAGCGAGGTACTGGACGCTGCGAACGCTGCCGCGAGGGAACTGTAGTCAAGGAAAACAGGAAAAACACTGCCTGGGGCAGCTGGGCGACAAGCCGCTGAGCGTCAGCGGCCCTCAGCGGCACTACTTCGGCAAGGGGCGCTGGTGGAATCGAGCACTAGCGCTCGCCAACTACCTAGGGCAACTATATTCGCGCTTATCTTCGCGCTTTCGCGCCGCTCCCCCCAGAAACAGGATGAGGGACTCGCGCCTCGCTCTAAAATCGCCCAGACCGCCAAGCGCGACTAACTTCGCACCCTCGTGGTAGCCCTAGACTGCATGCTCGGAAAAGTCCACTGGACCATCGGGTGGTCGCAGAGGGCCTCGACCGCACCGAAACGACAGAGGCGCGCGGGTTGAGAAAAGCGGCCCCTCGCGCGCGGCCGCTCATGCCCCGAGGATTGGCACGCCCGAGATGGGTACGGAAAAATGGTGACGACAGTCCAATGCAGATGAGCGACGAAGATAAACTGGTCTTGCGCGAGATGGCACAGCGAACTTGCGCAGTGGCTCACGCGGGCCGCCAGTGCTAGGGAGCCCACAGAGGACGTACGCGCCCAGCTAGTACATGAACACGGTCCCTTGAAACGCGAGACCAGCCGCGTGACACGAACTTTCGCGCAATGCAAACTCTCGAAACCAGCGTGGATTTATGTACGTGTACGTCCTTCTTTCGCTCATGAAGTGCGGAACGCCACATTGGAAACCGGGGCGCGCACGCGCCGTCTCACGCGGGCACCTCGCGCAGAGCTCGGCGCAGCCGCGTCCGCCTCTCTGCGCCTCTCACATGCTGTCCAAGCGCCCCTCAGTTAGAGGCCTCCTAGATTTATGTCGGGCCTGTCCCCCTACAGGGGGATTTTCGACGAAAAATTAAAATACCCCCCAAATGCCCCAAAAAGGTAAAAAAAGTACCCAAAAAAAAGTCCCCAGACTATTTTTGGACTATTTTTAATTATGTTGGAAGAATTCTTCTATTTTTCGTCGAAAATCCCCCTGTAGGGGGACAAGCCCGTCGGATCAGATGGGGTCGTAGAGTCGCGCCGCATCGCCGATGTGTCTGCGATGCATCGGCGATGCATCGGCGATACATCGGCGATGCACCGGCGATGCATCGTCGCCGTGGGCGATGCATCAGCGACGTCGACGTGAAGCAAGTCGGGCTCCACATCGAGCCGCATCGGCGATGCGTCGGCGACGTGGCGCGATCTTCCGACCCAATCTACTCCGACCCCATCTAGGATTAGGTCGGGCATGAGCCCTCTACAGGCGGATTTTGGACGAAGAATCAAAAATGCTCCAAAAAGGCTAAGAATAGTCGAACATGGTCAAAAAGTCGTCCCCAGACTATTCCTTTGACTCCTTTGGAATATTCGTCCTGTAGAGGGACAGGCCCGACTTGAACCTAGGAGGCCAAAATCAGCATCGAAAGTGCACCGCCCGCGGCGACGCCGCCAGCGAACCCGCCTCCGAAGGGGACGGGAGCTGCTGCCAGTCCTCCGAGGCTGCTCCCGAGCGGTGGCCAAGCAGGAGAGGCGCCGGAGCATCGCGCCGCACGGCGCCGCACGGCACGCCGCCAAGGCGTCGGCGATGCATCGGCTGCGCACCGGCGACGCACGGGCGCCGCCGCTGCACGTCGTTCATTTCCAATCGTGCTCGTTTCTAATGGTGCTCGTTTCGAATGGTTCCTGGCCCCCTAGTGGCCAGGAAGAGGCCCAGGACAGAACAATTAGAAACGGGAGGATCCTGGCCCCCAAAAAATCAAAGAACTTTCGAAGAATTGGAAGCGAACAAACGAACAATGTGTACGCTACTCCCGATCGGCCCGCAGGCCGTGTCAGCGCGGAGTTCTTCCTGAAGGCCCCCGTGAACGAAGTCTGGCGGTTTGCTTCCCTTCTCCCCCCTGCCCAGCCCTTTTTCGCCCCTTGCCTGCCCGAGAAGCAGCCCACACAAGACGATCGCACGTTTGCCCGGGTACCGGAGGCGCCGTCGGCGTGGAGAAAATCGGGCTCCACATCGGGCCGCATCGCCGATGCGTTGCCGATGCGGCGCGATCCTCCGACCCCATTTAGGGTCAGACCTGGGACAGAGCGATATCAGAATATCCTTCAAGACCAGGAGGCATTCCGCAGGCCAAACTGAAGAGCATTCGAGGGTGCCCTCCCCCAGGATGCACAAGAACATCCAACAAACACGGAGAACACGAGGCTACACTCCCCGAAACGACCTCGATCTTGTCTCTCGGTCCGACCATAGCCCACGAAAGTGGGGACAGTTGCGCAGTTGGCAGCCCCCCCAGGAGGCCGCGGGTTAAAGGGCCCGACATATGGCCTGGGGAAGCCTGTGAAAAGAATAATCGAAACGACCGCCTCCAAACCGGCCATTTTGGAGGAAAAATGAAAAACGCTCAGAAACTAGTCAACAAATATTCAAAAATAGTCCCCACACATCGTCCCCGTACTACTTTTTGACTGTTTCTAAAGACTCCTCCTTTAGAGGGACAGGCCCGACTCGAGTCCGGCGAGGCCCTGCACGAGGCATGGGGCGCATCCCACACTCCGATTGCCGAGGTGCCACCCCTGAGCTGCGCTGTGCTTCGGCTGCCGTGCTCGGCCCTCTCGTGAACGAGCCGCCCAGCACGGCAACCGACGCTGCGACGCCCACGACACCGGCCTGCCCCCCGTCAACGCCCACCGCCACGGCGCTGGCGGCCACGCGCCGCGAACGTCTCTGGCCACGTCCACGAATCCAACCGCAGCGACGAACCCATCGACGCGGGCGACCCCAAGGGAAGGGGCAGATATGTTTCGGATACGTTCGGATATGTTCTAGAAATGATTTCGCCCCCAGGAGATGTTTCGGAGATGTTCCGGGTATGTGTTGCGGATGTCTTCGCCCCACCCCCCGAGGTGTTAAGAAATGTTCTGGAGATGTTTTGTAATGTTTTCGACCACCGGAGACGTTTGTCTGGAGATGTGTTTTAGATGTGTTCGCCCCTGGGAGATGTTTGGAGATGTTACGGAGATGTTTTCTAGATGTTTTCGCCCCTGGGATATGTTTGGAGATGTTCCGGAGATGTCTAACAATGTTTTCCAGGCGAGGTTCGGCCCGCGAACGGAATCGGGCTCGCTTGACCACCTCTGCTCTGCATTGTTTTTTGTATCATTTCAAGCGAGGTTCGCTCCATGAACGAAATCAGGCTCGCGCGGCCGCTTTCTCGGTCGGCGTGACCGCATAGTTTTTCGATTTCGTGAGGTGCATCGGACACGTTTCGGAAATATTCTGGCGATGGCTTGTAGATGTTTTCGCCCCCCCGAAATGATTCGGAGATGTCCCGGAGATGTTTTGGAGATGTTTTCGCCCCTGGAATGTTCCGGAAATGTTTCGGCAATGTTTTCGCCCGCCCCGGAGATGTTCGGAGATGTTCCGGGAAGGTTTGGAGACGTTTCCGGCCCCCTCGCAAATTGTTCGGAAATGCATGACAAATGTTTTGGACATATTCTGCCGCATGCGCGACGAGACCCGCCAGTTCCTGCAAAGGGGCCTAACCAGCCTCCCTCCTCCCTCCTTCCTCATCCCTCCTTCCCTTGGGTCCCTCCTCCCTCCCTCCCTCCGTCCTCAGATGTCCCTCCTCCCTCCCTCCCCCTCCTCATCACTCCTCCCCCATCCACCCCCCACGTCGCCCGTTACCACACTCGTCTCCCGCAACGCAAGGTCGAACCACCAAATCACGCGATCCTTCCACCCCACAGATGAAGAACCTGGGCCGACGGCGTGGCGCCCGAGTCGCTTCCAGGTCGAGGCTGCCCGAGTAAAAACTGGACAGCCCACTGCTCGGCGGCGCGGTGGCCTCGCCTGGGCCCGCGCCAGGAACACCACGCCGTGGGGCCTCCCGGGAGCCCACGAAAGGGGCCACACCTCCGCAGGTCCGCAGGCGACGATCCCCCTAGGGTTAAGTCGGGCGTGTCCCCCTAGAGGGGGATTTTAGACGAAAAATAAAGAAGTACCCAAAAAATAATCAAAAAATAAGCCAAAAATAGTCTGGGGACTACTTTTTTATTATGTTTTGTCCTGCTTGGAATATTTTTGGCATATTTGTTATTTCTCGTCGAAAATCCCCCTGTAGGGGGACAGGCCCGACATAACCCTAGGGAGCCGCGGGGCCACCTCCAATGAGCCCACACAAGTGGCGACGGCTGCGCAAGTTGCTGACCTGGACCCCGCTTGGGAGGCCTGGACCCTCGTCCTCGGTCTTTCCGTCCCCAGCTCGTGCAGAGCGGACGCCCCGGGCTCGCGCGGCTGTCACGACGACTGCGGCGCCCCCGTCGCCCAGCGCGCGCGCGGCCTGGCGCGCGAGGCGGAGGGCATCGAGAAGTCGCGCCGGAGATGGTTCCTTGATTACTTCTCGAAGACGAAGCCAGGACGCGAATGTAAAGTCGGGTGAGGATAACTCGAGAATCCATGAGATCTGGCAGCTCTGGAGAATGTCTCGGGCGCCGCAGCCTTCTCAGAGCTTTCCGGAACGCTCTGGAACAGATGTATCCTCGTCCTAGCCCCGTCCGATTCCCTGAGATCCTGGCGTCGCAGTTGTTTTGCACCCGGCGATCTTGCCTGGTTTGAAGCCCTGGGGTCCTCGAAAAGTGCAGCAGAGAGATATTGGGTCCAAGCTCCGGCCATGTTTTCTCACGATGCTCAGACTTTGCCGTGACGTCGGATCTCAAGGCCAACCCAAATCGCCGAGGATCAGATCCGTTCGACCTGGGCGATTTCTTTGATTTCGGGCCCTGGCCGACGGGTGGGGGTGGGGGGGTCTGAATCTGAGCCAGTGCTCAGTCGATCTGCTTCTACCAGTCGCGCAAGCAGACTGGGGGATAGGGGCTCCGATCAGTCGCCAAAATTAGACGTCAAGAGCAGCCAAGATCCAGTCTATGGAGGGGTGAGGGGGGGCGTGTGCCCGCGCCGATCGGCGAAGCAATACATAAAAAAACGGCGACCTGTCAGAAACAGCTTGGGGACGGAAGCCTGGCCCCGGGGAAGCGGTAGGAAGCTTGGGCCGCGTGTTGACACACATCATACGTGCGGATGTCAGCCCGGCATTTCAATGATTTGTTCGACTCGTGAGCCCCCCGCACCTGTCAGCCCACGCCCCAAGGCTGGCCATTCTTTGGGGACCGCTTTTTTATCGTCTGGGATCGTTTTTGACGGTCTCGAGGCCCGAGCCTGGTGCCCAAAGGTCGGACATGGCAGCAAACTGGCTTCCTCTATAATTCGATGCACTATGGCCATGAGGCTGGCGGGCCCGATCCTGGGCAAGAACCTGGACGATGGGGGGAGGGGTCCAGGGACCGACTCATTGGTCGGAGGAGCAGGCGGGGAAAGGAGGCGGGGGGAGGGGATCGAGAGATCCTGCACGTTCGCACACGTGCACGTGTGTCGCGGTGCAACGAAAAAAATCAACCAACCACCGCCTCGCATGGTAAAATTCGGCCGCTGACGTGTGCTGACGTGTGGACGCTGATTGATTCACAAGTCATTTCATAGCGTCTGCGCTGGCAAATCGTCTTGTTCGCCTGATCTGGCGGAGGAGAGCCATGGGGCCGCCTGTCACTACTACCGCAGCTCTGGATGGGGAAATAATCGCCCCCCCCTTGAATCCGCCCGGGGGGTTTGGCACGTGCTGTCGGCACGGATGGAGGGGTGGTTGGAGGAGGAGGAGGAGGAGGAGGAGGAGGAGGAGGAAAAGTAGGAGAAGGGGAGGAGGAGGAGGAGGAGGAGGAGGAGGAGGAGGAGGAGGAGGAGGAGGGGATGGGTAAGCTCCGTCGGAAGGCTCGTCAACCACCCCTCGATTAATATCCCACCCAGAGTACGGGCCAGTGGCGGCCGACCTGTGGGAGTTCTTTGTTGCGCGAGGCGCTGGCCGCACACTACGAGGCGCTGACACAAGTCAGCGGTGTCTGGTCCACAGCGGTGATCCTCAGAACGTGTGCTACGTAGCGCCAACGTGCGCTTGTCCACCCAAGCCCATTCAATACGGCAGGAGCTCGACCACAGGAAACCTTCCACTAGAAACCCAACCCTGAGACCCCGGGACGCCCATCGATTTTTTGCGTGGGAACGTCACGCTCTCCACAGCAAGACCATCGAAACCCAAGAAACCACGGGCACCCTGGAGGCAAGCAGGGTGCTTCTTAGCATGGGTTTCCACTGTACGTAGCGCCAACGTGTGCTTGCCCCCCCAAGCCCTTCAATGTGACGTGGAGGGTGTACTGAGGGCCGTCACAGGCTCCGCGCGGTGGGCGGAGCTGAGCGGGGTAAGCACGCAGAGGGCGGACACGCGTGCGCAGGATCATCGACTACAGCGGCGGTCGTGAGAGAGTAGGCCAACGAGACGGGGCCCCTTCCCCCTCCGCGCTTCCAGCCACTCCTAGCACTGGAGTTCCTTCCGCGGCTCCAAAAATTCCCGGCGCTCGCCGCCGTGGAGGTCCTGGTCGCTCACGGCCTCGGTTTCTTCAACGAGGTCGCCTGGTTCGCGCTCAGCGAGACGTGATTCTCTGCGACATAGGCCACGAAGCGCGATTATAGTCCCGCCCCTACGGGTGAACTAGTCTCGGGGGAGCGTAAGCTCTGGGATGTGTGCCCAATCAAATTGCTGGGCCCGCGAAGTGCACTCATTCACGTCCAAAAGATTTTGCTCTGCGCAGAGCGGATGTGTGCGTGTGCGCGTGGCAATAACTGTTCAATAACTCCAGTCGTGCAGATGCAAAAGGCTGAGGCACTAATCGCTTTGCTTGATATGATGGCGGATGTACGCGATTGAGGTGGCAATCCTGTGCGGGTGATGAATGTAGCTCAGCAGGCCTGGATGCGAGGGCGGAGCGAGAGGCAACATAACCGGCCCAACCGAAGCTTGTACGCTGCAGGGATGACTCCATTCGCGCGGGAACGCTTTGTACGTCTGCGTCTCTGTGAGTTTCTGGACCCTCCTCTTCCCTCCCTCCGCGGCCTCCCCCCTCCTGCCTCACCTCCCAGTTCATCATCCCTCGCAACTCTTGTTATTCACTCGTTTCTCATCCCGCCCCACGTCTACCCCATCCTTCATCCTGTTGCCCCCACTCCTTGTCCATCCTCCTTTTCCCCTTTTCCCAACGCTCCCATTGTAAAGCCTCTCGGGTTATCTTAATGCCCTCACAGCTCAAGCAATCGTATTTATTTATATACACAAGATTACAAGGCTCGCTGCGCTTCGCCTTCTAATCTTGATCCTTGCACCTACGATGTTTCTGGGCGCGGGCGAGAACACTATTGTTCAATGAGGTGTGTGGGAATTGTGCGAGCGGAGGCGAGGCGAGGCGAGCGCGCGGTAGCGCCCGGGGCGGGGCTCAGGGCGCAGCGTTGGTGGACGCTTGAGTGGAGGTGAAGGTGGAAAGTCGGATGCCGGACGCTAGAGGTCGGAGTGCTGAGCTGATGGAGGCTGGAAGTCTATAGGTGGAAATCCCACCAGCCCTTTAGGGCTGCGGTGGTATAACGAGTTTGGTCTTCTCTCTTCCCCTTCCTTCCCCTGCTCGGGGGAAGGGCAACCTTCCCCTGGACCTGGAGGGGGGGGGGGGGGGGATCGAGGCGTTAGAACGTCCAAGATGGCTCAAGATGGCTCCAAGAGGCGCTCCAAGTCGCAAGATGGCCACCAAGATGGCCCAATATACCTCAAGATGCGTCAAGATAGCCTCCGACACACCTCCAAAAGTCCTCAAGACGGATCCAAGTGCCCTTCGAGCCCTCCACGGCAGGAGACCCGGGATTCAGAATCATTTCCAGGTTTCGGTATCGTTTCTGCGTCTCTTTTGGTTTCGGTACCGCTTTTTGGTTTTGGCATCGCTGCGTTTGGTTTCAATGCCAGCCTTTTTGGTTTCAATATTGCTTCGTTTCAATATCATCTTCGGAATCGGTAACGTCTTCTACATCGCCCAAAGCCACGCGCTGCACGGTGCAAGGGCCCAGGTCCATGGACTCCGGCTCGTTTTCTTCAAAGAGACCCTGCGCGAAATCCGGGTCTGCGTCGGCGGGCGAGACGAAGAGGTTCTCGTCGGCGTCCGAGCCGAATAGTTTTTCCTCCATTCTGCGGTCCTTCCAACATCATTCGGATCATTCGTTGATATTGGGTCGCGAATAGGAAACCATCGTTGTGTAGTTATCAACGAACCATCATCATTTTCTTTTTTGGTCCTCGCCAGCGGGTTCCTCTTTGATGTCTTTGCAATGCCAGCCTTTTTGGTTTCAATATTGCTTCGTTTCAATATCATCTTCGGAATCGGTAACGTCTTCTACATCGCCCAAAGCCACGCGCTGCACGGTGCAAGGGCCCAGGTCCATGGACTCCGGCTCGTTTTCTTCAAAGAGACCCTGCGCGAAATCCGGGTCTGCGTCGGCGGGCGAGACGAAGAGGTTCTCGTCGGCGTCCGAGCCGAATAGTTTTTCCTCCATTCTGCGGTCCTTCCAACATCATTCGGATCATTCGTTGATATTGGGTCGCGAATAGGAAACCATCGTTGTGTAGTTATCAACGAACCATCATCATTTTCTTTTTTGATGTCCTCGCCAGCGGGTTCCTCTTTGATGTCTTTGCTCGCGGGCTGTTGGTTTGCGGAATTCGCATTCTGAGCAGAGGCGTGCGGATCCGCCGAACCACTCCCGCCGCCACTGCTCGCCGATCGAAGGCCTTCGCCGTGCGTCGTACCATGGCTTTCCACAGCTATCTCCAGATCGACTTGTTCTTGGGGCGACAACCGGCGTGTTTGCCATATGGTCCATAACCGTATGGCCGTCTCTTTATCCATTGTTGATCGGATGTGTAATGGGAAATCCCCGCCTCCGTGCTCAGGGCGTCCTGGATTAGAGCGTCGTTCTACACCAGGCTTCAGTACATTAATGCGGCGGGCGGTGGTTCGGGTGCATGCGCCAGCCGCCGCTGCCCGCCGATCCATCTGCTCCCATTTCCTCTCCCCTGTCAATATCTCCGATCGTACCAATTCCAAATATTCCTTATCGAGCCGCTCTTCCCGACGATTTCTTCATTCTTCAAAATACTTTTGCCCCAATACATATTGTGTGTACCGCTGGGCGTTTATTGGCTCACCAATTCCATCACGTTGAGGCCCTTCTTTCCGGTACCGATCAAGCTGCTTACTGTATTATGACATAGATTCTTCTTTCGTGACGTTTTCGCTGTAAAACATGAGCGAACGCATTTTTTGCTTCTGAGAATACATCCCACGGCACAGCAACCGTTCCCACAAAAAATAGGGTCAAAAAAACAAGAGTATTCATATTCAATGCAATTATGGAAAGTATGGAAGAAAGTTCAAGAAACTGAAATATGACATATCCTGGGCCGAATAACTACGGAATGAACACTGCTTCCAACGCGTCTCCTGCGCTTAATATAAGAATGCGCATACCGTAAACTGCACGCGTGTGGGCGAACACATTTCCGCATGCAATTCTTACGACGATTCCCGTAAAAAACACGCCCAACAAAATCATATTCACGCAGACAGCTGGAATAGGAGGAACGAGAGGAAACCGGAATGGGAAGAATGAGAGGAAACCGAAATGGGAGGAATGGAAGGAAGCCGGAATGGAAGGAAGCTGGAATGGGAGGAAGCCGAGATAGGAAGAAATCGAAATGGGAGGAAGCTGGAAGGAAGCCGGAATGGGAGGAAGCCAGACTGGGAGGAATGGGAAGAAACCGGAATGGGAGAGGAATGGGAGGAAGCCGGAATGGGAGGAAGCCGGAAGGAAACCGCAATGATGGGAGGAACCCGGAATGGGAGGAATGGGAGGAAGCCGGAATGGGAGGAAGCCAGAAGGAAACCGGAATCGGAAGAAGTCGGGATGGGGGGAAACCCGAATAGGAGAAATAGGAGGAAGCCGGAATGAGAGGAAGCTGGAATGGGAGGAATGGGAGGAAGCTGGAATGGGAGGAAGCCGGAATAGGAGGAAGCCAGAATGGAAGGAAGCCGGAATTGGAGGAAGCCGGAATGGGAGGAATGGGAGGAAGCTGGAATGGGAGGAAGCCAGAATAGGAGGAATGGGAGGAATAGGAGGAAAAAGAAAAAAGGAAAAATTGGAATCAATAGATCGTGGTTTCGGTGTCATAATTTTCCGCACCGGGGTTTCTTCGGTGTCGTTGCTCACCTTTTTGCGTTTCAACGCCGTTTTCCCGACGATTACAAAGATTCCTATTATTACAAAAGCATCGGGTAAACCATACATGTTTTTTGTAATCCGTGTATGTCTTTTTGTTTGATTTCGTTTGGTTTCCGTTACGCGTGCAAATCAGCATTATAATTTGCAGGTCGCATGCGCGCGCAACAATATTGAAACCAATTGCGTCGATATTGAAACCAAATGCAATGATATTGAAACCTTTTCATAATACCGAAACCTATACGTGATACCGAAACCATTAATCAATACTAAATCCCGTGCTGCCGCTCCACGGCGCCCTCCAAGAAGCCAAAACCCTTCAAAAGCCTAAGGAAAGTCAGTGTGTTTGGCATTCTCGTCTTTTCGCTTCCGATGGGCCCCTGAGGCATCAAGATGGCCCCAAGATGGCCCAAGAGAGCCCCAAGAGGGGCCTCAGAAGGCCCAAGACGGCCCCAAGATCGCCCAAGAGGCTTCCAAAGAGCGCTCCAACACGTCCCCAAGACGCCGTTTGAGGGGCTCCGAGGGGGGGACCTGGATTGAGGACCCCCGCTCTTTTTGAACAATGGGGCCCAAGACGGCCCCGAGAGGCCTCCCAGCCTCTCCTGAAGATTCTCCACCCCGCCCTTTTTGGCCCAAGATGGCTCCAAGAGAGCCCTAGATAGCCCAAGATGGCCTCCGAAATGGCCCAAGATAGCCAAGCACGGCTCAAGATAGCCTCCGACAGATCTCCAAGAGGCCTCAAGACAGCCTGAATATGGCCCGACATAGCCGAGCATGGCTCAGAATAGCTCCCGAAGGCCTCTAGCCGAGCATGGCTCAGGATAGCCTCCAACAGGCCTCGGGAAAGCTGGCAATCAATTCTGGACGGGCTGGTGGGGATACTTTCTTTTTTTTTACAGCCGCATGCGGAAGCGCCAGCGGCGGGCGGTCGCGGGCGGGCTGCGGCCGCGACAAAATTCCCGAGCGCGCGCGGGGGCCGCGGATCAGGCGGCGGGGGGGGGCAGCGCCCAGGGCGTCAGAGCCAGCGTGCAATCCAGGGAGTCTGCGGAACAGGCCCTGAACGAGACATGCAACGGCGAATCCAGGGAGTCTGAAGACAGGCACCGAGGAAGTGGTGGGGATACTTTTTTTTTACAGCCGCAGGCGGGAGCGCCACCGGCGGGAGGTCGCGGGCGGGCTACGGCCGCGACTAAATTGCCGAGCGCGCGCGGGGGCCGCGGATCAGGCGGCGGGGGGGGGGCAGCGCCCAGGGCGGCAGAGCCAACGTGCAATCCAGGGAGTCTGAAACAGCCCCTGGACGGGCATGCAACGGTGCATCCAGGGAGTCTGAGGACAGGCACCGAGGAGACCAAGCGCAGCCAAAATGGCGCATGAGGCGTTCCCAGCAGTTCAGATGCAAACAGAAAGGAACGTTCCCGAGGACATCGATCCAGGGAGTCTGACGGGTAACACAGACTGACTGGGGGCATAAGTCCAGCGGAAAATCCTGACGGCGAATCAAAGTCGCGACGCCAGAACGCGCATCCAGGGTGTGGAAACATGATGACAGGAGAACCTTCCACAACTGAGATGCGCCAGCCCAGATCCATCGAGTGGAAGGGCGCCGTAGTGCACGATACACGGTGGACCACGTGGCGTGTGCACATCCAAAGTGTCTCAGCGCTACCCAAACCGAGTCGGATAGCACCCGAGGGACGAGACCGCCATATACCCAAGACGCATCCCTCAGAGCCACTTCGATCCAGGGTCACGGCGGGAGGCCGTTCAGCATTTAAGAGATCCAGGGAGCGGGCCTGTGGACAGGCAAGCCAGCGTCCACAGACACGGGCCAGGGCACGCCTGGCGGTGAAAGACCTACAGTAGGGCCCGGAGGCCGCCAGTCCAACAGCGGGCGGGCTGTGGACGGTATTACCGAGGCACGCACCTGAATCCAAAGGCAGGAGGTGCGCACACCGGAAAGAGGGCGGCAGAGCGCCGCAATTGGAGGGGCCCGCGGCGCGGCCCAAGGCAGCGCCAGGAGGATGTCAGGATGTGAAACGCAGCCAGGAACAAGGGAGCCTTGCGGCGAGAGTGCAGGGGCCACCGGTCGAGTAAGGCCGCGGAGCCAGTGGCCTGTGGGTCTGCAGGATGCGCGCTGTCACGCAGAGTGCAGATGGTATTACTGAGCGGCACTTCAAGGTGCAAAGGTAGGAGGAGTGCCGCCCAGGGGAGGGGGGCGGCGGTGCTGCCCCACGGTTGGAGAAAGAAGGCGGCGGAGGGCCGCAAACAGTGCGTAGAGAGGCGCAGGTGGTGGCGCTCGGCGCTGGGGGCGGGGAGAGAGCGAGGAGTGGGCTCAGTCTCTCCAGCGGAGCCTCTTTTCATCTCTATCGTCCCGATCGTCGGGGCAGTCACCGCCGCGCTTGCCACCCGTCTGCCAGCGATCTTCGCGCCATCCGTCACTCCACTCGCCCTGCCAGCTGCCCCAGTGCTCCAGGAGCTCGACGCGCGGTCCCGCCAGCCGGTCAGGTGGTAGCTGCCTTTGCCCCTGTCGTCTGTACGGGAGTGCCGTAGGTATTTGGCTCGTAGCCTGTCCCAGTCAATGCCATAGCCCAGCCTCGTGTTCATCTCGTAGGCGTCATACCCACAGTCCTTCCAGGCTTCAAGAAAATTGTTGATGTCCGTGGCCGCGTGTAGTTTCGGGTCGGATTTGGGCGCCCTGGATCCAGGGATCCAAGTTCGTTGCGTGGTTGCTGTCCAAAGCGTGCAGAAGACTGCGCCCAGCTCCGACTGAAGCCTGGTTATGCGTTTGGCTGGAGTCTTATTGGGACGCTCGAGGTCAACTGTGCCCAGCCGGACTTTGTACATGGGGCCGCCCCCCTCCGGACAGGTCAACTGGTTGAGTGCATCCTGCTCCGATGTACCAGTATGGGCAGGGTGATAGCGCCTCTGTCCAGGGAGCTGCGGGGTGGGCGCGGGAGAGCGCTCGGACCGCGAGTCACCTCGGTCGCGGGTTCTCGTCCCTCGTGGGATCCCGGGCTGGATCGCTACGGCGGTCGGCGTAGGGCGCTTCCTCCTCGGCTGAGGTCGCGGTCTCGTCGCGGCCGGCGTCGGAGCTGTCCGCCGATGGGCTTTGCTGAGGCGCCTCGTCGCCTGAGCGATTATCGTCGTCGTCCTGGGCCGACTCTGAGCAAGTAAGAGGACGAGGGGGTTCGTCATCCCCGAAGTCGGGAGACTCCACCTTTGCAGGAGGGATCTCGTCTTCCGCGCTCTCGTCGTTGCCGTTGTGGTCGGGCGGGTCCTGGTGGCCCATACGCGAGTCGTTGTCCATCGTGCCCAGGGACCTGTCGGTGTCAGCAGCCATGGGAGTGTCTGGTCTGTCGTCGCTCATGGCTAAAGCGCCCGTTGGGGGAGACTCGGCTAAGGAGGTGCTGGTAGTAGCGGCGAGGGCGTCGGCACCGAGGCTGAGTAGGAAGCCCGCCAGCGTGCTGATCTCATGTCGGATGGGATCGAGGCCATTTGCCGGGGCAAGCGTCGCCGCATAAGTCCTCCAGGGCTCCTTATGTCTCTCGCCGTTGGCCAGGTGTGCTATGACTCGCGCCGCGGCCACGCGCTTGCCTTCCCAGCGCTGGTTGGGAGGGGGACAGTCGTCTGGGATATAGTCGCCGTATATGGTCCTAAGGAACTCTGACAGGAGCTCGCCAGGCAAGGAGGCCTCGTCGTAGCTGGGCTCCGGGGCGCTTCTGTCGCGGTTGGCGATACAAAACTGCCTCCAGGTGTATTCCAGTCCAGGATGAAAATCACGGAGGAAGGTTACTAGCGATCGCCGTGCGGACAGTCCGCTGGGGCCAGGTCTGCTGGGGTCTACAGCGCTTAGGGTGGGATTAGAGACGTTCCTGTCGCTCAGGAGCGGGCCCTGCGGTGCAGGCAGGTCTGGCAGGAGCTCCAAAAGCTGGGTGAGGGTCCTATGGGGTTGTCTCTGACGCTGCACCAATACCGCCCGCGGCGCTGGGTCCAGGGAGATTGCCTGCTCCGACCTTGGTGAATTGATCTTGGGCCTTGGCGTCCACGCCCAGCCAAGGAAGAGAATCAGTGATGTCCACAGGCGCCTCGAATCCAATCTGGCTGCTGAGCGGGGGAAGGATTGGAGGTTTTTCTAGATACAGAGACCTGAAGTCCCGATCCAGGATGTGGCCCAGGGTGGCCGGACCTATGTTCCAGATCGGGACCAAGCAGCGTCGGCAGCACCATGTAGCGTTCCATTGGCGCCCCCACCAGGCCAGGGCACGCTTGTCGATGGGGGGCAGCCCAGCTTGCTCGGGAACGCCTATACCTTCCGCCGGCTTCCATATGAAACACCCCAGGGGCGGGGAGCCAGGGTCCCAAACGAGGAGCGGGCCCCCCCCCCTGGGGGCAGGTGTCGCACCTCGCAGGGTAGGTCCGCGTCTGCGCGGCTTTTAGACCGAAGCGCTCGTCCCGGATCCGTAGGATGGGAATGGTGGTATTGGCACGCTCAGGGACCTTCATGCCCGTCGGCACCATGAGGAGGTCCGCTAACGTCCTCGTGTCCTCGAGGGGGCTGCATCAAAAGCCGAGCGGAAGATGCCCCAGGGAAGGGAGGGCACTCGCTCGGTCATTGTTGGCCCCCGTTGTCTGCTGCTCATGCTCCTTGACTCTGTCGGCAAGCTTCGCACCTGCAGGCGTAGGGAGGCCCTGCTCCTCCAGGTGGCTTACCCAGCAGACGTCGCAGTACCACCCCATGTTGGCGCCGTTGATGTAGGCCTGAGGCCTATTCTGAGCGACCATCTGGCGCGTGATGTCGGAGATCCAGGTGCCCTCGGCGGAACTCAGCTGGTCCTTTCCGCATCTGTCGCACGTGTATCTGCCGTTCTTCTTCTCGAGCGCGAGCCTCTCGTCGGGGATGGCTGGAGGGTCCAGCCTGGCGCCTGGGGCGGGGGCTGGTGGTGGGGGGGCATCGAGGTCGGTCTTGGACAGGGCAATCCCGCCGCCGATGTAGGAAAGACCCGCAACCCGGTCGCCAGGACCCAGGGAGGCATCGGCCCCCGCCAGTGCGACGTGAAGCGCACACACTGAGCAGCCGCGTGTATCCAGGGAGGTTAGAGTTGCTGCCGGGACGATCTGCTCGAGGACGAGCATAGGCGCTTTTAGCTGGAAGTCTTGCCTGTCCATCTCGCTCCAGGTCTGCGGGCAGCCGGCTTCCCGCGCGGCCGGGTGGTGATGCGCCAATGCCACGAGCTTGGAGATGTGGGGAAGAACCGCCTCGATGCGGCCGTGCAGGTCTGCCAGGTCGTCCAGTGTGAGGCCCCAGGTGCGGGCGAGCTGGCTTCGGAAATCCAGGTGGACCTCTTGCCAGGGAACGCAGAACCCCATAATGGCTTCGATGACGTCCCCGGCCTGTTCTGCACGAGAGAAAGGCCAAAGAAACACTCGCGGTTCGCGGAGCATGAGCATCATGACAACCAGAAGCGACCGCGACCGGGCCTTGCAGGAATCCATGGGGAGGCCGTCGGTGTCTGTGATTCCCTCGCGGAACTCTTCCATCATGGCACCACACCCTCGGAGGATCTCTCCCACCCCGGCCATTCCAGGGTGCCTCCTGTGTCGGCAGCAGTCCTTGGTAGCGGTGCTCCAAGCCTTGGGAACCTGACGGAAGAGCCCTTTGGGGGTGCACTGGCGGCGCTTCCAGAGTGTTACACGCCTGCCGTTGGCGTGAGGCAGCGGGGGAAGGGAGTCGTCAGGGACGGCGTAGCTCGCGTCCTGCCAGGGGGTGCCCAGGCCCAGCGACCACACGATTGCTGCCCACAGCATGTTGTAGACTAGATTGGTCGCGTCGAGCCCCAGAGACATGTCAAACAAGAAGCCCAGATGCGACCAAGCCTTGCGGTCAAGCATGCCGGGCTGTCGCGGCGTCGTGGCCAGTGAGAATTCGTGAGGGTGTAGCCCGGACATCAGGTATATGAGCACGTGGAAAGCAGGCGTCGAGAGGATATCGTGGAGCCCTCCCGGGATTAGTTTACCCAGGGTCTCCCAGTCGAAGTGCTCGTCCAGGGGTGCATTAAAGCGCTCAGCGAAACCGGTGGCCTGGGCATCACGTGCTTTCTTCTTGGCGGCATCCAGCTCGTTCTGCCCGCTCTCCCCCTTTGCGTCACGGTTCCAGGCGACGGGCGAGGGTATCCATGCAGCGAGGTCCTGGAGTGGGTCGAAGCTTTCGTCGATGTCCAGGGAGAGCCTGTGGCCCACTGGGGCGTGGCCTCGAAACCGGACCCACAGGCGGGTCAATCGCCCGTACTCTGAGAGTACTCGAAGCTGTGACCAGGTGGCATTGGCGAACATGCGTCCGTCCCCCAAGATCCGGATGTTCCGCTTAGCCCTGGTGATTGCCACGTTCAGACGCTTGGCGTCATCGACGAAACCCCAGTTGTAGCTCCCGTTGCTCCGGGTAGTTCACACGATTGCGATGTCCGCCTCGCCTCCCTGGCTGGAGTCGATTGTGGTGAGCTTGAGCGCCCCACTCTTCATGCGCTCGCCCGCAACCTGCCGTAGTCCAGGGAAAGAATACCTGATAGCAGTATGGACAGTATGGTCCTCTCGGAACACGTGTTGCCAGCGCTAAATGTCCACCCTGTGGCCTTGAGGGGGTTGTCCAGGTCCGGGTGTGTCCGGTCCATCGCGTCCAGGGCCGTCTCTCCCCTTGCCGGTCTGCCCTTTCCTGGTTCCTTTAGTGTTACGCAGGACGCCGGAGAGGTGGCGAGGACCCTGCGGCCACCCATCCATGAGACTCGCCGTCTGGAGCTGGTATCCGACCACAATCCTGACAGAGGTGCCATTGTTGAGTTCGGGCAGAAGAGCACGCGCGATGTCCACGGCCTGAGCTGCCTCCGGTAGATTGGCGAAGCCTGGTTGCAGTTCTGAGGTGACCTCCCAGGAGGGTGTGTGAACCAACAGGAACGGTGCTTGTCTGCGCTTGGCGGCGGATCTAGCTGTTCGAGAATGGCGCGGAAGTCACCTTCGTCAGACTCAGTGAGTTCCGCCAGCTTCTTCAGTCGCCCGGGCTCCCACGCGCTAGTGCCTCTCCAGGGGATGCCTTCAACAATTGGCCTCTCTCTGAGCGGATCCAGGATACCGGACTTCATGCCTTTCCCGTAGTAGGCAGCGTTAGGGAAGGCAAGAAGCTGCGGATGCATCCGGTAGCAGATCGAGAGGTGAACCACGGACGTTTCTTGGCCGCGGAGTGCGTGAAACATCCTGTCGAAGATGCTGACGCAGAGCCCAAGGTCGTTTGCCAGCTTGGAGAGCACCGTGGGGGGCAGCTGGTTCGGGTCTCTGACGAGGACCACGGTCCCACCACTGTTGATCAGGTTTACCATGGACATGAGCGCGTGGAGCTCTGTGGCCTGTCCAGCCTCGTCGATTACCAAGAGGACCATGTGTGGGCTGTCCTTTTGACCGAGGGCCTCTGACGCCTCGTGCGTAGACATGATTATCCTGGCCTCCCGTAGTAAGCTCGCTTTGTAGGGCCTGAAGTCCTGGCTCTTGTCCCCGTCCTGGAACGGGAAATTTCCGCGGGCGTTCCTGTAGTGACCTTCAGGCGTCAGGTCGACGAGTGCCTCATTGACACGGTCCTTCTTTGCCAGGCGCACGAACTTGTCGGGGAAACCCGTGTCTGGGTCGAGGCGCCGCTGACGTTGTGCTTCGATCATTGCCAGAGCTGGTTGATCCACCGCTGTGTTGGAACCTGCTGCCAAAGCGACCGCATGTCCAGGGCGTAGGCAGGAGCCCCACATGTCCAGGCAGGCTACCGAGAAGGTGGTCTTGCCCGTTCCATGGGGTCCATGCACTAGTACGGCGTGGTGGTTCAACGTGGCCTGCAGGGCCCTGGTCGCATCTTCGTTCGGCCTGTGCTTGTCAAGGATTCTGTGGAGTGTGTCCAGGCTGGGAGTAGGACGCACTCTCTGAAAGACAGAGCCAGTCGCTTCTGAGATCTCCTCGTCAGAGAACGCCTTCAGGCCTTGGGGGAGAGGCGGTACCTGCTGCAGTAGGCCGTCGCCGACAGCCTGCGTGTGATCGGCGTCGGGAACACTCTGGTCCAGGGTGGCGGCCGCCCTGGCCCTAAGGCTCAGCCCCAATGAACGAGCGTGCCCCAGGTCGTTGGCCAACTGTCGCTCCGACCGCGGGGCGTGTACAAAGGCCAAGAGGAATGTCACCGGGGATAACTGGTGGCCAAACAGATCCGCTGGGTTCTGGCGAAGGTAGTAGATCTGGTCGAGCGCCGCGCATTGCCGCCAGAACTGGATGTAAGAAGGGGCCTCATCCACACGATACCAGGGATCATCATCGCTAGGGGGGCGTTTCGCCTTGGTCTCGTCTTCGTGGAACTGACCACCCTTCCCACTATTGTAGACCACGATGCACCTGTTTGAAGGGTACCTGGCGGAAGGGCTGAGACCTAGCGCTTGAGCGTCCTTGGGGTGGATGGTGCCTCCCAGCGCAGGAGGCCACCAGACTGTGACGTCTGCTATCTTGTCTACTGTAGGGCCCGTGACGGAAATGTACAGCCACCTGCTCTCTTTGTCACGTTCCAGGGGTCTGGATGCGACCTTGAACATTGAGGGCCACTCCAACAGGAGAAGCTCTTTACCGACAGGTAGGTTCGTAGCATTCCGCAGCCGAAAGGTATCCAGGTCCTCCAGGTCCGTGTTGGCATCGATCTTGGAGACGCGAACTCCGAAAGCACAGTTACCTCTCCTGGCGAGATCCTCTCGAGTGGAGCCTTTGCCATCGTCTACCGTCTCGACCGAGGCCTGGCTTTCAACCCAGGCGATTCTCCTTAGCGTTTGTCCTCGGTCCTGGAGAGAGTAGGGCCATTGCGAGGGAAGTCGAACGGCTCCGATCAGCTCCCCGAGCGCTGCCTTGGGGTGGACTCTAGAGTGCGGGGAGTCCAGCGGAACCGAATAGAGACTGGCGACCTCTGAGGCAGCCTGCATGGCCAGTGGCTCATCCAGGGCAGCTGGGCTCGTCGGAGAGAGAGCGTCCACCTCCGTCGCACTGTCTTCGGCCAACAGGACTGTTCGCTGCTGACAGGGTGGAGCCCAGGCGGGAGGAGGGCGAGGCGGCGGGGGCGGAGGGGGAGGCAGGCCTGAGGAGCCTGATGCCTGTCCAGGTGTGGGAAGTGGCCCGATGGTAGATTTCGCCCGCATCCTGTTCCAGTCGCCGCCCTCAGACAGCCTGAGGCCTTCCCTTGCGGCGCCCCGCCTATCCATCATGTGTGTCCGCACCCTCTCCGGGTCCACACTGGTGCCCCCAGGGCAAGTGTACGTTGGCGGATCGTCCCAGAGGGGGTAGGTAATGGGTACGTGTAGCGCGTCCTCTGGGATCGCGATGCCAGGGAGCGAGCGTACCCCGTCACGGGTAACCGCGGGCTGGACTGGCCTCCAGCCGTGCCAAGGCTTCCGCACGAAGGACACCCGGTGGTACGAGTCAAAGGGCTCCCCTCCACAATTGCTCCAGGAGATTTCCAGGAGTGACGAAGGAATTCGGGTCTGGCCAACCGTCCTGGCACCGTGCCTCCGACATCTCGAAGTGCTTCTCGCTTAGGAGGTGATCTGTGTCGTCGCCGGGCTCCTGGCAGATCTCGCACCAGCGCCGCCAACCGCCGTGGAAGTAGGCCCAACGCATCCAGGGACAAAAGCGGGCCAGGAAGACACGCGTGCCCATGCGCTCTGGCGGCCCGTTGTCACTGCACGGCAGGCAAGAGGGCCATCGACGGATGGGACCTTGGTTGTTTTGGGGCATTGTCCAAGGCGTGAGAAGATCCAGGGTGGCAGCGGAAGGCTGCTGCGTCTTGTTGCGGCAGCTGAAGCTGCGACCCGTCAGGACCTCAGTGCGCCGCGGCGGGGGGCGATCAGAGGAGAAGGGGGGGAGGAGGATTTTCGAGAGCCTCAACGAACAGCGCAACCTGGTCCAAGTCACAGAGGTCGACGTCCGCGGCAGGGAAAAGGGGGGGGGGAGGCTGGGAGCCGTCCCAGACGATCCAGGAGGTGACCGCCAGGTCGCCGGCGCGACGAAGGGCGTCTGCCCAAAAAACTCCTAGCGTTGCAAGACGGTCGGCTGCTTTATTGAGGCGCCGACGCACAGCCTGCCATGTGAGGGCCCATCCGGCCTCGCTGGCTTGTCTGAGGGCGAAGTCCATCTGTTGCGCCAGGTGGAGCTGGCGGTAGCGACTGGTGCCGGCTCCGTACCGGATAGCCGCTAGATTGTCGCCAACCACCCGGGCCCCTCGAAGCGTGGTGTCTAGATGGGGGAGCAGGGCGAGGCCCGCTCTACACCCGGAGGCCTCCGCCGTCTGCGCATTGTCGCAGCCTGGAAGGGCAACGATGGCGACCGCGACGATCGACGCGCGGGTAGCCGCGGCGCGGGTCGTGACTCCAGAGGACCGCCGCCGCACCGGAGACCTTATCGCCTTCCCTGATCCTGCGAGCCCCAACATCGAAGGTGAGCTCATAGGGCCATTGGGCCGTGTCGGCGGCAGGGAGCGGGGAGTCTCTGACGGTGATCTCCTCGCCCGCCTCCATATCCCTGCTAGCTCTGAGCACCAGGGCATGTAGGTCGCAGAGCCTGCAGTAGGTCTTGGTCCAAAGGGCACTGGGGGACCTGTCCGTCCTGGGGCAGGGAAACCAGCCCACCCCTGGCGGCATCCAGCTCGCCCTGGTGTCGCAAGTTTGGAGAACGGCGAGCCGATCCCCGCTCCGCGCGGCCCTGATCGTGACAGGGAGGCGCCGGATTTCCCCCCCGGCGCGCGGAGCTTGCCTGCCGAGGTGCGGACCGGCAGCCCCATGAATGCGCAGCAGGTGTGGCCCTTGGGGATTGCACTGCTGACAGGGGTCTAGCATGGGGGCCCATACAGCGGTTTCATCCGCCGGTGCGGCAGGGGCCTGCCCTTCTTGCATGTCATCATCGTCCTCATTGTCTTCCTGGAGGTCGGTATCGGGTACAGCGATTCCCTGGACGATGAGTCTGGCAGCCTCATCGGCGCCGATGGGAGCGCAGTCCAGGTTTACGCAGTATCTGAAGGAGGTCTGGTGTAAAAGGCGGCAGGCAAGCCTCTGGTGTTGACCCCTGGAGCATATCGCCGTGGGGAGGTCTCTGGGGTGGTCTGGGCCTCTGGCCTTTTTCCCAGGCAAGGGCAGCGGCAGGGCACCAGCACCACACGTGCTCAGTGGTGGCTTCCCCCAGGCCGCAGAGAGGGCAAGCTCCGTAGAGTCCTTGTCGGATAGGAACGCTGATGCTGCCGAGTTGCCTTCTTTTCTCTGCAGCAAGTGGACGCAGGTCCTCGGGCAACGCGTCATCGCCAAGGAGGGGCCAGAGGGAGGCCTCTCCAGTCCAGGGCCCGAGGCACGTGTCGCACCAGGCCTGTCCCCGATCCCGTTGTCCGGCGGTGAGCCAAACTCTTTTGGCCGCCCTGCCGCAGCCGCACTGGTGGGGGATCCTGTCAGCGACACTTCGTCGACGCGCGGAACCGGGTAGTCCGTTGGCCAGGACTCGTAGGACGTGATGCGCCTCGGTGAAGGAGGCACAGTGCCCGAGGAGGGACCATTCCGCGCCATCTGTTTAAGCCCATCTTCGCTCGTGGCTGGTTGTGGAGAACCAACTGCTCACAACGTGCCCGTGGAGCTGCGCCCAAGCCGCAACGTAAACTACGCGCCCAAAGTAGCGAGCCCGCCGTCTTGGGGGCTCTCTCATAGCACGATTGAAGAGGTCAGCGGCCCTGGCGTCGGTCAGAACTTTGGAGCCGGGACGGCGTGGTTCATCCCGCGGGATGAAGTCCCGTGCCCATTTAACAAGTTTGTTCCACCTTCTCCCAGCCTTGTGCCTCGCCTGCAGGGGGCCCCACAGGTCGTCGAGGGCGTGCGCCCTGGCAGCAATCGCCCGCGACGTGGCCACCGGGCACTTGGGGCAGCCAGGGACTTGGAAGCGGATCCCCAGGCCGGTGAGAATGATGTCAGGGATCCAGGAGGCCGAGGCGAGACCGAGGGCGACCCGCAGGTGGGCCCGAAGTGCCCTTTCTTGCACGATGTCCGGGAGGGAGTAGTGGGATGGGTAAGGGATGAGTGCGATGAGATAGGTGTTCCAGGCTAGGGCGGTTTTGGTGGGTGACATGCTTGCAAGGTGCAGGGCCATGGCCCGGCCCCGTAGCTTGGGGAGAGGTTTGCCCCAGGTGCCGGCAACGAGGGCGTCGAGTTGCCCTTTTGTCATTGTACCCCTGGGCGGAAGGTTTTCCCCTTCGGCGGCCCGAGATACGACGCAGGCGCCGAGGTAGGGCCACTCGGAGCGAACAACGGACGAGCCAAAGGGGGTGTAGTCCATGGCACGTCTCCACCACTCGCGGCTGCTGGCGGGGACCAGAGCCGTTTTAAAGTTGCAACTGCATGAGCAGCTCCAGGGAGCACACTGAGCCGCGATTCCAGGGCCTGCTGCTCGACTTATCATTTCCAGGATAAGTCCCGCCGGGAGGCCTGTGACTGTTGTGGTGGTGCCATTGTCGCTGAAATCCACGGGGGCAGTGTCCAGGTGCTGCCTGATGTTGATTCTGGATGGGGCTTCGATGCCCCTGCAGTTGTGGGCTTCAACGAGGAGCCCCGCCGATCGTGCGAGCCAGGGCAGGGCGATGCCGGCACGTAGTGATTGGGAGATGGCGCCCAATAGGGCAGCCAGGTCGCCCACGTACGTCGGATCGTCCGCCCGGGTGATGTCGGCCAGGGCGCTGATGAGAGGGTCGTAGCCCAGGCACCAGAGGAGCGGGGAGGCCGTGCCTCCCATTCCTATGGACCGCAAAAGTTTCCTTATTCTGCTCTTGTACCTACCTTTGCAGGTGCGCACACTCCTGCTGCCGACGAGGCAATCCACGGAATGCAAGAGCCAGGTCGGGAATTGCCAACGCCTCGTCAGCTGCCCCATCCATTGCAGGGATATGCGTTCAAAAGCTTTGTTCTGATCACAGAAGAGGACAGCGGTGCTCGGGGCAGGGCCTAGGTGCCGTGCGGCGTCCCGTATATACCGGTCAACAGCCTCTTGGTGCGCGCCAAGCAGGGCGGCCCACGAGGGCCCAGGTTCGGTGTCGGCGACAGGATCCAGGGCTAGGTGGTTGGTGGCGGTGGTGACGTTGGGCCCGCATTGCCCTCCGCGCTTGGCAGCTTGATTGGGGCTAAGCCTGGCTTCAATCACAGGGCCGAGGCAGTCAGCTACGGTTGCTCCGTGCAGTCTTCGAAGGCAAGTGGGGAGCTGCAAGGGACGCATGTCGTTGGGCAGCTCAGCGGCCGGTTTCTGGCCGATCCAGACCAGGAGGTCAACAGAGGGGCCTAGAACCAGGTCCAGGAGCTCGGGGTTTAGCTCCGCGGCGTACCAGGCCTGAGCAAAGAGTCCGGCAACGAAGCGCGCTCCGGGATGGTACAGCTCGTACGGCTCCCCGTCCACACCGGGGGCACTGCCGCTAGGTCCTAGAACAAGGGAGGCGATCCTGCCCCACTGCGGGCTGGGAGAGTGTGGGAAATGTCCGGTGTCTTTTTGCCTGAAGTACTCGTTCAGGATGCAGTCCGCAGCAGGGGGGAGAGGAGGGGCGGTTTGCCAGATCGGACTTCGGCTCCGCCATAGGACATCGTCGACTTCCTTCGTGCGTTCCCTCCAGCTTCCGTCGTCGTCACGTACCCCGAAGATGGCATGTGTCCTGACGAAGATTTCTCGTCCCGTCCGGCAGTGGGAGGCGAGAGCGGGGCGCTCAACTCCAGACCCCCTTTGCGCGGGAGTGAGGCGGGCGGCGCGTCTCTGCGCAGCGTCGTTGTCCCATCTTCGCAGCCAGAGGGCCGCCTGCAGAAGTGTCCAGTCGTTGCCGTCCCACTCATATTCAGCGAGCCATGCCGCAAGCGCCCCCACCAGGCGCGTCGTGGAGTCCGATCTTACTGCTGCCGCGAGTAGGGCCCCTGGCGAGTGGTTGGTTTTGCTTCTGCGCCACTTCCTCCACCAGTCCTGTATGGCAGCGGACATGGCGTGGCGGCCGAGAGAGGAGGGCGGGCAGAAGCGGGACGGTGTGATCATCACCTGGGTTAGGAGCCGGGGGTGGAATGGAGGGTTCCTGTTCCCTCTCTCCTTCGCCGTCGTCGTTGTCACCGTGGCTGGCTGGGAATTGTCCAGGGGTGGCCGGGCGGACCCAGTCGGCGGGTTGTAGGAGGCCGGTCAGATCGACGTCCGGTAACACGAATGTGCGCTCGAGGAAGAAGTAAAGGGTCCTTGATTAAGCGTGCGCTTCGCTTGGAAGTAGGCGTAGGTCGCCCGCACGGATGGTGTTGTCCCGGCGGGTTCTGGGGGCGCCCTGCGGCTCCATGTACAGGATGGCGTGGTCGGAGACCGAGGGTTTCCAGGCCTTTCTGACTCCGTAGGCACCGAACTGTCGAAAAGGGCACGCAACGATGTCGATCTGTGATTCATTGTCCGCGTCCACTCTGGTGGGCCCGTCACAGTGGCAGACGCTTGATCCTGTCAGCGAGAGCAGGTCGGCGAGGGCCGCGGCCTCGTCTGTTTCACCATCCCTAGGATTGTCAAGCTGGATGTTGACGTCCCCCCCCAGTATGTGGGGGTGTCGTCCCAACTTTCGATGGCCTGTCTGATGGCCTCAATGGTTTCGGCTTTCCTGGAGGGAGGAAGGTACACCGAGACCAGGCGGTAGGTGTTGTCACCGCGTCTAATGGTGGCTGCTACCGCGCATCCGGGGACAAGGTATTCTGCCCGGAGGAGTGTAGTGCCGTGCGGAATGATAATCGCCACTCCGCCGGCACATCCCCCGGCTGGTCCGCTGTAGGCTGGCGAGGCGACGAGCGTGCGAGCGTGAAACATGGTGGACCAGACGGCAGCCTCGTGTTCCGCCCAGTGGGTCTCCTGAATGAGTCCAATCCGACCGTTGGTGGTCATCTGCGTTAAGAAGGCGCGTTTAATCATATTATTATGAGCCGCCGTGCTTTTGAGGTACCTCACGTTCCAGCAGCCCATTTTGAGTGAGCCGGCCTGCGTGGCGTTGAAGATGGCGTCAACCAGGGCACGAAGGGAGAGGCCGCCGCAGAGATCCGCCCAGGTGGGGTTGCTCCAGGGGGTAGAGTGTACGAAGGCCCAGAGGGATCGCGGCCGCCGGACGGTGTAGTTACTGCGCAGGGCAAGGGCGCGGCTCAGGGAGGAGCAGGCTAGCTGCCAGGCTCTGGTTCTCGCCCCCGGAACGAGATTAGCGAGCGGGGGAGACCCAAGGGCAAGATGAAGCGTCCCTGGGTCTTCAGGCGAGTCTAGGGGAACGGCAACCCTTGATCAAGGAGCTGCTGCTGCAGCATGGTTCTGACTATGTCATCTGGGCCCGGATTCCCAGCGAGCGGCGCCCAAGGGCAGTTTCTGTCGGAAAAGCTGCGCGCCTGTCTCCATGCAGCCCAAATGTGGCTTTCAGTCGGAGCATCTTGCTGACGGCCAGGGATACTCTCGTTCCTGCTCCACTCCAGGATGACGGTCGCAAGTCTGCGTTGGAGACACCTCGGGTCAAGGTGGGTTCCCACGGCGTCGTGGAGCTTCTTTCCTCTAATGTCCAGGGACCGAAAATAAGACCCAAGGCCCACTGCTCGGGCCCGTTCCTCCAAGGATGGGATCCTGAGTCCGTGCTCTCTCCCGTGCGCCAGCAGCCAACCTGCCCAGGCTCTCGCTTTTCCTTCTCTGGCTAGGCTCTCACGCTCTCTTCCGTGACAGACGAGCGTCAGTCCTTCAGTGCAACCTTGGAAGCTACGTTCGGCTCCAGTCTCCTCAAGGATGTTCTTTATGCCGTTCCTGGTGTCGGCGAGGGTGCGGAGTAGCCACCTGTGGTTGCTGTCCCCATTATATAGAAGGCACAGGGGGGGTGTCTGGTAGCTGCACGGAACTATTTCCTCCGGGGCGTTGGCGAGAGCCTTGGACTGGGTCCAGGTAGGGATGCGTCCGTCCGGTCTGTATGTCCATCGCCTTTCCCAGGGACTGGGGAGTCGGGGATACGTAACGAGGTCATCCGCGGGAGGGCAGTTGCTGAGCCATAATCGATTCCTCGGGCTGGCGACTGTGGGGGCGGCATCCAGGCGGACAGCCCAGTCTGGGGGGAGTTCTCCCAGTGCCGTGCACATTGCCTGCTTGTGCGCCTGTAGGATCGTGGCTGGGCATTCGCAGCATATTATGACGCGTACCATACATCGGCTCCTAACCTCACGTGTGGGGGCCCTCCATCAAAGCGCATGGCGCTGCCACGGTTCCAACGCATCTCGACTCGAGCGGCCACCTCGTCGTTGCTTTCGACGAAGGCGGAGGATCTGAACCGAGTGGTCGCGGCGACTTTGGTTAAGAGGTCGCCGATGGCAAGTCTCGCCAGACTCCAGTCATCGAAGAGTGATACGAGATGAAGGCTTGGTCCCGCGGCGGCACTCGGGCCGGGTCGCGGGTTGACTATGCGTGCTCTTGTTTGCTGGGTGAAGTCGTGCGTCCAGTCGTCCCCGTGCCTGGGATCACTGATTGGGTGGAGCCTAAGGTGTCCCGTGATGTCCCATGCACCGTCGGGGGAACCGCTGGAGACAAGGCCGTCCTGCTGGAGAGTCCTTATGTACTGATGATCTGTGTATTGTCCAAGCCCGCAATCTGGTACGCGGCGAGAGTCGCGTCGGCAGGTGCGACTGGAGAGAGACCGGTTCGCCCGTCCCTGTGTCGCTCCCATATCTGCTGGAGCACATCGGCAGGCTGGGGGGCGGCCGTGGGCTCGTCTGGTGTGAAAACGGTTGGACGGGGTCGCGGTCTGCGGATCCGTGCGCCCTCCGCGCTCGCCGGTCTGGACGCCCGTCTTGTGACGCCTCTCCCAGCGACACCGGTGGGGGGGCCATCTCCTGTACGGGAGCGCTCCCAGAGGTCGACCAGAGTCCTAGGATTGGGAGGTATGCTGCCTGGTCGGGTGGACCTTTCCCTCCCTGGGTTGCCCGCAGCTCTGAGGTGGGTCGCGCTCCGTAGCGCGGTCCTGCGTGTGCCGTCGTTCCTCCCTCGGGGGGCCCGGTGCGCCGGACTCCCCCGAGCTCGAGCTATCGGCGGCGGTAGCGCGAGGCTGTGTGCTGGGCTCGACCGGTCGCGACCCGGTCGCGTTTCTGTTTCGAGCGCGCCTGGTCGACCCGTTGTCAGCCGTGCTTCCCGTAGTCCCAGCCGGAGCACGCGCGGGTCTGGGTGTGCCAGCACGCCAGGCGGCGTTTCCGGTCCTGCGCAGGTTCCTTGGAGAGGCCTCTACAGTCTCGCTTAGAACCTGATCCCTGTTGTCGGAGAATGGGGCGCCAGCTCCCGCGCGCAGGATGGTGCGCAGCATGGCGGGCGTTAGGCTCTGAAGGGGGGCCTCGGGTGCCGACACGCTCTCCGAGCGAGAGGCCGGACTGCCTGCGAGTTGTCTCAATGGGGCGCAGGCCGCGTCAGCGGTCAGCGCCGCTTGGCGTGAGTGCATCGTCCTGCCAGCGGGGTTGCGCGTACCCGGAGGTGGGTGGGTGTTCCAATAGGCGCTGAAGGCGTCTGGGATCGCATGGCCAGTCCAAGTTCTTGGTACAGGTCCCGAACGGTTTTGTCCAGCTGGGGCATCGCTGCAGCCCACGCTATCACGCTGAGAACTTGGTTCCATTCGCTCTCGGAGGGGGGGGGGTACCTGAGCCGTCGGAGGCGTGCACCTGAGCCTGTCTGAGCGTGCGCGCCATGGCTTCATACTCCCGCTTCCAGTCCGCCTCCATGCACGGGGGGAGCTCAGGCCCACCTCTCGGCGTGTGGCCGAGCCGATCCCTCCCTGGGTGTCGCAGGGTTCGCAGAAGTCGCCCGGGGTGGGGTTTGGCCGATGCTGTCAACCCGGGCTGCGCCATTGTCCGCTACTCCGTCGCCCGTCGGTCTGGCCACGGAGGGTGGTGCCGAATTCTGCTCGAGTGGCGCCATCTGGGTCTGAGGTTGCACTTCCTGCGCGGTGAGGGCCGGGCTGTCGTTATCGCCACTGGGACTTGTGTTAGTCTGTGATGTCACCGAATTGGGGAGCCCAGGGCCTGTTGGCTAGTGGTCCAGGGCCCGTCCTGGCGGGTGGTCTCGCTTCGCCGGCTTGTGGGCATGCCGCGTCCATCTCGTTGTTCGCCCGACTGCGGCTTCTGCGCTGGCTCGTTCCTGGGTTGTCCGTTGGTCTGTCCCCCGCTCCCATCGTTCTGGAGGTCTGGGAGACTCCTCTCCGTCCCCGAGTGACTCTTCCGGGGTCGTGGCGCTGCCGCTCCTCCCAGTGAAGGTTAGACAGCCTGTTGATCAGGGCGTCCAGGGCACTGGTGACGGTCTCTGGGATGGATAGCGCGGTAGTGGCGTCGACGTCTGCGCCTCTAGATCCAGGGACTTCGAGCCAGGGCTGGTGGGCTGAGTAGGTGTCGTCAGGTTCAGGCGCAAGCCATTGTGTGAAGGGGAGCTGTCTCGTGACCTCTTCTCGGATCCCAAGCTCTCGGATGAGTTGCCAGACGTGGTCGCGGTCCAGGCTCCCCGGGTTGGCCAGCTGCAGGATCCAGATTGCGGCGAACATGTCCCAGTTGTACCTCTGCATGGGCCGACCCTCGAGTTGCCTGCGGATTTCGAGGGCGATCCGGCGCTGGACACCGCGCGCCATGTCGTGGACCGCTTGCTCTGGGACCACGGCGGCGCATCTACCCAACAAGCCCCGTGCGATGCGGACTGCATCTTCGTCGGCTCTCACCAGCTCGGCCGGGGGCGGCCTGCATGCACTCACTAGTACCTCGGCGAGCTCCGGAAAGTGCGTGGGCCTGGCGGGCCCAGGGAGTGGGTTGAGCGATGCGGAGGTGCGTCTCGGAAGTGGCTGCTGGGAAGGAGCATTGACCCTCAGCCCCGCGGAAGCGGGAGTTGGTGTGGCTGCAGGGGCGGAGTCCAGGCGCGCAACGTGAATAAGGCCCGCGGCGAGCTGAAGTTTGAGTCTGGCCTGTGGTCTGTCCGAACCTCTCGTGGCTGCCCTGATGTCCGCGTCCGCAGGGAGGAGTACCGTCACCCAGGTGGGGACCGACGTGAAGAGGAATCCAGCTTCACCGCTCGTGGTGACCTCCACGGCTTCACCGGCTGCTATTGCAGCGAGCAGGTATTCTCCGGGCTGCAGGACAGTCTCGTAGTCTCGTAAGCCACTCTCCTGAGACACGCTAGGTACCGCGTTGGGCGCACTCCTGCTCATCGCCCTAGCGTTCTCCCGGAGCCAGTCCCCTGTGATGATAGGTGGGGCAGCTCTGGCGTTGGCTGGGTGCGAGGAGCCGTCAGGGCCATCTGGGAGCGGCCAAAGCCAGGTTAGTAACTGGGCATTCGCCGAGCCAACCGAGGCAGAAAAGAGCCGAAGCGTGTTGTGTCCAGGGAGCCAGGCGTCCGGGCGCATGCTGCGTGGGCGAATTTCTCCGAGCTGCGTTCCGTGCCTGTCGAACGCAGTGATCTCGAGGACTTGGGGTTGAACGGCTCGTCTGGGGGCTTGCCGGACCGAGATGCTGGCCAGTGCATCCACATGCTCCTGTAGTTCCCTGGGTGCCGCCGCTGCTCTGTGCATGGGGTCCCTGCTGGGTGTGGCAGGGAAGATCCTGACGGTCTGGGCTCCGATCACTATGCAACTGGTGCCCACAAAGGCTGCCGCCATGGCGTCGGCCGCAGCTAGGCGCATGCGGACTTGCGTCATGTATCTGTAGTCAGGGACATCTGGGAACCAGGCGTACACGGTGGAGACCTGCTCGACCGTGCCAGGACCGGTGGTGGCCTCTACGGCTTGCAGGACGCCCTCCGGCCGTGTTTGTCCCATGTCCGCGAGGTTCCACTGTAGGTGGAAGCCATCCTCGGGGTCGGAAAGGCGCACGAATGAGGGTCCCCCATCCCAGGGTCCTTCCAGGAGGATGCGGCGCGGTCCTAGCGCCGTGAAGGAGGAGCCGTCTCCAAAGACACGCGGAAGCTCGTCCCGGAGGTGTCTCAAGACGGGGGCGGCGATCCTTTCTGGAGTGGAGATCAGAAGAAGCCCCGTCTCGCAAATTCCCACTCTGTGCCCCATGGCTCCGGCTGTTGCGGAGACAACGGAGTGGGCTATGCAGATCGCCCTGGGGGGCACAGGGATGTGCATAGAATCACTTGTCTCGTGGGTTCTCCAGACGCATGCCGTCTGGTGGGCCAGTGTGGTGGTTTGAGCTGCCGCCTGCAAGTTATCCAGGGGGGCACGTATGCCGTCTTCACCGCTCCTGGGTCTCGCTGCTCTGCAGCGAAGAACGTGATGGAAGAGCATCTCGAGTCCCTGGTATCGCAGTGGCTCGTCCCGGGGGAGTTGCACTGTCGTGGTGACCCTGTCGGCTGCGATCGCTCCGTTGTGGGATCGTCCTAGCTCGTTCTTCCACCTCATGATCTGCGCGACGACACCGTCGTTGCCGCTTTCAGGGGTTCGGATGTGTAGGGCGTCAGAGGTGTCCCCGCTCCTCCCTCCCCAGTGCACGACTATTGACGGGGGTAGAATTGTGCGCAGTGTCCTGCCCGCTAGGTCGAATTGAGCGGCAAAGAGCTGCTGCATTGGTGGGCTGGGCTTGCCAGTTCGGTAGGGGTGCCCGATCGGGGCGAGGTGGGTAATTCTGCTGGCGGCTCGGTATCCCCACTGCGCGTTTGCCAGTGCCGCGAGCTCGACCGGATCCGGCCCTCCAGGGGATGGAACTCCCTCGGTGGCCAGGGCGACGAGACAGCATGGGCTACCCGCAACGGACGCTGCCGTCAGGGCAGCGTCCATCTGCTGAGCGAGGGCATCTACCACAAGAATTGTTGGGGCGGCGTTCCCCTGAGGCTGGTTCCTGCGCTCCGTGACTACTGCTTTGATCTGCTCCCAGGCGTCTGGGCCTGCAAGGGCGACAGTGACTCCAGTCTCATCCGCTACACGCTCGCCGAGGTACGTGCTTCTGGAAATTACCAGATCGGCTGCGATGTCTCTGACGGCTGCGGTAAGCAGTCCCACCGGGAACCGCCCGGGCCCTCTTTTCCTGGGTTCATCCTCTGGGGGGTTCCGTCCCAGAAGAGGGGCCCATCTTCCGAAGGTGATTCGCGGGGCTTGCCGTATCCTATCTGCCCTGCTGGTGGGACCAAGGGGTCGCTGTGGAGGCAGGGTTCCAAGGCGCTGCGAGCTGTCATGAGTGTCATCGGGGTCCATGCCGCTTCCACCGCTTCCCCCGTCAGGTGGGGTTCCGTCCACCTCCATCGGGGCATGACGTGCCTCCTGCGCAGTTCTCCTCTCAGTAACGTCCACGTGGATTCTGCGCATGTCTGAGAGCGAGACGTATGTGTGGGGTCGTCGGATGGAGAGTGCCTGTGCTCTGAGGCAGTCCAGATCTGGGGCCATGTGCCTGCATGCCTCGGCTAACTCTTGCAGGCTCAGGAAGGGCTGCAGTGGGGGTAAGGTCCCATCGCGGAGTTGCAGGAGGTCTGGTGGCACCGCCACCTCGGCAGCGTCGGCGTCTCGGATTCGTCCTGGCAACCTTACGGTGACGCTACCCCTATCAATGGAGCGGCAGATCGGACAGTTCACTGGGAAGCATCTTCCGTGGGAGTGGGCCTGCGCTGGCTGGCTAACCCTCCACTGTCTAAGGCATTCGGCGTGGTACAGGTGGCCGCAAGGCACCAAGGTTTCCGCAAAACCTAAGATGTCTTCGCTGCAGATCATGCATAGTGGCGTATCAACTTCCAGGTCCCAAGGAGGAACGTCCACGGCGTCCATGTTTTCCGGGAGAAGCCTGGCGTTGTCTCCAGGGGGGTGGCCGAGTTGGGATAGGCCATCCCCCAGGCTCTCAATGAGGGCCGTGGCGGACGCACTAGCATCGAGGTGCGTCAGACTAGCTCCCTCACTGAGATGGCATATGAGGGCCTGGATTTGTAAGTTGGTGAGTTCGGAGTATGGGGTTAGATCGGCATCCGGGAAGTCTTCCCGGAGGCGGGCCGCCAAGTCTTCCGGCGTATGTATTTCGCTCCTAGCCATCCAGCGATATAGAACGTCGTAGGGTCGGGAGTCCACTGCCCGCACGGTCAGCACTGGTCTGAGGAGGGGAAAGTAATGCGGTGCCAGGCAAAGCCAACGGGCTCTAGAGATCCAGGGACCTGGTTGCCGATCTACCCTGTGCTCCAGCAGCATACTCTGCGCCAGGCACTGTGCCTGGTCACCGTTGACAGAGGTCCTTTCTCCGGGGGCCGGCATGGCCCCCCTGCCCGCCCCCTCCTCATCCCGCTGCCTGGCGTCGAGAGTGAGTATGAGTCTGTCCAGGAGCCCTTCTCTGGTACTGCCCGGAGGTAACCTGCCCTGGGGGGTAGCGAAACTTGCCCGATTGAGCATCTGTCTTATGTCCGCGTGCCAGGGAGTGGTTGTGCTTGTGGCTTCCACTGCTTCGGCCTCAACTCCAGGGCGGGCCCTGCCTTCGCTCGCGGGCCCGTGACTCCTTGGGTTTACCCTCTGCTCGGCACTGGCCAGTTGCGCTCGGATCCTCGCCCCGGCTTCTACTGCCTGTCGATCCCCTGACAGGATGTCAGTATGTAGGAAGCCGTTGGCGTCCAGGTGCAGCATCATTCGCTCCTGGAGCTGGGGTGCAATGTAGCCGCCTGCTTCTGGGGCCTCGAGCGTGGCACCTGCTGCCCTGGACGCCATGCCTGTTTCCGCCGCGAGCACTATCTGGGCATCTCTGTAGGAGCTGACGCCCCGTGCTCTCCACCAGGCTGATGCATGGTCGATGACGTTGGTGCTGATGTTGCTACTCCTGAAGGCCAGCTCGAGAACGCTCCGACCTCTGTCGGTCGCAGTGCCCCATATGAAGGGGACCAAGATTCTGCTCCACCGCATGCCTGGGGTGACGGAGTTGCTGGCGACCCTCATCCTGATTCTCCGCACCTCATCGATGAATGCGTCTCGTTGGGAGCGCTCCGCTTGGGAAAGCCCCTCCGCCAGAACTGGGGGGGGTCTCTGGGAGGGTATCATTCCTACCCCTTCCAAGTCCATGTGGCTATCCCTGCCGTCGCGGGGGTTGTCCACATCCATGGGAGCGCGCCCGTCACTAGGGTGCCCAGCACGAACTTGGTCCTGGTCCCTGCTGTCTGCATCCAGTCGCCTGATGACAGCATCTGTGACGAGGCTTCCCAAGGGGGTACCCTGTCCCATTCGGGGATGTATTGGGCGCCAGTCGGTGCGTGCGGCTGCTTGTAGTGCACCTCTCATTACTTCTGCTGCTTGAGAGTGCGGGCTATCTCTGTTGTGCCACCAGCGTCTACTGAGGTCAGCCTCATCTCGTGCGTCGCTTATAGCGCGATCTAGGTGATCCCCGCCGATGGTGTATCTTAGCCAGCAGAGGTCATCCAGGTGCACCACGGTGTTCGGCCCTATGGAGAAGGCTGCGGTTGTCCTGCTGGAAAGAGGGAGCCTCCGGCATGGTGGTGAGCGCGCATCTGGGCCGCAGTGATAGAGAGGCGGAGGGAACCAGCCAACGAGCGGTCCCTGGGGGTAGGTCCTAATGACTTGCCGTATTTGCTGGCAGACATTTAGGGCCCAGGAACCTGGCGCCGAGCAGAGTAAGGCCAGCGAGATCGCTGCTGTGCGTAGTTGCCAATCGCTCCCGACCTCCTCGAGGGCTCCTGTGTCTTCGTATGCCCAGATTTCAGGTAGGCCTGCGGCGTGGGCCACCATATGTCTCCAGGCTCCCAGGAGTTCGCCCACGAGCCAGGTCGGGGTGAAATCGGAGGGTCCAGGCTGGGTGGGGGAGTAGAGGTGCTCCGCGATTGGGGCGTATCGCATGCCCGCTCTAACAAGCTGGACCAGCAGAGCGGTGTCCAGGAGGTCGAGGGCGTGCCTGTTGGGTGGCTGACTCGGGCCTGCTCCTGGGTGGCTCAGCGGTGGGTCGTCTGCTCGCGGCTCCCCTGGGTTGTAACTCCAGGGGTTGACCCGCCTGTGACAAGTAATGCAGATTCGCCCTGTGGGATCTCGGAGCACCCAGGTGCAACAGAATTCGCATCTCTCTCCTGGGCAGAAAAAGTTACGCAGCCGTAGCCGACACGCTGTGGTGGACCATGGCCACACGTTGTCACTGCAGTCGCTTCCTTGAATGGGGACTCCAGGGATGCCCGTGGAGCTGTCGGGTATCCCCGAGAGGGCGGGCTCTATCCATGGTAGTGGGCCTCTGCCTGCTTGTCGTCTCGAGCGCACGTCGTTCCCCACCCGTTCGAGGTTCCCTCTCGTGGTGGCCCACTGTCTGACGTCCCCATGGTCCGGAAAGTGGACTATGTTTTGTCTGCGCTCGTGTATTAGGACTCTGTGCGCATAGTCCATGACCTCATCATCCATGGGGCCACGCGCCCCGTCTGCTCGATTGGGGCCACTGCTGTGCAGAGGGGCAGCGCCTTCAGGGGATCTGGTAGGCATGAGCATCCTATCTGTGTCAAAGCCGTTCGGGGGCTCCATGCCTATGTCGCAGTAGTGCGCGGCGGTGACCGTGGCAACGTACTCGAGGCGTGCCAGCTGCCTTTCCGTCACTGAGGGGTCGGCGGCGTCCAGTCTCTCCCTTCTTATGCTGGGGTCGTGAGTGATGCTCGCAAAGCGGAAGGCAAGGACCTGTATTGGGTCCGGTTGAACGCCTCCCCTTCATACTCTCCTCCAGTGATGGACCAGACTAACCAGGAGTGGTCCAGGATAGCGAGGATCGGGGCGGAAGTAGCTAGCTCCGAGCAACGTCCAGGGAGGGCGGCTTCTACTGGAGCCACACGCATGGGGCTGTCGGCTCGGATGCCTGGGTGGCCTGGGCGGTGCCCCCCCCCCCCCCCCACGCATGGTGCATGAGGAGCTCCAGGTTGCTGGTCTCACGAGATGTTCTCGGCACTCCACGGTCGGGGACCTCGCGCCAAGGACCGTCAATGCGCACTAGGTGGCGACGTAGGGCCCTCATGGTGCCCCCCTTGCCGGTGATCCTGGCGTCCGCTACGCGTGGGCCACGCATGGGTCCGTCCGCCTCCCGGCTGGCCGCCCAGTGAGCGTTCGTGTGCCCAGTAGCGTCCAGCCACCGAGCGTGGAGGTCAGCGGCGCTCTGCCCTCTGCTCCTCAGCGCTTGGCTAAAGTCGTCATAGTCTGAGGGGGTGGGCGGGTTTTCCATCCGCAACTCCTCCTCCAGGGCCAGGTCTGGGGATGGGTAGGAGGGAGGGTCGACTAGGACGGCGCCCCCGTGCGCAGCGCGGCTCACCACGAGAGGCGGGCCGCTGTCCGTCCAACGGAGGGGCCCCCGTTCTCTGTCTTGCGACGAGTACTCAAGCCCACGGCGGCATCCGCCAGACGCGGCGCTAGGAAGCTCGAGCCCGGGAGGCGGATCGAGAGGGGAGAAGTCGGGAGAAGGGCTGGTGGACGAGGGAGGGAAGGCACGAGGCGATCCAGCCGCCGGGATCGGGGACCTAGCGCGATCGATCCGATCAACCAGAGGAGCGGCCCCGACCGCGGGATCGAGAGCGATCCTGGTGGCACCGGGCGAACAGGGAGGCAACGCGGGCCATCCAGTCGCCGATCCCAGAGAGGGAAGATTGCGATCGACCATCTCCGTGGAGGAGGGCGTCACCCTGCGATCACTGGAATCGGGGTCCCCCGAGTCTCGTTCTCTTCCTGCTGGCGGGAGGCCCGCCTCGTCACCTGCTCCAGGGAAGCGACGGAAGGTCGCACATTCAGCGTGGATACTGTCAACGCCCTCCCGTCCCACCTCTGCGGGGGCCGGGTCCCAGCTCCTCTCTTCCACCTGGCACCGATCCCTGGGTCGAACGCCGCGCGCTTCCCTCTGCGCGCCATCATCCGATCCAGGGAAGCGACGGAAGGTCGCAAGACCTGTGTGTGCATCGCAGGGATGAGAGCGTCACCCCCCCCCTCCAGCGTCGCGCCTGCCGCTCTCACCTCCAGTGCATCGACTGAAGGTCGCACCGTCAGGGCGCCCACTGCCGACGTCATCCCGACCAACCCCCGTGGGGGCCAGGTCCCTGGCACTCACTCCCGCCTCCAAGCGGCCCCTGGGTCGAACGCCTTGGGTCTCCCTCTGCCCGCCGTCCTCCGATCCAGGGAAGCGACGGAAGGTCGCAAGTTCTGTGCGTCTCGCAAAGATGATTGAATCACCCCCTCCTCCCGTGCTATGCCTGCCGCGCTCGGGCCCATGGAGGCGGCCACCCGCTGCGTCGGCGACGGAATACGCTTCACGGGAGGAGGGTCCGACTTCAGCGTTTAGCTCGCCAGCGGGGGCTGCCTCGCTCGGTGTGGGCGCGTCCAGGAGGGGGGGCTCGGCGGGGTGTAGGCGCGAGCCTCTCCTGCCGACGCCCTCGCGAGCATCCCCTGAGAGCGTCAGCTCCCTGGGTTCCCCTTCCAGGTCGTCTTGGCCCCCGGGTCGAGCGCCGAGGGCATTCATCTGTCCCTCGTCGGTTTGTCTAAGAGGACCTGGATCCGTGGGGGGGGTCGCTTGAACAGGATTTAGGCCTTCGCCCCCCGTGGCCCTGGCGTCGCCAAGGGCAGTTCCGCTCTGCCCAGCAGCGCCTGGAGAGAGGGAGATTGGGCGCCCAGCATTGGGCATGGGGGCGGTAGGGGTGAGAGAGGAGGTTAAGTTGGGCGGGAGGGCATTCTGACAACGATCATCGCATCCAGGGAAGCGACGGAAGGTCGCGGCATCAGTGTGCATTCTGTCAACGTCATCACGACCACCCCCTATGGGGATTCGCCCCCTGGTGCATACTTCCCCGTCGCACCGTTCCCTGGGTTGAACAACGTGGACATCCGTTTGCCTGCCGTCATCCGTTCCAGGAAAGCGACGGAAGGTCGCAAGATCTGTGCGAATCGCGGGGGTGGACGCGTCACCCCCCCCCCCCCGTGTCGCGCCTGCCGCTCTCAGGACCCTGGAGGCGACCTGGCGCAACAACAGCGTCGCCATGCGGGCCAGGACCTGAGGGCCCGCATTCTACGCTCAAGCCGCAGCGGAAGGCTGCTTCACTCGGCGCGATCGCCTCCAGAAGGGGGGGCTCGGCGGAGAGAGGGCGCAAGCCTCTGTGATGTGCGTCGGGGCCAAGTGCAGGCGACTGCCCGTCTCCACCCCCGCCGTCCTCGCGCGCGCCTGCTGGTGGTGTCGGGCCCCTAATCTCACCCTCCACGCCGCGGAGGTCCCTGTGTCGGAAGCCGAGGGCGCCTCTCTGCTCGTCGTCAGACTGCCCAAGAGGAACAGGATCCGAGGGGGGATTAGCTGTTTCAGGAGTGGGGCCGTTGGCCCCCGTAAGCCTGGCGTCGCCGTGGGCGATACCACTCTGCCCAGCACCGCCTGGAGAGAAAGAGATTGGGCGCCCAGCAGTGGGCATGGGAAGGGTAGGGGTGAGAAACGGGGATAAGCTAGGCGGGAAGGCCTCATGCCTGTCATTATCAGATCCAGGGAAGCGACGGAAAGTCGCAATCTCAGTGTGCATCGGGGGGCTGACCGCGTCGGCCCCTTCTACCGCATCGCGCCTGCCGCTCTCGAATCCAGGGAAGCGACGGAAGGTCGCACTGTCGGTGTGCATCACAGGGCTGAGAGACTCAACCCCTCCTTCCGTCTGGCTGGGGGCCAACGATCCTCGCGCGCATGGAGCATCTGCAGCAGCGCTCCCACTCCAGGGAGCAGGGGGCGACGGCTGCCCTGGCGGGATAGCGTCCTGAGATCCAGGGCGAGGATGTCCTGACTCATTCAGCCCACTGGCCCCGAGGTCGACGTCAGGTGATGCGGCCCTCGTCCCCACAGGGATGACAGGATCATCGCCGATCGATCGCCCGTCATCAGGCCGGTCCTCCACGGGGCGGCGGCCCTGATCCGATCTGAGCCGCAGGCCGCTGAGTCCGTCTGCGCTGGCGGCGAGGCTGCAGCAATGGCCGGCGCGCCCAGGAGGCCGGAGGGGGTCCAGGGCCGCGGGCCCACGGCGCAGCGTCTGGGCGCCCCCTTGAGCTGCGGGAGACTGCCCCGGAGAGGGCAGGCCCACCAGACGGCCTTGAGCCAGAGGCTACGGAGTGGTGGGGATACGCGAAGCGTCAAGAATTGAGAGGAAAATCGGCGGCCGCATGCTGGAGGACGGGATGCTGACCTGGTAGAGGCTGGGAGTCCCGCGAGCGAAGCGGCAACACGATATTGAATCAGAGATGTGGCCGGCGCCTCGGCGAGAGCACGGGGCCCAATGAAAGCTGTCTTCTGTTTTCGCAGTTTGCCCTCCCCTCCTCCTGCTCCTCCGTACCCCCCTTCCGTCTTCCTGGGGCCCCTCCTGTTTCTCGCAATCCTCACCGTTCCTTCCTCTTCCTCCTTTTTCTCCTCCGTCCCGCCTCCTGCTCCTTTTCCTTCTCTGCCACGCGGGCACATTCGGCGCGCGGGCCAGCCGAGCCAAGGACGACGGCTCAGGTCAATCAGAGTGTAATGAATTTGACGGCTCTAAGACTGAGTGGAGCTCCTGTTGGTGCTTTTGTATACCATCGGAGGGCCTTCTTGGGCTGTCCTGGGGCCCTCGTGGGCTGTCTGGGGGGGCTTGGGCAGTCCTGGGGCCGTGTTGGGTTTCTCTCGGGCCCTCTCTGAAGCATCCCGTGGCTCTGTTGGGGCCCTCTTGGAGGTCTTTTAGGGGTCTTTTGGGCGCTCCCTGGCTTTCTTAACGCTTTATTGGCCCATCTTGGGGCCCCATTGGGCCGCCTGGAGGCCATCTCGGGGCGACCTCGGAAGCTCGCAAACCATTCTTGGGCCGTTCGTGGCCAGAAAAGGCGAGAAGCACAGAGTCGGTCAAAAACCAATGGAAAATTAAGGTTTTTGGCCTGCTGAGGCCGTATTGGAGGTCTTTGCGGGGGCATCCTGGGCCGTCTTGAGCCCATGTTTGGTCCTGTTGGAGCACTCTGGGGCCGTCTTGGGGCCTCTTGGGCCTTGCAGAGGACGTCTCGGAAGTGTCTTCTGCTGTCTTGGGCTCCCGATGTAGGCCTCGTGTCGCTCTCTTCGGGGTATTTTGGGCCGCCTCGAAGCATTGTGGGGCTCTCTTGGGGGCCTGTGGGGTTCATGTGGGGTCCATGTGGGGGGGGGTCGGTGACATGCCGGGTTTGTCCTTGTAATTTGATAGGTAGAAGGAGAATATATATAAATATATATATACACACATACATGCGATTGTGAAGACATGCGTGCAATCATACACGCATACATATGTTACCGTCCATGCATACGTGTATGTAGGTACGTATGTGTAAATATTTGTGTGTTGGCCAATGCGCCGATCCGGCGTGTGAGTTTCTGAGAGCGTGGGCTGACGCCATTCAGGCCCGGGAGGGACGAGAGGGGGAAGGGGCTGACGCCATTTAGGCCCGGGAGGGAGGAGGGAGGGGGGGGCTGACGCCATTCAGGCCCGAGAGGGAGGAGAGGGGGGGGGGGCTGACGCCATTGAGGCCCGGGAGGGAGGAGGGGGGGGGGAGGGCTTCGCTCTGTCGGGGGGGGGGGGGAGGCTGACGCCATTCAGGCACGGGAGCGAGTAGGGGGGGGGAAGGGAGCTGACGCCATTCAGGCCCAGAGGAGGATGGAAGGGAAGGGGGGGGGGGGGGGCTGACGCCATTCACGCCCGCGGCGAGGAAGGGGGGGGGGGGGCTAAGCTCTGTTGGGGGGGGGGGAGGGGGGACTGACGCCATTCAGGCCCGGGAGGGGAAAGGGGAAGAGGGGCTGACGCCATTCAAGCCCAGGAAGGATGGGGGAGGGGGGCTGACGCCATTCAGGCCCGGGAAGGAAGAGGGGCAGGAGGGGGGCTGAGGCCTGGGAGGGAGGAGGGGGGGGAAGCTTGGCTCTGTCGAAAGGGGGAGGGGGGGGGGGCTGACGGAAGAGAAAGGGGGGGGGGACCGCCATTCAGGCCCGGGGGGGGGATGGAAGGGGGAGGGGGGGGGGGCTGACGCCATTCAGGCCCGGGAGGAGGGAGGGGGGGGGGAGGGGGGCTGACGCCATTCAGGCCCGGGAAGGGGGGGGGGGGGGGAAGCCACGGGGAGTCGGGGGGAGGGGGGGGAGCTGACGCCATGGCTGACGCCATTCAGGCCCGGGAGGGGGATTTTAGGGTGGGGGGGGGGGGCTGACGCCATGGCTGACGCCGTTCAGGCCCGGGAGGGAGATAGGGGGGGGGAAGGCCGACGCCATGGCTGACGCCATTCACGCCCGGGACGGGGGAGTCGGGGGTGGCGGGGGCTGACGCCATGGCTGACGCCATTCAAGCCCGGAAGGTGGGAGGGGACATCCCACGAGTTTGGCTGTTCACACGAAATCGTCAGTTTCGAATATCCGAAGGTTGCCCAAGCGAGCTCAACATCTCTATTTTAAAACGATGTCTCGATCGCGTGCTCTACTCCAAAATTGAAATGTCATCCGTTGAGAGCAGAATCGGTAGCACCCCGGATCGGCGGCACTGGCCGGAGGCCACTGCAATAAGAACACCAAACAGCACACTACGCTGTGAAATCCACGAGGTGTGATATATGTGGTGCAATCGATGTGGTGCAAGTATGCGGTGCAACACGTATGGTGCAATACATGTGGTGCGATTTATGTTGTGCAACATATGGTATGCTACGTACGTTGTGCGATCCATGTTGTGGCACCGATGTGGCGCAACCCACGTGATGCTATATATATCGTGTGTGAACTTCATGCTTACAAACGAGTTGACAAATCACACGCTCGTGCAAAAGCCCCACCCACCCACCCGCAACTTGTCTTGCAAAGCCCATGCGGCGGCGATTGCGTTGAGTGATTGGCGTTGGCTGGTGCGTCCTTGCGGCCGCGCCAACCTGCGCACGCTCGCGCGCACAACGGCCAGCTAGTTTGTCGCGACCGACGCGGCCGCGATGGCGCTGACCGCTGGGCAATTCCCAACCAGCATTTCACGGCGAGTTGGGCCGGAACGGTACGATTGCAACGTCAACAACGGTAGACGCGATGATGGAAGTAGCGATGATGGCGATGACGATGACATCGACGGCGGCACGGCCAGTGATGGCGCCGACGCTGATCACGCCGACGACGTTGACGGCGTCCTCGCGTCGGCGATGCAGGTTTCGTAAAGAATTCGACATGCGCGCGCGGCCGACTCGCGAGTGTGGCCATCATGGTATAATTTGACACGGATCATGCCCCCACACCCCAGCACGCGCGCAAGGGCGTTCGAATGAGTTCGACATGCAGCGCGAGAGGCCCTTTTTCGCAGAAAGTGATGAAAAT
This sequence comes from Prorocentrum cordatum, assembly GCA_963575745.1. Taxonomy (NCBI): domain Eukaryota; class Dinophyceae; order Prorocentrales; family Prorocentraceae; genus Prorocentrum; species Prorocentrum cordatum. Next base: position 12,602 of record CAUYUJ010002565.1, on the reverse strand, counting down.
GTTGGAAAACCAATTAATGTCTTGAGAACCCGCGCGAGCGCGAGCGCAAGATGTTTTCAAAATAAGTGTTGCAAAAACTCTGTGTTTTTACATGTTTTCGGGACACTCGATTTCGGCACGGGCGCGCGACAACGCGCGCGCGCACTTCGTCCCAGTTTGTTGCAAGGGGTTTTTGCGACAGCACGCGCGCAAGGGCGTTCAAACGATTTCGACACGCGCGCGGGAGGCAAGTGGAAGCATTGTATAAAAGTGTTGACAAACCTATAGCTTTTTTAAAAATTCGAAAAAGGCGCGAGCGCAAACTTAATTGTGGAAACTTGTGTTGCCAAACCATGAGTTTTACACGATATCGTAAAATTCGATTCGGAAATGCTTACGAAACCGATGGCTTGAAAAGATTTCGGCATGCGCGCGAGCGCGCGCACAGCACCTTTTGCAGAGGATGGCGGGGGGGTCTGTACCAGCTCGGCAGAGTACGACTTCATGCTTAGGATGAACCATGGGCGAGATCAGATGTAAATTACAGATCGTGGAGGGGGATCGCTAATTCCGTGGGGGAGGGGGGGTATAACCTATTTCTCTTTTAGGGAGGAAGATCTACATGGTGCAATGAATCTCAGCAAGGTGTCGACTCCCCTGCTCGCGCAAGCACTCCACCCACCCGCCCGCCCACAACTTGGTTTGTAAAACACATGCGGCGGCGATTGCGATGAGTGATTGGCGTTTGCTGGTGCATCTCTGCGGACGCGCTAGCCCGCGCATGCTCGCGCGCACAACGGCCAGCTAGTTTGTCGCGACCGACGCGGCCGCGATGGCGCTGACCGCTGGGCAATTCCCAGGCCGGCACTTCAGTGCTAGTCGGCGACTTGGGCCGGAGCGGTATCATTGCAACGTCAACAGCGGTAGACGCGATGATGGAAGTAGCAATGATGGCGACGATGATGACAACGACGGCGGCACGGCCAGTGATGGCGCCGACGCTGATATTTTTTGAGAATTAATATGGTTGATTTACCCACCCGTGCAGATTGTGTTTTCAATCGAAATGCCCCCCATCAAAACTCACACCCTTGTTGATCAAAGAAAATATTCCTGCTCAAACTGCGTTGTTGGGCCCCGAACTACAACAACAACAACGGCTCCCGCCTGATACTTCGTCACAATGTATTCCAAAATCGGGCTCTGGCGCGAGCCTTCCTCACAATGTATGCCAGAATCGTGCTCTCGCGTGGGAAATCCTTACAATTTATTCAGACGCCGCGCCCTCGACGCTCAGGAATCGCGCTCTCGCTTTCGCCTCTCTTGCGGTTTACTTGGGAATCGCGCTATCGCTCGCGATTCATGCAGGACGCACGTTTCAACAGGCCGCCTGGTCGACCTGGCCGCCTGGGCCCGCCTTCCCGACCCGCCCGCTAGGGTCTGCCCGCCCAATCTGCCCGTCTGGTTCTGTCACGTACTTTCTGCTCCCAGCCCCCTCTCCTGCTAACTTATGCAGTGTTCCATCCGTCTTTGTCGCCATTCCATACATCCGTCCTCTCTTCTCCTGCTTTAGAGGCTGCGCTAAATGCACGTGTCAGGTAAGGAAAATATACCCCATAAGGGGGTACGATCGAAGACGAAGAGGGCGGGTACCGAAGGTTTGGGATATACATGTTAGATGGCACGCGAGCAGATAGGAGCGACAAGTCTCAAAATGATTGTTGTTGTTGAGTTCTCAACTCTTAAAGAAATTGTTGATCCCTCCCTGCGGTAACATGTGTATTTGTCAATTGGAGTGCACCTCCCGGGGCTCACGCCTTGTTGATTGCAAGGGAAAGTCTTGAATCTCAGACTATGCCCTTGGCCCCCCGTTAACAATAACAACGGCTCCTGCCTGATGCTTCCCCACGATGTATCCCGAATCGCGCTCTCGCGCAAGACTTCCTCGCAATCTGTTTCGCCCGCCCGCCCGGCCCGTGTGCTTCTGCGGCCTGTTTCCCTGCTCCTGGCCCTTCTCCTGCTAATCTCTTTCGCTCGTGCTCCATCATTCGCCCTCCACCTCTCCTGTCCCTTCCCTTCTCCCTCTCCTCCCTTGTTGCACAGGCTGCGCCAACTACACGTAGCAGGTAAGGAAGAGATGCCCCCAAGCGGGGTACGATCGAAGAGGAGGAGGAGGAGGGCGGGTCTCGAGGGATCGGGACATACATGCTGAATGATACACGAGCACATGAGAGCCAATAACATTCAAATTATTCTTGTTGTTGAACTCCCGCGCCTGAAGAATTATTAGTCATTGTATCCCCCTCTGCGGTAACGTGTGCGTCCTTCAATTAAAGTGCCGCTGCCGGGGCTCTCACCTGGTTTTTACTCGGAACAAGATTGAGCCTCAGATTGGGCCCTTGGCCCCAGAACTATCGCAATAGGCTTCCGCCTGATACTTCTTCATAATGTATTTCAGAATCGCGCTCCCGCTAGAGACACCGATGCAATGTATCCAGGAATCGCGCTCTCACTGGATACTTCGTTACGATTAATTCACGACTCGCCCTCTCGGCGCTCTGGAATCACGAGTACCACAAGTGCACTCGAGCTTGACGGTATCGCTCCTCCTCCTCCTCCTCTTCGGCGCCCTTGCCGTGGGCGCCTGGAAGCCGCAAGAACTAGTCCCAGTGCTGCGGCGGCGGCTTCGGGAGCGGCGGTCCCTCCTCCATCGGCGGCCCGTCCTCGGGATCCTCGGACATGTCCGAATAGTGGAACCTGCCCGGGGGACTCCAAGACCGGACGATTTTGAACGCGACGACGCAAGGTGGCTTTGACGATGTGACATCGTTGAGCGGCCTCTGCAAAGCTGAGAGGGGTTAGGTTTAAGTCGGGCGTGTCCCCCTACAGGGGGATTTTCGACGAAAAATAAAAGATACTCAAAAAATACCCCCCAATGGTCAAAAAATACTAAAAAAAAAAAAAAAAAAAAAAAAAAAAAAAAAAAGTCCCCAGACTAATTTCTTACTATTTTTGAATATTCCTCCTGTAGAGGGACGTGCCCGACTTAAGGTTAGGTACTCTCTTGAGCGCCCTTCAAGGTTGACGGGCGCGCTGGGCTCCTGGCTGTGTGCCTGCGAGTTCGTGCACCTCGAGGAGCCGGCCTCAACTTTGGGAGGGCGGGGGCAAGCTCCCCGCGGCGCGCCTGCGATTCTGTCTCGCCGATTGTGGCGGGACTTGGAAGGACACCTCAGTCCTTCCCCCCCCCCCCCACGCGAACGCCAGTATCCGTGACCGCAATATTCCCCAGCAGAGGGAGCAATCGACTGCAGTATCGGAGCCCAGGTCAGAGGTGCGAGCCATTACTTCTCCATGTCCGCTAACAATACTACATAAGTAAGACCGATGTACGGCGTACAGTGGTCTGATGGAGGCCACGGGGTTATGGGCGCAGCACGCTGGATTGTCGCATGGTTTCGGCGCCAGCTCACCTACCGAATATGCTGGGTGGGCACATTCGGCGCCCCCCATTCGCATGGGCTGTGCACAGAGGGTCGAATGTGAAGGTGAGGCAAGCCATGGGCTTGTTTTTCCAAGCAAATGCGGCTGCGGAGGGGGAAGCCAAACCACCGCCGCGGGACGGCACGTCCTCAGACGCCACTGTGGGCGGATCATGTTCCCAGAAAGGCTTCCCGGAATATCGTTTCGGATGCGGGACCGGGGCCGAAGTGGTCTGCACACATTGGAGAATCAACGCGGGAGAACCAACAAGCGATCTTCCGCTTGATGACACTTCATGGACATACCCCCTGGACAGACCAACGTCGAACGTCTGAAACTATGCAAGCCATTATTCTTGAACGACAGACAAGCAACTGCCTCAACCCGTTCCTGTATTCTGGAATTCTGGATGCACTTGCAAGTTCGAACTGCACTCGCAAACAATACTTGCAGCTGCCCGACCAGTTGCACCACGATGCTCGTCATACTCTAATACTAGGAGCGCTCTAGTGCGAATTGCATTCGAGTGCGAGTCATACGCTAGTACGGATTGCGCTCTAGTGCTACTTGTACTCCAGTGGTGGCTGTACTGTTACTTCAACACTAGGTTACACTAGTACGAATTGCAATGAAGTGCTAGGTGCACTCAATACGACCTATTATGTAGAGCTGGCTGTAATGAGAGATCGTTGTGCCGCAGTCTAGTACTGGCTGTACTGCTGAACTGGATGTGCTCCAAGTTCGAACTGCACTCCACTACTCGCAATGCTCTAGAGAAAGCAAGAGCGACCCGGAGAACTTCCCCCCTGGAACCCCCCAGTTGACAACAGTATTTCCCTCTGGGCTCAAACCAACGCCCATCACGCAGCTGTTCAAAACGAAGTGCGCTTCACTCAAGGGGCCCTGAGACAAACAAATGAATACACACAAATAAAAATATGCCCCATATTTTCCCATATTTTCTGGGTTTTTGTCTTCCCCCCCACTTCCCACATTTTGCCATATTTTCTGGGGGATCGACGATTAATTGTGTCTGTGTGTTTTTTCCCCTCCTGATTCACGTCATCAGGGAGCGATCCCGAGCTGTTCCCCCCCGTACGCCCCCAAGCAATAAGATGATCTCCATCTGGATATACGGAACCGGCTCCAGGCGCACTTCGGGAGGGAGGGACGTCCCCATCCAGATCTGGTACAGGGCAGTTTTCAATACATGGGATTTTTCAAAAGATTGGATTTTTGATACATGATTAATCGATGAATGAATTTATGCATGAACTCATCGTTGTTTTTAGTGCTGAATCCTTGCATTTTTAATACATGATCCGCACGCGGAGCATGTATAAAAAACGGCACTGTACGGAGCCCAGATGAGTGGCATAATGATGGGGGATTCTAACGTCCCTCTCTGGATCCCGGATCGCGGGTCCGGAACCAGGACCAGCTGGCTCCAGGCGAGCTTCGAAGAGGGGGAGGCCGCACCCCATCCTGATCTGGATCTGGCACCAGGACCAGAGGGATGAGGGACTATTCACACACACACACACACACACACACACGCACACACACACACAGACGCACACACACACACTCGCACACACTCGCACACACACAAGCGCACGCGCGCACGCACGCACGCACGCACACACCCACACATACGCACACGCACGCACGCACACACACACACACTCACACACACACGCGCACACACACGCACACACACACACA